>CAAE01014642.1:215410-226745 GCA_000180735.1 Tetraodon nigroviridis | reverse complement strand
AAGGAAACAGCAATTACCTCAAGACTCTCAATTAATGAGCTTTATGGAAACATTATTATTACTTTTAGGGACGCTTATCAGACCTCACCAGGCTCCACTCTTCTCTCGCTCCTAAAGAGGGTGCAGTTGTTTAAGCTTTGCATATTTTTTTCCATCTGTTTGTACGTGTGCGCCATTCCACAGAAGAGCGTTGCTATTTTTTAGCATTGAAACTATGGAAATGAAAAAGTGTCCCTCATTAAAAAAACCCACTTCAAATAGAATGTAGAATATGTCTAAACATTTGAATTATCTATATGGTCGAGGCCATAGGCATTTAACCCCGGTGTCGAATGCATTGCGTCATATTGAATTTGTATGCATCACATTTCTACTTTTGCGTGGGAGAACAATACTTTTCCCCTCACTGAGAAAGTGAGATTTTTATTCTGACCAAAAGGACGTGTTGATCAAATCAGCGTTGGATACGCCGTGTGTTCTCGGGGGTTTAAGCCATATCTATCATATATATCTATATGTTTCAAGAATAAATGGAAATGATGGAATTGCAAATACCTTAATTATCCAGGAAGCAGCCCACCGAGGGGAAGTCTGCAAATATCTGGAGATTGTAATCAAAAGCAGCCAGAGCCTCCAGACTGGTGCTTGTGATGAGGATTACAGTTCGATAGCTTCTGATTGAAGGGCTTGATTGGAGATGGACGCTTCCATGAGGTGGTGAATAGGTGGAGGAAAGCTCCAACATCTAAGTGATGCAGAAAAAAGGCTTAAGAACAAAGAAACTGAGAGCATTTTGAACGTGTGAGTGGTCAAAGAATGCGGTTTGATCTAGTTGAACGAGAGGAGTCTGAACTGGTGACGATTCCCACAGGCCTGGTTCACACAGAAAACCCTGTTGCACCACTGTTGTGCTCTGTTTGACTCAGGTGTTAAGGACTATTTCCGGCTTTCATCACCCGTCTCAGTTTGGATTGCGTGTCTGACCCAATCCAGACTGGGAAAAGAGCCTTTTTCTCAATGGTTTCCCTACATTTCAATTGGGTGTGGAGCCAATCCCTGTCTCATTGGCAGACGACCCATCTCTCATCTTCAACCAAAGCTTTCCTTCTGACTGAAACAGGCCCCAGATGGAAATGGTGTAAGACTGTGAAAGAATCGTGTTGACAGAATTCAGGACCAAGTTAAAGGTCTCAGGTTGACAAGATGAATCCTAGCCTCAGGCGACCTTCAGCGTTTACATCCAATCCTCTCTTTCGGTCTCTTGCCTCTATCTTTTTCACTTTCCTCTGTTTCTTTGCACATAGGTGGTGGAAACTTTCAACACCTCTTATTTATTTATCAACTCATTACGATTCCTTCTCGCACCTTTGTCCCTCTGAGGATTTTTTACTTGAAAACGACAGCTAAAGCAGACGTTATCTGAAGCCTCCTTTGTCCCAAGGTTCTCAGGGATTGTTAAAGAGGATTATCACTGAGGTTACACAATTTATTAGACTTCCTTTTGCAAGGGAAAGAGTGATTTATATTTTGTAGGTGAATTTCCCTTACATCTTGATTTCTGATGGAGGTGTAGGAAGAAATGACCTCCACCCCTCAGCGCTAGTGCAGTATAGAATTAATTTGAAAGCTGCTCTGGGAGAGATGCACAAGCATGAAAGCGTGAGCCAGCCTGAATTTGGAATCAAATCAAAATGTGCAAAATATTACAAAAAAGTATAGAAAACACAAATGCAAAGAAAAGATTGGACAGTATTGTACACTCTCACATCAACAGATACACTGGATTTCATGTTTGCTTGTCTGATGGGCAGTTGCAACAAAAAATGGCACAACTAAATGCATTCTAAAAATAAACCTGTTTTCAGAATGAGCTTTTCAACTGAAGCCCAATTAACTAAACTGATCGAGGCTGAAATAGCTTCAACACGAGATGATAAGAAAAATGTAAAAGAGGGGAATAAACTAGAATTAGACATGAAGGCATCATGAACCTTTCCAGCCGGTTGTATTGAAGCGTGCAGCAATCCTGGAGAGGCGGTGTGAGGAAAGGCAGCTTCCCCCCGCCATGTGTTAAATGGTTTGTGACTGGTATTGAGTGATGCGCGAGCTCTTCGTTACCTCACGCTAATGCGCTGTGCGTGCGGCATTTGCTATACGTGACAGAATCTTCTTTGTGTACGCGTGACGCAAGTTTGGGCTCTGAAAAAGGAAGTTTTTGAAGGAAGATAATTTGATTTTGCATCACTTGTCCACCATTAAAAAGCCACCTATCACCAGGATAATGAGTGTGTTGTGGTGCTCAGATCACACGTGTGCAAATAAAGAGCCAGAGTGTTAATCATGAATTAAAAGCAGATTGAAAGGTGATTTAAAGTGCTGTCTGACGTCTTTGAGAAGCCCTGACAGCGCTAAGTGAAGGCGCCACTCTAATCTCATCTTGTTGCATGACACATTAAATAGCTTGTTTTGAAGATGACACGGACAGCCATATTTTTTTTTGCGGAGGATTTGCAGCACGACGCGTCCATCAGAGCCGCCAGGCCTCTGCGATCTTTCCTCCTTGTCTGTTTAGCTGATGTTTGACTCCTTTGACCCCACATATATACAATAGAGTGGGATTATGCGATCGGTTATTCTTGGCAGGGTTCTGACGACTGTTTTCATCTTCGTGCCCTCATATTGATGAGTTAATGTGCTCCTTTAGCTTTTCATTTGAGCCAGCTGCCTGGCAAGGTGAATCTCCCCTAGGCTTTAATGGCCTGCTGTACAGCACCAAGTCAATCCTGCCGCAGACTGACAGATAAATCACACTAAGAGGGAGCCCTAGCATGAGAGATGGTGGCTCAACTTAGCCTTGCTCCATATTTTAATTGCTGTTTGTTTATTCTTGAGCCGGATAGGTAGCAGACAGGCCCTCCCATGCTGTTTCCTGTGTTACTTTCCCAAAAAGCAGCATGACGGATGCATGTAAAAAGAGGAGAGATTGAATCATGATGGCCACTCCATTTGGCATAGAAATTGACACTGACATCCTCATTTCCTCTTCCAGCGGCTCCAGGACCCCCATCATATTTTTTTTAGCAAAATTAATCTACCTCTTTGAAAGTGTCAGTCATCTCTGGTGGGGCTGCGTAACACGACCGTCCTCTTCTGCTGATTAATTTGATGGAACCATTGCAGGAAAATGAAAACAGGAGCGTCTGACAGACCATCCTTGACGATCCGCTTCCAAGTGTCTTCTGAAGACGTCCTTCCGCTCTTTTTCTTTTTGTTTGACCAAACAAAGAGCATTCCTGCATAAAACCGCCTGACATTTTTATCCTTGGAAAAATAAAACACAGTCCTCTATTTCAAATACCCTCCTTTCCTCTATTTCAAATGACCCTCCTTGATACTGACACTCTGCTGTGTCTCATCAAATTAATTAACTGTCTGATGGATCATAAATCAGCAGGAGCATTAATGGGGCCTGGTGTTTTATGCTGATTCAAGTATTTCCATATAACAATGTCGAAAGTATGCGGTACAAACCCAGCTTTAATCAGTACTACATCACAGCGGGCCACTTATCCTGCTGCCACCTGTGTCACACCCAGAGAGCTTCGCAGTACCATGTTCATTACTAACTTTATGTCTTTACTGAAGATGTCTCAGTGCATGTGTGTAGGCACATTCATCTGTGACGTAGAATTTAACTTTACAACTAAAAATAACAAGATGTCGGGGCTTTTTAAAAACCATCTTTATTGCAACCACAGTTTGAACCATGCTGCCATGGGTAACATCATTCAACATGGCTGATTTAAACAAAAGCTTCTGCTGTAGTGTAGCTTTATAGAAAGTGAAGAAGCGGTAGGAATTTATTTGTCCTGGTTCGCGGTCAAGAGACAAAAGTAAGCGATTTCAGCGGGTCAGTGATTCATTTAATGGATAAACTATGTGCTGGTCAGTGTACATTTAACCTGTCTGCACATGAGACAACTGCTACAGCAGTTCAAGGCCCTGTTTAGCCAAGGTATTAAGTGTGTTCATCTGCAACTTGGCACAAATAAATGGTGACAGACAGTTGAGTTATTTAAGGCTGTGCACTCCATCAAGCTGCTTTAAATGGTCGTGAAAGGAAGGGAGCGACTCGAGTATTCATCAGTTATATCTTGAATTTGATTTAAAGGAGCCCCAATGGAATGATTTTACTGGGTTTTACAGACTAGATTGTGGCTTTATTGATTGTAATATTGTTGGGAAATAGAGGAAATGTTGTGGCAGGTGTGTAACGCGCACACAGTTAGCATCTCTATTACCCGCAAAGCTAAACACGAGGACTGAACTGGACCCATTGTGTTTCTTCACAGCAAATATTGATCACAAAACAGACAAACCACAGTAAAAATGGCGTTCATTAAGCACTGTCCAATCATGAAGAAGATAACATAATCAAAACAGCAGAGAGCGTATTTCCCTTCTGGTTTTTTTTTTTCTGCCATTTACTGAAAAAGAAAAAGATGATGGCTTCTTTGCCCAGAGTTGCATCTGAGCTTTTAGCTGCGAGTTTAGCCAGCGTGTCTGTGCCAGAGGTCCTCAACAATAAGAAACAGCAGAAATGTCAATATTTTGGCATCGGTGTTTTTATTCTCTGTCCACAAATATCACTGATGAAGATAAACAGCAAAACAAGGCACCGGAACCGTGGATGAAGCCCTCGGGTGTCAGCTCCTGCTCCGATCTTCTGCCGCTAATGTGAAACAGGAGGAAAGGAAGAAGATGATTGGACAGGTCTGAATAGAGGCTACAGCTACACCTTTAAAGCCTGAATATAGAAGAATGTTGGATTAACAGAGTCAGCCAGCTTCACCTACACAAAGATATTATCTGAATCCTGGCGACCAAAGGCCCCTTCACCGCCGCCTGGCGTGGACCACATTTTCAGCCTTGATCTCATCACGTTCTCACCTTAGGGTCTTTGTCAAATGTTCTCCCCTTTTGTTGCGCTGTGACTTGTGTCATCCTTCAATTTATCGCCCTGTGAGAGGGCAGCGTATATCTTACGAGGTTCCAAAGGAGCGCTGTCCATCTCCGATTTCCTTGCTCCTGCCCCCCTCGTTCTGCTGTTTTTTGCTGCTAAAGGCCACACAGTTATATTCTTCAAAACAAACTTCATGGCACCCTAAAACTTCTTTGTGTCAACTACTGCAACGCACACATACAGATTTTCTGCACCCTGTCTGAGCCACATTTAATAAACAATAATAATATATGTGCACCTACGGTTCCTTCTAAATAGTCTTTTGGCCCTTTGCTGCGTAATGATTTTTTATCTCGCTGTACGCAGAAAAAATGATTTGTGTGCTATTTGTGCACACAGAATCTAATTTACATAAGCTAATTTAAATTAGCGCCAAACTGTTGGCGCTGCAAACACTTAAGACTTCTAAGAAAACAGACATGGAGATAAATAAAGATATCTCCATCTCAACATCAACAAAATGCTCATTAATAACAAACAGGGCTCTGGTGTAGGCAGCCGTGGATTACAAGTAATCAAATCCAACAACGCACAGTTCAAACCCTCTTTAGTGTAGCCCACTTCCACCCACCCAAAAAGATAAAATGACTACAATCTTAAGACCACTTACAGCTGATGAATATTCATGGCTCCCTGGTAATGGCCGTTTATATAATCAGCAGAGATGGGGCTGGAGATGGATCTGGGTTAATTATCAAGAGCAGTTTTAATTGCATTCTTCTTCACTACAATGATGTTACCAAATTAGCAAGACTCTCTCGCTCTCCCTGTCTCTGTGTACTGTATATAACGTGCATGTATGAAAGTGGGGTGGTGGTATGTGCAGAGAACACTTTGGGACATCAGGCACCACTGTGTGTTTTAACTCGGCTGATTTAGAATCTGGAGCCCCGAAAGATTCTGCTGCTTGCAGGACTTTAGTGGATTAGAAGATGGAGCCAAGCTGGAGCGCTTTGTGAGGTCTGCAGAGGCGAAGATAGAGGAAAAACATGCCCCTAATCCTTCATGGGGTCTCACCCTCTTAACCCTTCCATTGTTCTGGAGGCTTCAGCATTTCCTCGGGAGTCCCAGACTCTCAGCACAAAGACGCCAGGTCCACATGTAATTGTCCACAGAGATGAGAACAGTTACACCTTCTAAAGGTTTCTGCCATGTTGAGCTTTTTGGCCAGGAAATGTTCCACTATGGAACAGAAGAAGATACAATCGCACACTGTTTTATATGATCTTTAAATGAGAGAGGTATTTCATGCTCTCTCTTATGTCCAGATGTCCAACTCACATTCTACCCCCCTCCCCCTCAAAAATCCCCTCCTCACTGCATCACATTGAAGCCAAAACGTCAACCAGCATCAAATGTGCTTTTTGCCACCAAACAAGACATATATTTTGATGTTATGCAATTGATTTTTTTATTTCTAAATTTACATATTGTGTGGCACCTTCTGAGACGCATTACTCTAGAATATTAGGACGTGAAAACAGATCATAAAAGTTTGTAGTGATTTGATTCTCGTATAGTTTTGGGTTTATGGATTTGAGAAAACGTGTTGAGAAGAAAACCAGTCTGTTTTATTGTTTTCAGTGCTTAAATTAATGATTTAAAAAAAAAACCCCAAAAAACATGAGACAACAATCTAAAATGAGCTAAAACTAAATCAGCGTGGTGCTTCAGTTCGCGCCGTTGCGTCCCAGCGGGAAGGTTCTCAATCTGTCCGTGCATGAGCTGAATGTAAGTTTGCTCTTGTGCTTTTTTGTTCCCAGCAACCCCTCCCTCCTTGCAAAAAATTAATATAATAGATTAGAATTTCTGGCCGAGGCGTTGGCTCCCGTTTCGGCTCTGGTGCTTGGGTGCGTCCTGCTGGCGGCCAACTGCTCAACAGTGCAGAGGTCAAAATCACATGCACAATTATAAACATGACAAATAATCACTCTGAAACAAAGTTAGCTAATGAAAGTTGTCTGCACAGACAGGAAAGATCCTTTCAGCCTGGTCCAGTGGTACAGAACAGACGGAGGGATAAACTATTTTAAAGTGTATATTGGATTTCACTTCAGAGGCAGGAGAAGCTGCATCTACTGCAGCTCTCCTGGGCTTTACTCAAGTGTCTGATCCAACAACACTGTCGACCACCGATGACAGGAATGTGTGATAAATAGGACCATTTTAGCTGAATGAGAGTCGCCGTATGTGCTGCCTCAAACAGGAATCAGGTGGTAAAGAGGATAAGCCGAGTCGAGATTCGAGGAAAGTGCGGCGCCTCCTGGATCCTCCAGACGCTCCAGTTCATAACAAGGCAGCTTTTCTTTCATCTTTCGCCACAGATTCACTGGCTCTTCCTCTCGGGGGCATCAATCATTGAGCCCCTCGTCACCACAGACCATTCATGTAGCCTGCCCCGTGCCCTGCCGTCCAAAAAAAATGGCCTGTCATTTCTATGGTTAAATTCAATCCCATCCACTTGAACATGCATCGACAGGGACTCGTCAGGGCGAGCGTGTCATTCATCACGCTTCAGATGCTGCTGTTGCTGTGCATAGCGGTTTTGCGTGCGTGCATGGCAGCAGCCCAGATTTGTCTTAGAGGTGTCAGAGAAAGATGATGGGAGCGCAACGTGATCGGCAAAGCAATAGAGCATTTAAGCTTGCATCAGACAGCGTGAGATTATGATTTTTTTTTCTTCCCCTTACTCCTTCAGTCTTTCGGAGGGAAAAGCAGAGCACAGCTGTAGCTATCTCGGCTTTCATCGCCCCCCCTCCTACATCCCAGCTCACCTCACTGAGCTTCAATATTGGCAATTTTAGGGTCCTGATGAATCTCGGTGGTAGGTAAAATGGCTGAGAGGTCAGAGTCTACGCCCGTAAGTTGTCACGCTTGTTTTTATGTCTTTCTAATTGTTCAAGGCAGCTGCTTATAGATTTAAGGATGAGCTGAGCAGGAGGTCTATTCTGTCCAATATTCCTTTTTACACCTCTCCAATAATATTGATGGAAGGGACACATAATAAATACCAGGCCATTCTTCCATCCTACATTCCAACACAGTGTGCACGGGAATTCAGCGAGCTCACATTACGGGTCTGGAGGACAAATGCAACTCGCTGCAAAATCCAAAAAGAAAACATACACGAAATATACGTACACATGCTCCACTGTTGATTTTGTTAACTGGGTGTCTTTCCCTGATATGTTCTGCCATCTTTGATGGTTCTAACCGTTCTCATCTCCACTGTTGATCTGATCATTTTATCAGCTCTCCAAAGCTTTAGCAGCCTATGGGACGCCTGGACGCTGAGGCCTCGCTGAGCATTGGGTCTGATTCATTTCTGTGGCACACTAAAACTAATTTGCTAAAGAAAAACCATGTAGAATAGATCGGCTCTGTACACTCTTTTAGAGCTGTAGAGATTAAGGTTATTTGCATCTTATATTTTGATGAAATTTTCATTAATTTCACGGAGGAAAATAAAGCAAATACCATTCAAAATGATGCTTATCATTTAGGCTCATTGTTTTCCAGCACTGGTCCTTCTGAACCCCTTCTCCTCTTCCTCTTCCATGTCTGCCACTTTACCAAAACCCAGAGATCTTACCCAGGCTGGTTGTTGCTATTTCCTTCCACGCACTTCTTCTGCCATCCCTGGTGATGCTGTCATTGCCACGGCTGCCAACGGTATTCAGCTCCTTCCTTGTCTCTTCTGTACTTTATTGGTTAGGCGCTGATGCGAGCGATAAACATCCCAGCGTGCTTGCTGATAAAGAGCTGAACAAACTAATTTCCATTGCTTTGTGTTTACACGGACACGTGTTTTAATCCTACAGCTGTTTTAACTGCAACCGGCACAGTCACATAATTAGCAGGTGATAAGACCAATTGAAGCAGCCGCCGAAACCGGTTCTTCTGTTGTTAATGTGAACTTATGAACTCATAATTATATTCTTCTTGCTAGTATTTCTGTGCATCTTTGTTTGGCCGCTCACGTGCATCATTCATCAGGAAAGCTTGAGTAGCCTCTCTTTTAGCTGAGTGGAAAATATTCCCCCAGTGCTTGAGTGTTTGGCCCCTTAGGATAAGCCAGGCACAAATAGTTATGCAGCTTTATTGGACTTATATATCTGTTTTATGTATTAGTGGGCACATAGCTGTGAAATATTTACATTATTCCAGACACAGGCGAGGAGAGTTCACAAAGTGCCCGCAATCTAAAAACAATAAAGAGCGCTCTATCTCTTTATCGCTGCCATTTTATGAAATGACTTGAGGCAGGAGATGATTTTATTGCTGAAATGTGGAGAGCCCAGTGTTTGCGACTTCTTTCTTAGGGTCCTTTAATGTGGCTGCTTTTCTGAAGTGGGTTTTAATACTGAACCACATTAGAGGGCTTTCCAGGATGGGATAGGCAAGCTTTGTTTTGTTCGTGATGAATCATTCAAGGCCACTTTCTCTTTCTACTCTTTCTATATGGAATGAACACTGTAAGTAAACACAATTGATAATAATTATACTGTGAAAGGGGTGTCATTATTTTAACTTGCTTAATGTGGCCTAACACAACAGCAGACTTCCATATTGGTGACACGATTGTGATAAAAGTCACCAGAGTGAAAGTTTCTTTCATCTATCCATCGCTAACTGGGTAAGAAGCAAGGATTTAGCCTGGGCAGTTCATCGGTCTATCTAGTTCTCCAGACCTGCTGCAGCTGTAGTAGGAAACAGAAGAAATTGAGAATTCTCTCGTAGGAATAGGAATAACAGGACACAAGAAAAGAACCTTATTCGGAACTTACCCAGCAAATTTCTACAACTTTCAGCGTACTCCATATCTAGTTCCCATATGTGGGGACTTCGAATGGGTTTCTTTTCTTCTGGTGTGACCCATGAACAGATTTTGCCGTCCAACCTCCATGTCCTTCTCTGTACAGGCGGAGCAAACTTCCAAACAGCTGCTGCTCTTCTGACCGCCGTCATGCAACATGCTACAGGGGCAGCTGGACAGCCCGGACTAGGGTCAGGTCACACATGCTTGTACATATGTTCACTCTGCTGCACCTAATGCAGAATCGTAGAGAACAGAAGAACTCACAAAAATATTGGTTGTAGCAAATGTTTACTATCACAACTATGGAATTCCAAATTATGAAGTTGCATTCTAATGTTAGGTAGGAGCAGACAAGTCTTCCTTATTTACGAGTTCTGCGTTTTGCTCTCAGCTGTGTGCAATCATACCAAGTCAACCATGAGGGGACAGTCCGACATGTGAGCAAATCAAGAATCAATGTAATAATATGGCCCATTACGTTATGAAATGAGGTCCTGCACAAATTGTTTTGCTTCTAGCAGATTTTTCCAAACCAGTTTCCCTGTGATAGGCTGAGACCAACACCTCAGTGTGGCAGCAACACTGCGCCACTTCTCACCTGAGGGTGAGGTGAAGAAGGCCGAGAACCAATCCATGGCTCTCCCTGATTTGTTGAAATGTAATCACACAACGGAGAAAGGGTTAAGCCATAAATTTAGATGCTGCCGACAAACACTGACAACAAATTTGGCTTTCACTGAAACCGTTAACCCACGACACGCCGCTAGGTTTGTGCATTCAACCACGCACAAACCCTACATTACATTTTCAGATTGGCCTAGCTCATTTTGCAATATTAATTTCATCAACATTGACTAAGTTAATGTGCCGTGACGGTTGTAATTATAAACATAATACGGAATGCAACCACCCCATTATGATTGCGGACACATGGGAATCAGTAAGCAATCATGTGTGCGGTTTGATATTTTAAACCTTGTTTGGACAGCTCATTTCAGCAAGGTGTTAGCACCTTGTCATCACTCATCAAATTAAAACGTTGAACCTGACCAACGTCAACAATGCTGATGAATATCAAATGAGCAGGAAGAGGGATCTCCAAACCGCGGGGCCGTGACAAGGTCAGCACTGCCACACTCTTTGCATTCTGTTTGCAGCTTGAGCAATCAAATCCACATTGTTGAGAGTGAAACATAAAAACTCGCTGTGCTATCGTTTAATATTATAAGTTGAGACTGAGTGCCCTCATTGCTCTGATAAATGCATTAATTTATGCTGGGGTATTTAAGAAACAAGGTTGCCTTCAGCATCAAAATATAAAGTAAAATGAAAAACTGAAAATCCCAACAATTGTGTTTGAACTGATAAAAACCCAACCAGCACTGGTGGAGGCAGAAATGCTCATGAATTATTAATACCGCAAAAGAAAGGGAAGCATTAGTCACAGATTATATAACCCAAATTAAAGTGTTTTGTACTTGCTAATATTGTGA
>CAAE01014642.1:114051-188572 GCA_000180735.1 Tetraodon nigroviridis | reverse complement strand
TGCCAGGTCTCCTCTGAGTGAACTCTTTAATTAATAATCAAGCTAATTAGACTGAGGTCCCCCATTGTGCAGCCAACATGTGTGGAAATTGAGTGTGTATGTGTATGTGTATGTGTGGGTGTGTGCGTGTGTTTGTGTGTGTTGTGTGTGTGTGTGTGTGCATAGGTTCATTTTGCTGAATGCATCACCACCACCTGTGCTTGTTACAGAGGGAAAGAAAGCCGTTGAATATGATAGTAAAACCTGATGGCGCTCCAGAGGAAGCTAGGTCCACACCTAAAGCTAACCTGCACACTGCAGGCAGTACCATTTCCTGTATTGTGTGACTATCACAACAAATAATGTGCTCTTCTAGAAAGACAACATGATGGCCAAGTTATCATTAGTGTTCAATCAGGAAATTCATTTGAGAGTCTGAAAAACCATTTGTTAACCTTGCTCAGATTAAGTTTGCTTTATTGTGATATAGTGTTAGCAATCGAGCACTTTTTATTCGTTTAGTTGCTTCCTGGCTACCCCCTGCTGATCGCGTCAGCAGTAAAAAAAAAGAATCTCATCATTTATTGGCAAAGATTGAGCTTATTTTTCTAACATGTAGAGCTGCGAAGTCAGAAAGAGTCTAATTTATAAAAGACATAAATGGATTTAGACAGGTGATGGTAAAATTTACTCACATTACGTAGGAACAATTGAAACGACTGACTGAGCATCTGGACGCCCTCTGTCGAATAAGCAGCATTACTAGATGATGGAGATTGTGTGTGTGTGTGTGTGTGTGTGTTGTGTGTTCACACTGTAAAATTCATTATGAGCAGTAAAGGTCCCAAGGAACTGTTGGACGGGAAATGTGAGGACCTTCGCAGGGCATCTCCTGGGTTTATGACCGTATTAAAAATCATGAGCTCTGGGGGTGTGTGTGCAAGACAAGGTGGGGGGCATGCAGGATGATTTCTTGGATGCATGAGCTTTCAGTATGGCAAATTAAATTTGAATGCAAATGCGCTAGAATTTCTTGACAGTCAGTGATAAAAACCCTATTATGTTTAATGATATGCTTTGCGAATGTGCACGAGTAGAGATTGGTCTGCAACTGGGGGGTTGTGGGTGGGGCGGTCATCTTCAAAAGTCTGCCTCCCCTCTCAGTGGCAGCTCAAAACTGTAGAGGTGCACGTACGCACCTGCACGCACATTCATTTATATATTTATCTTTATTTTTTTTTTTAAGTTGATAAAGTTTATTTTGCTCTGGCGGACACCGAACAGTTAAGCGATTCATGTGTGTACATGGAGTCCAGACGCCTTCAGTGTCCAAAATTTCATGGTTTGTTTCACAAGTTTGTGTGATTTTAGTATTCACACAGTGTAGTCCACGCAACAGCATGGAAGGATGCGCTGTTATTTATTTAGTGAGTAAGGAATATTTTTCGCCACGGGGAGATAACACATCTTAACATGACTTTACAGCAGGAATACTAAGAAGCATCAGGGCTGTATTTTAAACCGCCCCCCCCCCCCTTCCCCCGCCGCCTCCTTTTGGATGCACGAGTCTGATCTATTGGTGCGTGTCGCCTGGCCTAAAATATGAGCTGCTGGTCTTAACGAGGGAGTGAGAGCAGGCTGACCTGTCTATTCACAGACTATTGATTTGGTTTGATGTCTCTGTAAATAGCCAAGCACTTTGTGGAGACGCATAGCTGGTGCGAGAATAAGATCAGAGGCATCAGTCATGGCGCCAACGGTGTGCGAAGCGTTAAGGTGAATTATCTACAGGTGCCATTTTAATTCCTCAGATGCTAAGCAGGCTCGCTTCAATTATCCAGGATGGGCCGAGACTGGCTGCTCCGAGCCGCCTTTAATGATATTCATATAAAAGCAAATATACATCCACAAGTCCCGGCATCCATCACTCTTTAGTGTCGCCTCTCCAGAAATATTGTCACTCACGCCAGAATTCTCTTACATCTCACCGTGTGGTGTTTGCAAAGTAAAGCCTGTAAATTCTTAGATTTTTTTTTCTTTTTTAAATGTAAAGCCCTCAGATACAACATCATAGTGAAGATCACTAGAAACTCATCCTATACCAGCCTTTCAGGAGACTGGCTCTGGATGCTCGGGTACCAGGTGTAGGGGGATAATGAAGTTTCCACTCTGTCCATATTTTTCTCGCAGCCTATGAATCCATGATTGAATTGGCATCTGAGGCCAGGTTAAGACCTTCGGCTGTTTGTCGTTTTCCTGGAGCTGCTGCCGTAAAGCTATTTCAGTTGAGTAAAAGAATCTGGAAGCTAAAAAAGAAGCTTAGATGAATATATTGTTCTTCCACCAGCTGGGAAGGTTTCAGAAGTCGGCCGTGTCGTCAGTTTGTAAACGCGGCATAGATGCCCGCCTGACAAAATCTGTGAGACTGGTTAATTAAGCAGCCGTGCGGGAGCGGCCCTGAACGGCGCTGGGGCTCAGGGGTTGGCTCCAGCCAGGTGAAATGAGAACAAACAAGCTGTCAGAAGCGATCACATCTTCCAGACAATGGACACGCGAATGCACCAACTTATCTGTCCATCAGCACCTCACATTCGGCAGCCTGTGCCCGGGGGCCTCGGAGCCACATCACAGGCTGACAGTCGGCTCGGCTGTGACGAGGCCGACTGTTCCGCCGGAATCAAGCTGTTCTAGGAACTGACCCTGACTGAACTGGAAATCATGGAGGGTGCTCACACACACACAAACCGTGCATCCGGACGTAAGTTCTCAGATATTCAAGTGAAAGTAACAGGAAATATAAATATGCATCGCTGCCAAATCCACGAGGGAGCGTCCCACTCATAAAAGCTGTTTACCAGCGGGGACGCAGGCACTCTCTCAGGTTTAATCTTCTTCTTTTGAATGACAGGATTATTTTTTCGTGGTGAGGAAACATTTGAGATCCATATCACTATCTTTTCCTCCATCACTTCGACTGCAGGTTATTGAAAGCCCCAGCGGAGGGGAAAAACTAATTACCAAACATGTCTGGCTAAAAGAGTTATCTGCAAGATAGCCCACAGTGCAGCCGTGCTTTAGCCCTTTTGTTTCTTGTGCAAACTAATTAGTTTCTTTCTTTCTTTTTTTTTTCCCTTTTGTAGCTGCTCCCCAAACTATTAATGACCTTCCATTGGAAATATGACACAAGCCAGTGAAAAACTTTTCATTAAGCCCATTTAGTTGAGATGTTCAGGTTTTATTTGTTTATTTTTTCTTTTCTTTTCTTTTCTTTTGGCTCTTACCTCTAAACCTTGATTAAACCTTGAGAAGGCGGTTTTTCGGTAGGTTTTCAGACACTTTTAACTTAGCTGAGAAGCTATCACTCGCTCATTTAAGCTCACATGTCAGCTATTAATTGCTTCAAACTAAGCTCTCTGTTCAAAAATTAAAATTGCCTTGAATAAAGCAGGCTGTATTAGTTCCACAGTTTGGGAACTTTGGGATAAAACAATACAATTTACCGCTCTAGCGGTCGACGACTCAAATCCGAAAAATGTGCTGCACTAATCTGTTGGCAACACAACTCAGGCAATCTGGGCAATTTCATACCATCAGATTTCACATCCCCCTTAGGTGGACTACAGTAATGTAGAGTAAAAATATACATACATTCAAGTTCGGCAAATTCAACAAACAAGAGAAGGAATGTATAATCTATAATGGGCTAATTATGGGCCGGCTTGGAGCTGTGTACATACCTGAAACGTCAGCTGCCCTCGAGGCAACCAGAAGGGGGCGAAAAAAAGCAGTATTCTGCAGGACCCCCACCCCCCCCACCCACACACACACACCCCAGGGACTTATCTCCTGTGCCCGTGTTACTGATCCTTTAATGGCTGGCATCATAACTCTCTACACTGGCTGTTTGTTGCAGCTTCTGTCACAGGTTCATCATTACGCTGATAGCTGAACACTTGGCAATGAAACAAAGTAGCCTGACACTGCTGTAGATCAATCCAGCAACACCAGGAGAGGAAAATCCACAGGACAGTATATTACAGGGTGTGTAAGCTGCTTATAGCAAACACAGGAGCTCTTTACTGTACAGCAGCATTGACAGTTCCTGTAATACTAAATATGCACTCTTGTTATTTTTCAGTATTCTAATCATGATAATATTTCCAGTAATCTGATTACTTTATGATGGTCTGATTACAGACCATCATAAACGAGTAAGTGCTTTATATTACCCTCGCTTATATTAATGTGGAATCCATGTAGGCAGTGATGCTCACGTGGGCTGAAAAGAACTACGGTAATCATATAGGTATAAATGAAGGTGATTTACATGATGGGTGGCCATCATCAAACTTCAGTGTTGGTGCGCCTGCACCACTATAGAGTTCTTATTCCATCCATTAGATGTAGCATCTTTTCAAAACCTGGTTGTATAAAATCAATTCCAGATTTTTCTCTGAGAGATAGAGGCACACGTGTCCTAGCGCTGCTTATTTTTGAGTGGAGAACCAAATGAAAGTATAATGTATTCTTCAGCTACAGCTCTCTGTGGATATTTCAGCCAGACTTTTTTCTTCCCGTGACTGAACAGCGGTCACCATCACTCTGGTAATTGTAAAGCCTGTAACATAAGACCGGTAAAAATGTAATAAACACAAAGCATCAAATTAAATATCTTAAAACTGCTGCAGATTTAGTGCAGAACATTCATGTAAGCGTGTTCATGGAAGCAATTTATTCGCATTGATTTGCCATCAAGAGAGTGAAAACTAGCAGAGTCTGCTGAAAAAAAGAGTCCCAGAACTTGCCCACAAGCGACTTGGGACTTTCTGGGTGTGTTCTGATGAAGCCTCAGCTTCAGGGCGCTGGTCCAGCATTTCACCCTGTGTGGCTTGTTACTAGCTCCCACATTTGGAGCCGTTATTAGTGTCCTGTCCTCAGCAGGGTCGGCGACTTTACAACCAGCTCGCCAGCACTTAGAGAGATTGCTGTGTTTATCTGATGTGTTGTGGGAATAAGTGGACCAGAACCTTCCCAGAGGACGAGACCCCGTATGAGATGATGCTAACAAAACACAGTCAAATGCGCCGTTTCACCTGGAAAGTCTGACCAGAGTGATAATGCACCGGCGTCGTGTAGCTTTAGAGGTCGACTGGTAAACAGCAGAGATGTGTTGTTGTGTGTGTATGTGTGTGTGTGTGCAAAGTTCCATGGACTGCAGGTCTTCCAAAGCAGCGTTCTACTGTTCTTCTGCACTGCAGTGGGTAAGAAAGGAGAGACCTGGGATATCTCTACTCGTCTGGTCTTTAAATCACTGGGTAGAGAGCCTGGAGTGTTCATGTTGTCAGCAAAGCTTACAGAAGTGAAGTGTGTCTGTCACACATCTCCTCCTCTTGTGACACCTGTCATCACTCACTTTTTTGTAGAGAAAAAGCAGCTTTCGCCTGAGAATCTCAAGGAAACTAAAAATAATTGAATAACCCTCCTGGTCAAATATTTTTTGAGGAACTTTGTGGGATTTGATGAATTAGGTGGCCCTGTAAATCGACAGAGCGTGCATTCTTTATATGGGTCCAGATGAGATTTGTCAAAGTAGAAGAGTGAAATCTGTCCTGTTTCACAAACAGATGTTGTAATTCACTATTATTCAACTTTTTAGTTTCTAATCTTTTGTAGGTTTTTCTGTGCATAGAAGGTCTTGTGTGGACTGACAATCCAATCACTTCTACGATTGTGCAGTAAGGGTATAGAGACGATCCCTTCAGACAGTATAAGCACTGAAAATAGGAATTGGTGACCGAGAGACGTAGGACAATCTATTCTACTGATACCATCGAAAGGAAGAAGATGACAGTAATGTAAAAACTGTGCAGAAAATAAAGTATTTAACCACAATAAACCATATGTCTCCCTTTAATGGATGCAGTTTTATACTCTGCATAAACAGAGGAGTCGATGGCCAGCAAAACGCTCATCTTGGCCTCAACTGAGACTGAATATGAATATGAAGCAAGTCTCAGTAGGCAACACACAGAAAGTTTGCTTAGTGCTGCCTTTGCAAAGCTTTGTTCAGAGAAAAGTCTTTTTTTTTTTTTTTTTTTTTTTTTTTTTTACCAGTAACTCTACATTACCTGTGAGGCCAGAGGTCACGGAGCAACCTCCCTCAGGGGTGAGAAGTTGCTGATGTGCTTTCTAGAAGATCTGACTGAATCTGTCCAGAGCAGAAGTGTCAAAGGCTGAACAGAATATGACTACAAGTCCTCCCTGATGATATTAGCTGCCACAGACATGGAGCATAAAGTGCGTTCTTCTTCTCAGCAGTGTCGCAGTTTGGCTGGGCTCATTATTCTTCTAGGCCATGCTCTGATTTTACACACCTCTGCTCAGATCTCTCACTTCTCACTCCAGAAATCAATCTGTTCTGAATTTCACAAGAAAATATTGTGGATGAGCAATTAATATCAAGCAGGCGCACCCTGAGTCGTGCATGGCTAATTTACACTTTGCGAGTCGTCTCGGGTTGAAATTGGAGAAGAATAGAGCGAAAAATAAGATTCCGTTATTTCCCCCACAAGATAAGCCAGGCCGCGACCTTATTCCCCTCACAGGACCTGAATTTATGTTTCCAACACACATTTTAGGTTTTCTGTCTCGCCTGGTGGATAAAAGCCACCTCAGGAGGCAGACCAGCACCTGCCTTTGTGTAAGAGGCCAATGATTGACAGTTTTAGAGGAAGGTATTCCAAGTATTCACTGTTGGCTCTGTGAAATACTTTATATTCCAACACTTCTCTATCGCCACTGTAACCATTTATGCGTGAGTTTCCCTCTACATCCTGTGGCTCTAAAGATTCTAGGAAAAAAAATGGCATCCTGTCATTTGCTTTTATATAAGCGCTGTTCTGAGAGTCCAACTTCTGGCATGCTAATGGGTAGGAGTCTTAATTAAAATGTCAAGGTGGCGTGATGTCCCATTAAGACTCACCCCCACCCCCCTTCCTGTGCTTTTTCCAGCTCGTGAGTCTCCCCAGGGACCTATTAAGTCCAGGCCAAAATGATTGAAGTTCAGAGAGGTGAGCCCGAAGGTTGGGTGCTCATCACTTCGTGCTTCGGCGTCATCCCAGCATCTTCCAACCCTGACCTTTAGCAAGACAGCCGCCCCTGCTAATGTGCTCGCATATGTAATGAGAGAAGGCTTTGGACTCAGACTTCCCTGTCAGCCGTGTATGCGATAATGCCACGGAGCGTCGTCCCCCTCCATCCCAGCCTCTACAAAACGAAAAAAAGAAAAAAGAAAAAAAGACTGAGGAATTTTCTGAACTCTCCTGACCTTTATGTTGGACTATCTTTTAGAACTTTGCGTCTTTCGTTTCACCCTTTTTAAAGTCGCTGGTTGGGTTTGGTTTCGGCACGTCTTCCCTCTTCCAGGGAAAGGTTATTGAAAAGGACAGAGCGGCACCTTCTTCCTCATAACGGCTCCAGACGCTGTCACAAAGTGACAGAGCTCCTCTAATGAGTCGCTCATTCTTATTGTAATGAATATTCAGCCGGAGGACGCGGGGGTCGGTGTCAATAATGTTTATGGTTTTGCTAGAGGTGAATGGCCAAACTAGTCCCAAACAGGAAGCGAACCCACCATCTCTTCAGGAGACCTCAGCAACAAGTTGGTTTGTGTTGTCTGTTATAAACGACTTTTCAGAAGCAGTTTTTAACGACTGTTTTTTAAAGTAAGTTAACTCTCCCGCCCCCCACCCCTAATGACCAAACACCAAACGTACACTTCTCTTGTTTCGGAGTGCCAAAACTCTGAAGCCCAAGCCAGCCGCCCTTCTCTCTTCTCTCCTGACCTCCCCAGAGACAATTATCCCTACCCTCCACCCCCGCTCCGTAATGGCCCTCGGTGGGATGGGGTCAAGGTAATCACTGGGCTGTGAATATTTGTACCCACTCACTTCATCAGCGTGAGATCACCAACAGGGAAATCAATGAGCAGTGCCCTAATGAAGCATCCACACTTGTGCCCAATGGAGCTGTTAGTTTTTATCTTTTCTCCTAATATGGCATCAATGAGATCTCCAGATACTGCGACTCATACAGGACATGATACAGAGTGGTAAGGCGCGGGCGGGGTGGACCAGAAATAGTCCAACTTTTACCAAAGTCAGGCTTGTTGTGTTCTGTCGCCGTCCTCTGGATGGCCTACCTCCCAACTATGCTGTATGGTAATAACAATAACTTGCTCTGCCAGTGAGATATAGAGAATTAGAATATAAGATATAATCATAGAAGCGAATAATACTCGTTTTGTGTAGGTGCAGTTTTTAAAATGATGACACTTTTACAGCTGCTCCTGTAAACTATAATTGTGCAAAAACTGAATTACGGCCCAGGCGTGAAACACCAGGTCGGCGTCAGAGGCGTGATTTATATTTTTAGTTTATTTTACATTTTCCAATATCCAGCAGATGGTGTTTTTGGACACAACCTGCTCAGACTGTATTGACCCGACTGTACGTGTCTGTACACACAGAGAGGCTGCAAAAAAAAAAAAAAGAAAACAATTTGCTGGACAGAAATACACATTAATTCCTGGCTTCTCTCTCAGGTGCACGTGAGCACACAAACACACACACACACACACACACACAGATACATTCATAAACACACAGTGCTGCCTGGCCCTCGGTCCGCTGCACTCCAGCGACCCAATCTTATTAAAGCCTGTCAGCATAGCTAGCACTATCATAGGCTTTTTATTATTGACTCGGAAAATATGATAATTTGGAAATCACAGGCCGCCTCCTAAAGACTCCACTGTCACTTTCAATTTTAGCCGCTCTCCCTTCTTTTAATGGAATGATGAGATAGCAAGAGCTTCACAAGCTCCAGCAGTTACACCCATCCTCACTTCTCAGTGTCTTAAATTATTTATTTACTTTTTTTTTTTAATTAGTCCGCCATAATTGAGGTCTGTCACCTATTGCACCTTCAAAGAAAGCTAAAATGCATTTAATTAAAAGCAGTATCTCCCTTTCCAGTAAGAAATTGAATTGTGTTTGAAGTAGGGAAGATTGCCAGATGACAATTGAGTGAAATTATTAAATCAACTTTTTTCTTCTTCTTCTTCTTCTTCTTCTTCTTCTTCTTCTTCTTCTTCTTCTTCTTCTTCTTCTTCTTTTCAAACCCACCTGAAAAAAAGGAAGAGTCGGTCCATTGGACTGGACTTTTGGTGCACGTGTGAGTGTCTGTGTGTGTGTTTATAGTATAGGACTATATCAATGAGCAGTAATAGTCATAATCATAAAAGAGGCTTCTCAAAGAATCAGCTTACAGGTGACAAGTTCATGGCGGGAAGTACACTGTCCCAGATGCCCAGATTTCCACTACTCCTATCAGCGCTCAGGATGCGCGGCTTTCTGGGATTACCTCCCTATCTATTCTTTGCATTCCCACAGCCTCCCCGTCTGATCTATAATTCAACAGTTCCCCCCATTTCTGGCCAAACTAAAATTTCAACTATCTTATAATCTCCATGGGGCACTGGGAGGCTTAATCGGAGTAAACACAGTTGCTTCAATATTTTATTGACCGCCCCCCGTCTTGATAAGACATAATTGGCATTTCTAATCTGGAAGCTGGAAATCTGGGAAACAGGGTGAATGGCGTGCCACAGTCCGGAGAGCTGGAGAGGCAGAGGAGGGATGGACAAATATAGAGGGGAGTAATCCTCCTTGCAGGTTACGGAGGAGCCGCTCCGCTCCTGGAAGGTGTGGGATGATGGCAGCCCTGAGCTCTGGTCAGAGAGAGCACTCTGGCTCTGTGATGGCGACGCTATAATCCTCTCCATTTGAAGAGGCTTTGCCTGGAGAAGCAGTTCCAGGAACAATGCTGAAGGGCAGGAATGGTCTTAGAGAAGCCTCAAAGGCAGGAAAAGAGGAAAAAGAATGGAAGAAAATGCACTTCCTTTATCATTTTAGAGTGTTTTTGTTGCCCCAGTTGAGGTAGCACGCTGGTATAATTAGCAACTCTGAAATCATCCGGATATTATTTTGAGCTTGAACACATTTGTGTGCACTTTGGAATTTTTTTTTCTTATTTTTTTTGACTCAGAGTTTCATCTGGGCTAAGCAAAAAGGCATCTTAATAAAAATAGAAGCGTGTAAATTCATTTTAAAATAAAGACTTTTGCTGAATTGGAGCATTTGCCTCCACTTGGCGTTATGTGGGCCGAGTGACAAAGATATTACAAATAGCACCTTAAATGCCGCCACGCTCGCTCAGCCAGTGATGCGATTTTGAAGGTGGCTCTCCAGAATTTCACCCTGCTTCCCCTTCCCTTTGATCTTCCCTTTTATTGTCATCTCGCAATCCCAGTTTTGAGGGGGCGGCTTCCTGGCTTCCCACCAATCTCCCAGGCTTTTCCAGGCAGGCACACCACTGCAGCAAATTCTTCAAACTTCTCCCAGATCAAACTTAAATCGCTGGTTAAAAGAACGAGCAGATGGACCGTTTACACGCCAGCGTGTCATTTTCACAGAGGTTTAGAGGAACAGGTAAGCAAGACAGTGTGTAACTGTGCGTGTTATGCATTGGACTACACACTTGTTTTTTCCGGGGGAAAGATCATTTAGATTTGGGAGTGATCTGGAAATTGGCCCAGCTGGAAACGATTGGATTCAAATTACCCCAGTTATAAAGTTAACAAAACTACTTTTTCCCCTCCAACCCTCTTTCCTCGCCCTTCCACTGCTCTTATGCCCCACATCTCAACATGGAATGGATAAATCCATCTGTAATGCCATTGTCAGCACACTCGCAATCCACTCCCCTCCCTCTCTCGTTCTGTGCCTTTGCCTGATGGTGTGATAAATTAATCTTTTTTCCTGTGCCGCCGTGTCAATTCTTTTAAAAGAATACATTAAGACATGTAAGACGTATCTGAAGTAAACATTTTTTTCTTGTCTTCTCTCTCAGTCGCCATGACATTCCCGGAGAATGGAGGAGAAATGGAAAGGAAAATTTGACACAATGGGGGGAAAGAGATTTGGGGGAGGTGGAAGTTGCAGAATCAGTCACAGTGATTTACAGTCAGCACTGGTCGCAGTCTTCCTGTTGGCAAACATGCAGCGGTGGTGGAAACCGATGGAGCTTCATCAAATCTGACCGACAGGAGGAATTCCAACCTGCTCTGATCAGTGCATCGTTCAGCGGTAATTGATCCTTTTTAGAAAACATTTCTAGGCAACATTCTAAGCTTTTATGTTTTGAAAGAGGCAAAAACAAACCAAAAGCTATGAGGTAGCGTTCGTAACATAAAAAAGGTTTCTCATCACATGACGCCTCTGCAGATCAGATGGCTAAGACGAAACTACAGCTGCCAAAGGGCGCGCTAAATGGACTAACCAGAATCCACCTGACTTTCATTCCATCCACTGAGAGGCTTTAAAAGAGTCCGAGCAGGTGCACGTGGAGCCGGATAAGAGAGGGATGAAAATCCTCCGAGGACATGGAGTGCTGTGACTCCCCACGGAGCTGCTGCTCCCGCTGGGCAGATAAATCCTTTAGCCTCGGCTCCCTCCAAACAATTGGGAGTTTGAATCATGAAAAGAACTTAAAAAATTTGAACTTAACCAAATTCAATCCAAACTGGAACATTTTTGACACCACCTGTGTTGTAAAATATACGTTCTTCCTCATTTCTATGCGAAATAAAAAGGTGGGGAACTCCTGCGGAGCTGATTTCAGCTGGATGAGCCCTAACGAGGACCGCGGCAGATCTGACGGCTGCTCTTTCACTGTCGCGTCAGAGAAACCAGTCAGCAACCTCTGCGCCACCCGGCACTATTTCCAGCTTTTTCCCAGAGACCTTAAGCCCCTTTTTCACCTGAGGTGTTCTGGTTATAGGAAACAATTTCCTGTGAGCCAGTTCCCATGGAGACATGCCGGAGGCCACGACACAGATGCGTTTCTCTCAGTGAGGATAGGAGACGTGACACCACAAACAATCAAACCGAACCTTCCGGCCACTTGCTATGTCAGTAGTTTGAAAAATAATTGACGGTGGTCTTAAAAAGGCTGAAAATATACATAAACTGGCTGTTTACGAGGTCGGCCGGTTCATCCAGGACGCTGGTCGATGGGCTAACTTTTCTTGCTAGAAATGGCTGCAGAGCTGCCGACAGTGGAAGGCTCCTGTTGTGACCAAATTAAAGGATCCTCTTTTGTTTGACAAACTCCACAGGGGAGATGGAATGCGTAGGCTGAAATCCCTTTCGCTGCTGTTTCCTATGATTTCTGTCCGTGGCAGAAGCGAGAAAAGACATTGTCAGGAGGAGCCCCCCCGCAAAGAAGCAATTAAAAGCTTGGCCTTGTGAAGGTCTCACTGCTGCATTGGCAGACCCACACCAGCGTGGTCAGGAAAAATGACTCCCAGATATATCCCAGAGTCTGAGCCCAGTTTGCCAAAACAGCAGGCGTGCACGTTCTTGGTGACTAAAGCTCAAATTGGAAAAAGACAATGATACATCGGGTTTTTATTCTCTTTTTTTGGTTTTAAAGGCAGAAAATAAAAACTGTGTTTACAGCTGTGAAGCATCTTTGTCAGAAAGTGATGGGGAGCCCAGTAATGCATGGGGAGATTCAAAGCTTCCTAATCTTCCAGTGCCGATTTCAGTGCAGGAGTCTTTAAATGTGCATGTGTAATTGCATCAAATGTTGGTTCTGCCGGTGACAAATGTGCTCTAAGTAGCTCATTGCCGCTGATTTAGCACTGATGTAATCAAGGGTAAGGTTTGCTCACGTCTCCCTTCAATGTGTCCGTCCCTTATTCCTCGTAACCATAGAGTCAAGCGCAACAGGGACCATTTCAGAGCATGTCTAGCATTTGTGGAGCGGCTAAATCGTTGTCGTTGTAAATTATCATTATCTTGGGTTTTTTGTTTTTTTTTTTTTTGCGTAGGATGACATAAGAGAAACTTGTTCTTGCCCGCCGCTGCCAGTTGGCATCAAGAATCGGGGTTTTGAAACACAGAGGAGATGTGTGGGATGGAAAGAGGATGAGAAAAATATTCAGAGAAGGGGGGCACGATTATTGCAGCACCAGGACCTCAGAGAGTGGATCCAGACAGGCTGGTGTGGGACAGAGACCGAGATGACGACATGAAGCTGTTGTGGAGACATCACTGGATGCACTGAGCTTAAAAACAGTTGGAGCAACAACAGAGGTTAAAAATTCCGTCAGTCTCATTCTGCAAATTCTTAGGCTCGCACTGTAAAGACATTATGTTAGCATGTCAGCGCATGCACTATATAAAGTAGTATTAGCATTACTGGCAGCAAGAATGTAAATTTAATCAGGTTGATTGGCGAAGCCGACTTATTTGTAATGTTGGACTGGTTTAGGCCCACAGCACACTGACTGCACGGAGAACTTAGCGTAATACTCAGAAGTGTCTGATTAGTTTTTGTTTATTTTTCCCTTGATAAGTGCTGAGGAATTGCAACAGGAATAATCAGCAATTTTAGCCAGAGTAACTGAATGAGAGGGAAAAAGCCGTGGAGTGCTCCTAATCTTTATCCATCATTTATTCAGAACATTTCATCAAAGTAATTGTTAGCAATAATTAGCCACTGATTGGCTGATCATTAGTAGAATTTCCAGCTTCAAAGTGTGCATTTGATTCTCCCCGAATGACACACAGACCTGATATGTGGGCCTAGATATGTGAGTTTGATGGGAAATCTGATTTAAACCTCCTATTTTTATGTTCCCACAGCAAATATATATTATCATTTAATGTAAGTACTAATAAATTTCTCTCTAGTCTATCACAGGGGACACACACGCTGTTCCTCCACATGCTCAGAAACACCAAACTCCACTGACAAAAGCCGAAAAGTAAATTGACAAAGACCCTTCTTGTTATAACATAGATAAAGTTCTTGTTATGGAACATATGTGGTCTGTAGACTCAGATTTCTATGAAAGCACGATATATACACAAGCACACCTCCTCCAATTTCTCAATTTACTGCAGCAGAAAGTCTATACCTTCCCGTGCTTTCATCCTTTTTTTCTCTGTTCTACACCATCATTTCCCATCAAATTCTCAGCTGAGTTCCACACAGTGTATCATATGCCTCAAAGCAAAATGCAGCAGAATGGGGAACCAAATTCATATTACTTTTGCATTCCGTGTGTCAGGTCATAAATGGATGGTGAGTGGAAGTGAAAAGCGGCAGCATTTTCATCTTTCCTTCCTCTGTCTCTTTTACACTCGGCGAGGAAGCACATGTAAATTGGCAACGAAAGGAGAGGTAGAAAACAATTATGGCGGCGACGCGCCCGAGAGAAATGAGTCTATTGCTTGACCTGTAATGAAGTGGAAAGTTGACAAGCCGGCTTTGTGCAACTCGGAGATTTGAATGCGAAGGAAATGACTCTTCTGTACAGTCAACCAACGGGAAAAGATTGCCAATTATAAGTGTTGGCCTTCCGCTGGCACCTAGCAGGCATACTGATGGCTGAAAACGGACGTGCATGCTCGTGAGCATGAATATTAATGCAACATTCCTCAACTAATGATAATAATGATATATAACATAACATCACAAACTTAACTCAGTTTTAATTAAATAGAAAAGGGAGCCATTAATCATATTGGATTAATATGATGTATGTGCTTCTCGGTGTAGCATTAATGTAAACGCTGGCTATATCTGCTTGTTATTGTTGGACTGGCGTTAGCAAAAAGCTCTACAGTCAGCAACTGCATTGGCAAGTGCATAAGCCAGTGGGCACTGGTCACTCTGGTCTGATGAAGTGATCCTGGTGGCCTGGAAACTCTTAGCCCAGCATCCGATCTTGTTAACGGAGCTGGCTGATGTCTCGGAGTCACACGCAGCTGCTGCCGCGACAGCCTGCCAGATTTAACACTGCTTTGATCACTGAAAGTTTCTACCACTCGGCCCAACATAAACACTGAATAACAAAATTCCCACCTAGTTAGTTCTTTCTAGTATGTATTTTAGCCGTGGGTGTTGAATCTATAGACTACAGCGTGACTCTGAATGTGTCATGATGTGACTGACTGAAAAAAGGCCCCCGGAGGACAGAATTCTGACAACTGCTCACCTTTCCAGTGTCATTCAGCCAAGCACGGGAGCCATTAACTTTTAAAACCCGGCCTCTCTAACAGCGGGGCCCGTGCCTTTTAGCCCCCGTGCTGCAGAGCTTCAAACAGCCGTGACGGACAGGAGTGGGTCCTGTGCGTCCAAGCGGGGCTGTGGGGCAGAGCACCGTGCACCTGTCCCACACCGTGGTGCCCCGAGCACCTGACTCCGCGTGTCC
Source organism: Tetraodon nigroviridis (assembly GCA_000180735.1). NCBI lineage: Eukaryota > Metazoa > Chordata > Actinopteri > Tetraodontiformes > Tetraodontidae > Tetraodon > Tetraodon nigroviridis. The sequence goes on along the minus strand of CAAE01014642.1, from coordinate 173,247 downwards.
ACGCAGCCTCTCGGACACCGAGGTCGAGAGCAGGCGTCTTGATTGACACGTTTCATCAGGGGTGACTTAATGGCGCCGCCACCTACCAATTAGAAGTCATCAAGGTCCCCGATTGAAAGTGGTTAATAAATAATTTATAGCGGCGGTAATACCACCTAATCCTGATATCAGAAAGTCAAAGGTGGATGCATTATTAATGGGACCAAATTGGACTTTAATAACTGTTCACTGAATCCTACACCACAGCAGAATTCACTTATGTTAATATGCCTTTATTATTAATGGGCGGCCATTTTCTAAAATGTTAACTGACTTGGCTGCTTCAGAAGCAGTCGCTTAGATTGACGAGCCTGGCGTCTGTAAAGGAAAAGGTAGGGGCGGTGGGGGCTTGCTTATTTATTTATTCACCTACCTGTAGCATGTCAGCCTACATTCGTGTGTCAGTAATTCCCTGGTAAAGCCAATAGGCGCGATCACGGTGGACTCGGAGTGGGAGACGACAATCGTACATCGTGGACCCTACAACGGCATCGCTTTTCCAGCCTCACTGACTGGAGCTAAAGGATTCCTGGACTGGCTGCATCTTCACAAAAACAGTTTTGTCACCATCGCGCATTCAATCATGACACCAACACATTTTGCCGGTTTGAAAAAGAGGAATCAAAAACTTTCAGGAAGCGCAAAAAGCGACAGAATGTGTGTGCCGCCGTCACGAGCGCCGTCGTGCTGAACTGATTTAAATTCGCCTATTCTTTGGCTCAGTGGGGGCCCACCACAACTTAGACAATTTGGTGGAGGCATTTCAAAAGGGGAACTGATAGACTAGCTAATATGATCTCTCGTGGTATTTGCATAATGTCCATGGTGGATCGCCAGAGAGCTGTTCTGCTCCAGTTCCCTCTTGTAATATATCTGGCAGCGCTTCTGAAATGCAGTTGTTGTTGGCACTGGCTTACAAATCAGGCAGTAAAGTCCCATCCAGAATATCAATGCATACATCGCTTTAAAATACTTGTTTACCATCTGTTTTTGGGAAACAATCCCGAAAAAATCAACCTGACAAAACTGACTTTTGTGGTGCGCAAGTCCAGGATTCTTCCGGCCAAAAAAAATTAAAGCGAAAAGGCGCAGCTGTGGCTGATGTGAGGCCATTTTTATTTATTTATTTTGGCACAGTAGATGATCTTTGGAGCCTCTTGTCCTCATGTTCCATCTGTCTGGAACATCTGCGCTATAGTCTGTGAGTTTTGTAGAAAGCAGTGTTGACATTATTAGCTTTCTGTTCATTTACGTGTTTGTTTTTGCCATTGGGAACAGGTGATTACAGCATTATGTACCTGCAAGTATGGCAATAACCGAGAATTTAGATCAATTGCTATTAATCTTCATGCAATACTAATTGTGTTTCATTTTGTGGCATTGCCACTGTACCTTTTTCAGGAGTTGATGAGCTACTTTAAGACAGAAACGCTTTTGGTGAAACAAAACTTCCTCTCTGAAGAGGGTGCAAATTGTTCTCTGACGGTGGATCGTCAGGGGCCGGTATGTCGCTGACAGGAGTCCATCTTCAGCTGGCACTAAAGTATCAGTTCTCACCACTCTGAGCTACAATGAAATATTAAATCAAATTAAAAAATCATCCTCATTTTCGTTAGCCAAAAGAAATGTTTCCAGCAGTTAATGTGGGGCAATTAGAGAGTATTTAAATTACCAATCAGACGGGATTTTGAAGTGGATTAAAAAACAGTGGGGACAAAGGAGTACTTCAGCTACCTTGTGTCCTCATTGCTCCTGGTTTAGCCGCTGGCTGGAGGTTCTACCTTGTTGTGTAACGTCGATGCATCAAAGGAAACAACTGACAGGGTGCTCTGTCAATCTTTCCTCATTAGCCTTCCTGAGTCAATGCTCGCTTAACTTTGCCTTCCTGCCATGGAGGCATCTCATCGACCGGAGTGGGCGTTTTCTACCCCGGTAACGGAATTTTGACAGGGACGGGGAAGAAACAGGGGAATTAAACGCGCCTGCAGAGTGATTGCATGCGACAGAGCTGAGTCATGTAAGAAAACTGTTTTCCAAGTTTTTGACATCCAGTCAATATATTGACACACTTTGTCACGACAGTACAGCCTTAGCGGGAGCAGCAAGATGTCATCCAATCCAGGCCGGCCCGCCACGCTCCAGTTCACCATTGAACCGGTTCTTAGCATGCAAAAACTACAAAGGCGGGAGAGGGGAGGTAGCTGCGACACTGACATGTGTCTCTGCAGACCTGGAGCACATGAAAGTTTTGGTTTCCTCTAGGTGACAACGACACGGTGACGCTGTGACTAAAAATGAGGCAAGGGAACTGCTTTTCTCAACTTCACGCACAACTTTTTCACTGGTTGCTGCCTGTTGCTAATGTTTCTGACTAACCATGTCCTTGTTGACCTCTCATGATCAGTAAATAAATCACTTTTAAACGACTAGCCTCCAAGCACCAAAAGCAGGAGTTAAATGACTGAGCGAGAAAATTTCTGTACATTTGTCGCTTTTACGCATTAAAATATGTGGAAAATGGCCTTAATGCTATCCTCCTTATCCCGTTTACCAGCATCTGGGCATTTACTTCCTTAGTCAAGACATGTGCTTTTCAGAGCAGATGGAGTCCACCTTTCTATCTGTCTGTCTGTCTGTCTGTTTAAAGCTAAGACAGAATCCCAAAGAGGACGTGAGCGTTGCATCAGAATGGTCGCACAAGCTGTCATAAATTGCTCTGCACTTTGAACTTCTCATTTATAAATGGTGCTTTGCACACATGAGACAGAAAAAATTTAAAGAAAAGTGTTTTTAAACATAGAAGGCTTTTAAATATGTGTGGTCAGGTGTCTGCATGCTCCTACATGCGTGTAATTAGTTAATTCCCTGTTCATAAATGAGACATTTTATCTCCGCTGTTACAGCCCTGTTTGATCAAGACTAAACACTAGCCCTCAGTCTGAAACGGCATCTTTTTGTCCTCCTTTGGTATTCCGTCTGTGTCGCACAACATGATTTTTCCTTCTCTTTTGTGCCAGTTTTTCTTTCCCATTGAGTGGAGATGAAGAGGGTGAAGGAACGGCGCTAGCAATGTCAAAGCGAGGGAAAGCTTATCCTGGGCAGACGGGTTTGTGTATAGAGTCAATCAGGGCTGCACAAACCCTTGATTGCCATTGACATTTACCGGGGGCCCATTTCCAATTAATCTTCAAGGGCCTCCACCTCTCGAAGCCTGATTACGACCCCCACCATCACCACCAAACAAGCTAATCCACGTGTCTGACAAAAGCGGCTCTCCTTTATCACCGCCAGATTGAGGCGCACAAAAAAAGGAGACAGATTGGAGAAAGGATTCCAGCCAAGCCCGGCTGCATATTCTTAAATGATTTTTCCTTCAGCTTTAATATGTTTCGGACTTTTGGACCGTTTCTAATCAGCCAACCACATTTGCCTTTTAGGCTCAGTCAATTTTAATATCGTGAAAAACAATCAATAAATTACATATGCATAAATTAACAAGCTAACCCCTAATAGGTTTAACCTTAAACAACTGGGTGCAAAAAACGACAGCAACATAAACTGAATTATATTCAATGTAAGCCTGAATCTAATTAATTTTGATGCTATTATAGTTGCAGTAAGGAAAAGTCTTTATAAATAAGTTTTATTGTTGGCTGGTGTTGCTGCTTTTACCTTCACATGTCACCCACCTGTCAGAAACAATAGAAAACACAGCTGACGATTAATAATAATGATTTGCAGCTGTTTCTGTTGTTGAAACTTAACAGCACTAATTAATTTGTTAGTGAATTTGTTCACGTTTGCAGGCGCCGAAGCCGCGTCCGTGCGTGAGTAATAACGCCGTCTGCTCCGCCAGGGGGGTTGATGATACACCTCTGAGACAAAGCCGGACTTTAAAGAGCAGGCGGGTCATTTCGTCGGCACAAAGGGAGTCAATTGTGACTTCTTTCTTTGGAAAATCAAACAAATTGAAGACAAAAAAGGCACATTTATTTTGACGCTAAATTAAACTGAAAAGTAACTATATAATGCACATTCGCAGTGCTTTTGTGTGGGGAAAAAAACGCAAAATGATATGAGCTTTGTTTTTCAGGCCGTAAAAAAAAAACTGAAGATGGAGTGTGTGTTGTCTGTCAACATGAATTAATACTACATCAACACAACTTTAATCATCTTCGTGGCCATCCTGATTTGGACACTGGCAGATTTTTGTTTGACACAACCAAACATGCACGTTTTGATGATGTAAACATGCAACAAACTCTCATGTGCTCTGATCCCTGAGTAAAAGGGATTGGCGGCGGCGGCAGAGCGGGTGCTCTTCGTGGAGCTTCAGAGGGCGTCTCAGCAGAGAGCTGTTGCAGAGCTGGCCGGCTGCCTGTTACTCGCATCCAGTGAGTAGATCAGATCCCGCCGTGCAGGCGGACACGGCCATATGCACGGCTCACACAGAGGGGACGTTTAAGACGCGGGACTGTTGACGGTAGCCCTTCATCAGTCCACCACCACGGAGGCCGGGAGAAAGTATAAAAATGCAGGAAAAGAAAAATACTTGGGAGGGGGGGTTTTTTTTTGTTGTTTTTTTTTTCCTCTGTGTATCACTGTCACATCTGGATCACTGAGGGACAAGGACAGTACTGTAGGTGTGAGTCAGATTCCCAGGCAGCGCTGCGACAGCTTGATAACTGCGCTCTGGTCTCCTCTCCTGCCTCCAGCACCTCACCCCAGCCTCCCTCTTCCTGAGGCTGCTGTGCTCCGCAGACCCCTGCCTACGGCAAAGCCACCCAGGAATCTTATCTCATTCACAGGCGCATTTCTGGCTCTGTCTGCTTGCAGACCACGCTCATGCCTGTCTGCTCGTGCGTGTGTGTGTGTGTGTGTGTGTGTGTGTGTGTGTGTGTGTGTGTGTGTATGTGTGTGTGCTCATTTAGAACTCCCTCGTTCTTTAGCTGATTTTTTCTTTACCTCCAGCCGGTTGTCTACATTCATTTAGAACCTCGATCACATGATGGGGCCTGAAGCTTTTGGGGCTGGAGTTCTCCAGCTCTGAGCATGTACAGCTGTGGCAAAACGAGACGTAGTTTAATGTTAAATAAAGGGCAAAAGCTGTTAAAGAGCATAAAACGATTTTTTTTGAAATGTTGTAAAAACTGGAATTCTATGCAAATAACAGGGGAAGTGTGATGGGAAAGCCACCTATCTGAGTAGTTTTCCCAGCCCATCCCACGACTCTCAGGAGCAGTTAACAAGCAGTGACTGATGGGTGACTGATGGTCCGACTGCTCATCCTCTGTCTGGAGCCATCATGGGTCGTTATTTAGGTTCCAAATCTTTTAGTTCTTTCTGTTTTTGTTTAGATTCTGGTTAAGAAAAAGGTAGACCTTCTTACACCCTTTACGACTACTTACAGACTGCACCTTTAAATTGTTTAAGTCTTTTTTAAGGCGTGACACATTTGAGCAGTCCGCACGTCTTTTTCTTTGTTTTTTTTTTGATAACACCTGACATTTTTTTATGCCATTACTGTGTGACTTCAGTCTGAGCTCTGTAGCTTTCAGAGGGAGCAAAATGGGTCTTTTTTTATGGTAACTATTCCTGGTGAAAGCACCACACGAAACAAACAACCCGCAGATGGAGAGAAAGCTGCAGACGAGTTTGAAAATGTGGATTTGCTGAAGCTTCGGAGGATTAAGATTTAAATTAGATAAATTGATTTTTTTTTTTTTTTTTTAAACTACAAAGCTATTATTGTTTTGTTTTTGGGATTGTTAGTAGATTTCAGATTCAAAGTGTTTTGCATTTTCACCGCCCCCTGCTGGAGGACTGCAAAATGATCCACAGTACACAACGAAATGGGACTAAACCTTTTCTCCCCAGAGGGATTTCTCCCAATTATACCACATTAGTTGCAGTTCTAGTCAACAGTTTATACACTTCAATAAGCTACTAAGACAAAACCAGCACTGACATGGATTTCATTCCCTCACGTGGCTTTTTTAGATGTCACACGTCACCTTTTATCAAATTACAAGACACATTAACAGACAACTGAATAAAATATGTTCATTACCTTGAAACTCCTGGATATGAAAAGAAAAACGAGAGAGGGACCAGCACCTCGAAGCATTTATCATTCTAACAACTGACGTGAGTGATCATCGTCTCCACCAACACGCCATTCAAATCTCCTCCCATCGACATCTTTGATATTTCTCAAGGCACTATTCATTTGTTGTCTCACAAGTCTGGCATTCTACAGCTACACACACACACACACAGCTTCCATATATCCATCTTTTGGTGAAATGGTTATTGATGTTTGAGTACGGGTTTGAAATGTGTTGGTACAGAAACACCCAACACCTTTTTCGGAGCAAAACACAGAGAAACCTGTTCCTGCAGGTATACATGGATGTGTGTTTCTCATGTATATTCACACAGCCTCAAACGAGCTAATTACCACTGATCATTTTTTGATGGTAGGCTACAGGGTACTGGTACACGTTACTGGTTTTCTGGCCACTTAGGGAATTAAAGATGGGTATTTCTTATTTTTAACATTCTTTAATGTCCCCGCGTCTGTATTTCTGGATGTTTACGCCACTGGATGTCAATCACCTCGTCTAAGTCATCCTAGTCTTAGTTTCAGCTCATTTAACAGAGATAACAGAGATTAATATAAACATTGCTGGTGACATATTATTGCCTGAATGATGTTTCCCTGATTCCCACATCATCTCCTGTCAAATTTTTGCTATACAGCTTTGGGTCGAACGCGCTCACTGAACCAGCGCTGCAAACTTGGCAGTGAAAAAGGAGGCAGCTTGTTCAAAGTCAAAGGAAAGTTAACATCAATAAATCATTTCTGTCTTAATTTTGATCACCATAGATCACATTAAACAGGCACATCCGCCCTGTGAGTTAGGTCACAAGCTTGGGGTGGCTTCCAATCTATTAGCAGTTTAGTTCACGTGATTGTGATAACTGGGCTCAGGATGATTATTGATAATGAGAATAAGAATTGTGAGCTAATTAGCGATGTCAGTTTTTACAATAATGATCACTTCTGTCGAAGTGTAGAACAATACTACTGAACCTGTCGTAGATCCATTTTTCCTTTTCTTTTTTTTTTTTCTTTGCAGCAGCAGCTAATTAAAACCATCCTATCGACTCTCCAGCAGGCTACAGAAACAGGTTGTTCCCTGCAGACGCTTCCAGTTACTGCATTTGTTCTGTGTTTGGGCAAACAGTTGCACTGAAGCTGGAGGTTCGAACATAAACCGTGACGTCAGCATGCAGAATCTGTTCTAAACAGTATTGTTTTTTTTATTATTATTATTTTGTATTATTTAGGCATCGTCAGATGATCCTGGTATCTGAAAGATGCATTTTTTAGCAAACACTTGCCGTTTCTATTCCATAAATCACACGTTGTTGTCTTGGAAACACCTCTGCAACCACACTCCAATTAACGCACCTCCCTCTTAATGACCCACCCCCTCTGTAATGAGGTCTGTAAGTAATTAACAACAACACCACTTCACATTTTTTCCTCGCTGAGCAGCTGGCCCCACAGTGGGACTTAAAACAAAACATCTATTGATTTTTCATTTATTGATTATCGCTGTCTAAGAACTTTGTTTTTTTTTTCTGTACAGAGCAGTAAAATCTGACTCTAGTGTCTGGGTTTCGGGTTGTTTAAAACACAGTAAAAAATGTTTGGCTTTTGTTATTTTGCAGCTTTTTTTTTGTTGTCAGCTGTGAACTGGGAGAAAACATTGAGGAGCAACACTCAACCTAGCTCCTGTGATGTGTCTTTCCCTGTGGGCTTACTATATCCAGATTAAGGGAGGGTTCACAGATAGGCGACAGGCTCCAGCACCCACATCCAATCAGACGGTTCCCTCGGGGGAACCATGTGGTGCGCACATATGTGGCCACAGCTTCACAGCATGACACGGTGATGTCCTCCAGGAGTCCTCCACGTGGATCATGAGTAGCTGAGAGCAAGAGTGCAGCGTTCTGAGTGAACGCTGGGTGACGTGTGTGAAGATTAGGGACTGCATTTATGAACACTGACAAAATGTGTCAGGGTTTATGTTCTGTTCCCTCTTCAGTTTTTGAACAAGTGGGTGGATGTTGGACGTGGGGGGCATGTGCCGCTGCCTCCTTTACTGAAGGCACACAGTCTTCAAGGCCTCCCTTGAAGAGTGGGTTTTACACACACACACGCACACATATATATATTATGTATATATGTATAGTATGTATGTATGTATGTATGTTCCATGTTCTATGGTTTCAAAGCTGTATTACACTTTATTATGAAAAGCTTACATAATGACATTTGCTGTACAAAACTATCCAACCCAGAACCGCCCCCAGAGCCGACATGCTTGATCCAGGTGTGAATGAATCTCGGCTTCCACTTCCTTCCTTTCCCTTTCTGAACCCCAGCAAAGCCCAGGCTCACGTTTGCTCTGACAAAGCAGCGACAGTGAAAGGAATGTGAAAAGGCTATAGTAAATGGTAAGGCAGGAAGCGTGTGCAGTGTTAGAAATGGTAACTTTTTTTCAGACGCTGCTTTGGTATTCATTATGAGCAACCTTTTCCATACCTGAGCAAAGCTGTTTGTGACGGCCAGAAGCTCGGGGCAGATGCTGCGACCTTCGTTCAGACCTGGCAGACGCTTCTCCACATTTGGTATGCATCTTTTGCAGAAATACGTTTTTAATTTGTCCCGCTGAGTCCACCTGCTGTGGCGAGAATGGCACGAACATAGCGGGAGAGATGCTAAAGTTCAGAGAGGCATGCTGGACATAAAACAGAGGTCAGGAGCGCTGGATCGGCGTTTCAGTGCTAACGCTGTGTGTGTCTTTCCTGCAGAGGACAGCCAGAAAAGAAGACAGGCTGAATGAGAGACCGTCCTCTCCTCTGAGCCATCTTCCATTTACGCCTTTCTATCTCATCAGAAAACATTTGTCATGCTAATTGAACTTAAAGTGCAACGGCGCGTGCAGCCGAGCGCGTGTGCTTTGATGCGAGCATGAGCCAGCGCGCAAGTTTGAACAATCACCTCAAATGTGCTCATCCGAGCTCGGTGCTTTGTTCACGGAGCGTGCACGCTGACAATCATCCCCTCGCTGTGAAAGGCATACTCCTATAAGCACATTCAAACTTCACCGCCAGGCAGCAAAGTAACACCGCAGCATCTATCTGTGGCTTCACCTGTCTGTTTATCTTTCCTTCCATTCCATCATTCTGCCATCTTTTTGTCCATCTGTCTCCATTCATCTCCTATCGTTCGACAAAAATTGTAACACACGCTTCCTCTTTTCAGCTAATGAGACTTTTACACTCAGCAGAAAACAGCCAGATGTATACGCACACCGAAGTGTGTGTATTCTCTTTTCTATCTCAGACCTGAGTCATTGTTCCCTCCACCCTTTTTGGTTTCACTCTAAATGCCAAATTATTTTAGTGCAATTGGCTTCTATGTGCCAAGAGTTTAACTGCGCTGTCAATGCTCGCCATCGCTTCCCCTTTAGCGGCCATGATGAGACTCCGTACGGGGGTTGTGATGAAATCCCTTTAAATCAAAGCTGAGCAAAACTATGAAGAGAGTCACGACCAAGAAGAGGGTGGAGCTGCAGCCATGCATGAACCTGCAGCGCATTGATTAGGAGGATTTCTGGAGTGAGTCAAAGCCTGTCAAGAGGGGATTCAGAGTTTTTATTCAACTAAATATTCAAATATTAATGATAATGGGACAGTAAGTTCCATGTCAGTCTATTTAGTTGTCATTCTTCCCTGCAGGTAACTCTCCGTGGATTGAAAATATAATGCACATGTAGAGATGACTGAGCGCGAGCAGAGAGGAATATTCACAGATTTCCACACACCTCCCATGACACGGACGCTGCACCTCATCCCCGCTCCAGACATTTTTGCCGAAGGGTACACCAGACAACCAGGTGTTGTCGCGCTCCCCAGCAAGTCCAATTTTCTTCCCCTGAGCAATTAACGACACAGAAATTCTATCCCACTGAATGACTGTCTGCCAGGACTGGAGGTGTCACATCACCCTGACAACCGGGTCAACCCCTCGGAGTACCATCAGTGCACCAAGCCATGCCAGGGGTTAGGGTTCTTCCTACCTTGTGACCTCTCTGTGGAAGTGAGCTGTTGTAGACGAAATGGAGTTTTGGTACTTTATGATTTAGGCTGCGGAGAGCCAGATACTTTTTTTTTTAGGCTGCTAGAAACGCTCCTGCAGCCACTGAAGACTTGGACGACTACCAGAAACGGAGAGGCCATGGCTCTCCGTTAATTTCCGTTCTCTGGCCGCTAGAGCATGCGCGTTCTTGCGTCGATGTGTCTCAAGCAGCACTGGCGTGATGCAGCGTAAACAGCTGTCGATGTGATGTTGTCAGGACGCTGGTATTTGTCAAGAGGCTGGTGTTTTCAAAGCAGCAAGACAGTCAAAGAGAGAAGCTGTCAGTGAAATGTGCAACTGGCAGCCGACACATGCAGAGACCCGTGTCAAATGTCACAGCGCTAATTTTAATTTCCACTGCAGACCAGGGATAACCGCATGAGTGACAGGCAAAATTCACACATCGAAATCCTTTTTTTTAAATAACCTAGATTAATATAACATGATGTGATTATTTCACTGGCTTTAAAGAGTTCGTTGTAGTTTCATGTCATCTTAGTGTTAATACATTTTCAACAAATGACTGTTCCACACATGACCCAGTTAAGTGCAATAAGTCTATTTACACATGGGATTCTCATCTAATCATGCATCAAACACAGACTGATGTATTTTTGTTAATATTCATTCAGAGATTATAAATTGCTGTGATATTTTTCCACGGCACATCCTTTCTAATATCCACTAAATTGGTATTAATCAAGTTAAAGAGAAACATTTTCTGCCCTCCTTGTCTTTTTTGAGCTCTCTGAGCATTTACTCACACACACAGTATTTTCTCATGCTTTTCCTCAAAAATAGAAGGAAGTGACATACAGCCTGGGTGTCCCAAGGCTACAGGAGATTTAAAACTTTGTTCAATACAAGAGGTGACGAAAGACATTACTGTGCAGAATAGGTGATAGTGAACATAGCAGTGCTCTTTAAAGTGCTCAGTGCACGTATTTGTCTAACTTCACTACCCAGAATTCCATTTTCCTTTTCATTTATTTGCATTGCTTCAGCTATTTACATCCCCAAACTGAACAGCCAAGATGAGTCACACACATTACCGGGGGGAAAATGGGCCATTTTTATGACTGGATTGAATTTGTTGGGGGGGTTTGATAACGTGAAAAGCTCTAAAATCTTATATGTGTATGCAATCTTTTATGGTAAAAACATTGGCCAACACCATGGTGTTATATTCGAAACATGGCTATTGTGTGCTTTGGATTTGTTTTTTGCATTACTAAAAAGCATGAGTGGAAACACACACACTGCTCTGCACTGGTCCTTAAACCGCAGACAGGGTGCACATCTTATAGGGTTGTTCTGCCTCAGTTTCAAAAGGATGGACATTTTATGCATTCTGTAGCACACCTACACAACACCTTCAAAACCAGGGACAATGTGTGTGCTTTCTGTAGTCTGGTCGCAGTAGTTCCAGGACCATGGACAGAGTCCATACATTCTGTGTGTTTTCAGTAGTTCCAGGACCATGGACAGAGTCCATACATTCTGTGTGTTTTCAGTAGTTCCAGGACCATGGACAGAGTCCATACATTCTGTGTGTTTTCAGTAGTTCCAGGACCATGGACAGAGTCCATACATTCTGTGTGTTTTCAGTAGTTCCAGGACCATGGACAGAGTCCATACATTCTGTGTGTTTTCAGTAATTCCAGGACCATGGACAGAGTTTACACACGCTATAATATGCCACTTCAATCAACGGCAGCTGTGTGTAAGCAGAAAATGCATCACATGACTAAACCTCGAGCTTTAATATCAGTCTGTGTCTACCTTGAGTATTGTGCAGAACGCAGGAAAAAATGTGTTTACAGTTCAATTTGCTGTTATCTCCTATTGTTGCTTTTTTCATCTGTGTCTGGGTTTTCTTTTGGTTGTGCTCTATCAGTCATGTCTTTGATGCAAAAACTAGGGAGCCTTTTGAAAAATATACAGAATTATTGATTGATGAACACTAGATGTATTATTAACATGTTATATATCATATATTAGGATTGCTTTAGACCACAAGCATGTTTTACTAGCAGAGTATCAGTGGATACTGGAGGGCAGGATAGATAAAGTTCATACTAAAAATGAATGCAGATTATTACAAATCCTTGACCTGACCATAGTCATTAAATTAAGCTCTGCCCTGAGCAAAACACACTATGAAAAGATCCCGAGATCTCTCTTATTGTTAGCATTGTGCACCCTTGACATCTCTCTTAAACTGGAAAGTAAAAATGGTCAGTAAAATTGGACAAACAACATCAAATCTGTAAACATCCAGCATGTTTGCTGAGAAAAAAAATCCCAAATTTCAGGCAACCACTCGCACATGGAAGACGAATAGTAAATTTCCATCAAACCGCGGCAGCTCATACCATTACATGTTTGTTCTAGAGCTTCTCTGACAGCACCGAGCTTGCATCATTTCCAGAGTCATGAGCGCCACTTAAAAAGCTCAGTTCCCCCTGCAGGATGTGAACAAAAAGACTAGCTCAACACTGATGCTTTAAGATTAAATTTGGACAAAAGATCATTTTCTTTCAATTTGTTCTAATCTGATACTCTGCGCGGCAACATACCTGTGCCTGGGGAAAAATGTTAACTGCAAGATCTGCACATATCTGTGTCTGCCTAAAGTGCCATTTGAGTAATGGTCATTAATAGCATATTACCAATATAAATCCAATGGACTCGGCCGCCAAACCATTTCACTCCGAGTGCCAAAAACCTTTTCTAAAAGACTTTCACAGGTGGACTGTGTGATGAGAGCTCCTGACAGCCCTGTCCAACTGCCATACCTTCCCTAATCATCACAGTTGTACCCACTGCACATAATTACAATGAACCGTGCCCTCCCATTTCACCCTTGTATTAAAAACTATTGCTGGAGGTAAGTCAGGCATGAGCACAGGCTGGTGTGAGGCTGCTGTGGTGAATGGGGTGGGGTCCCAGGGGACAGCTTGTAGAACAAAGCACAGTGTCATGCCAAAGAAAGCCAAACCCCCTCTCCCGCCGGGGCCCGGTCATGCCGTGAGAATGCAATGACATTACCGGGCCATTTAGCTGGCGGAAGAGCAGAAAGAGGTGAGAGAGGCGCTGAGTGTGTCACTTTTGTTATTTAATGGTTGACTAAAGTCCGGGCAGAGGGGGCCGAGCCTTGTAGGCACAGCTAAAAACAAATAGGTCAGCATTGTGGTGTAGTTTTAATTTGTGTGTCTCTCTCTCTCTCTCTCTCTCTCTCTCTCTCTCTCTCTCTCTCTCTCTCTCTCTCTCTCTCTCTCTCTCTCTCTCTCTCTCTCTCTCTCTCTCTCAAAACATGACTGCAAAACTGCATTACATGAAGTAATTTTACAATAACGAAGTTCTAAAGTGGGCAAATACCAGAGAATTTACTGTTTATTCTAATTTGAAGGTTAAAATGACTGGAATTCGGCTTTTATACAGGCAATCCAGTTTTAGCCACTTCCACTTATTCAACAAAATTACAGAGAAAGAAATATGCATGACTCACCCACTACACTCTATATTGCACTTTTTTTAATTGGCACACAGGTGTTGAACTTTAATATTTTTATATATTTTTCGCCAAATGTCATACAATGCTGTTATAAATGCTCTCACTCATCTTTTTTTCATATTCTGCTTTACTGACCTTTGAAGACATGATCCTCAGATTGGATTTCAATCATTTACACTTTGTCATGACACCCTGGTGTGACAGCGGTCTGTGGGGAATAACGCCAGAGCAAATATTTCTTGATTACCTGATTTTGCAGGGGTTAAAGGATTAGGTTCTGTTAAAAATCCAGCTCACGTCAGACCTCATATCTACTCACCAATGATTCAGCTGAGCTTGATGTTAATAATATTTTGTGGAATTAACTTTGCTTTCAGCTGCCCTAATTTACGTCCTGTGTGTTAATGATGAGAGAGAATTATACTGTCTTGAAACAAACGTGTTTTATCCCTTTTTATATGTCCGCTGTATTACAGTCTGTATGAATCAAAATCCACTGCTCATAAACTAGCTTGGAGAACTGATAGCAGAGAAATATTGGAAGAACGCGTTTTGTGCGTGTTTTTACAAGTTTTTATAGGGAAAATGTGAAGTTTTCTGCTCGTGTGTGTTTTTCCAACTCGCTGTGCCCCCTCTGTACGCCGCTCGGCGGAGCTCACAGACTTTCCCTTTCTGGATATCAAATCATTCGTCCACGGGACGCTGGAAATGGCAAATAAAGCACAAAATACTCGGTGTCGCCGGCTTAAACCTGCGTTCGATGCCCAGAAGAAATACCTAGTGTTAAAAAAAGGCAATCCTCCATCACTGAATGTCGTTTTCTCCGCGGAAGCCGCGTTTCAGCACCGCGGAACTGTCCAGCGTTCAGGCTCCGAGCCCGGCTGCAGCGACGCGCCGCCGCCGCTCTCCGCCACCGCTGCGGAGGAGTGGAGGGCGGCTGGAAAACGATGAAAAATAGGGTTAAAACCACAACATTAACCCTCCTCTCGCCTCAGCCACTCTCCACTGGGAGCTTTATTATATATTTATTTACATTATCATTCATTCTTTATACAAAATAACCCGTTTTAGGAGTGAATCTTGGCAGCCTTGCGGCGCTTTTATTAAGAAAAGTGTGTGTAAGGAGAGAGTGCATGATGCGTGTGAATTTGTAGTTATTTGGTCGGAGCAGGAGCACAAAGGAGCGTATTCTCTATATTTCTCTATTTATAGACCCTCTCCCCCCGCTGGAGCGTACCATCCAGCCTCCGCGCTGGAACAGGGGGGACGCGGAGCTCGGCTCGGATCCATCCCGGGTCTACAGCGGCTCTCTTTTACCCAAACCTCCCCGCTCCTTCGCCAGAGATTGATTCGGCCTGTCCGTTTAAACCGAGAAGACACCCATACCGACTCCTCAGTGCAAAAAAATAAAAAAATAAAAGGGTGCCAAGAAGCTGGGACGAGGGAACGTGGGTGTAAAGCCAGAGAACGCGCTCGCTCGCTCTCTCTCTCTCTCTGGGGGAGGGGGAGGGGGGGGAGCGGTGCGAAAGACTCTCTCTCTTGCTCTCTCTCTCCCTCCTCCTTCTCTCTTTATCTCTGTCTCTCTTTTTATGAAATCAATGAACGAGTTATTGGGTAAGACATAAATATAAGGAATCAAAGCATCCACCGGGACCGACGGCACCGCGCGCTTTTGATATGCGTCTTCGCCCAACGCTACATGTGTCTTCACATCAGTGTAAATATTGGCTCTGGTAGGACGGGAGCGGAACCAGCTCTGGCACGGCTTGGTCTCGGAACCCAATTTTGACCAAGACTTGCAGCTTTTTCTTTTTTATTTACCTATTTCTTTATTTCAAGAAGAAAGAAACCACGATTTCCCACACCATCTGCTGTCGGTGCGCCCATCCCAACTCACTGGCCGGTCCGAAGATGGCAACTTTAACCAACGGGCAGGTGGACGGCACGGTGCACGGTGTCGGCGTCGGCGTCGGCGTCGGTGTCGGTGTCGGTGTCGGTGTGGTCTCCGCCACCACCAACGGGCTCGTCAATGGATTAAGCCACAGCCACAGCCCGGTGGGGTGCCCGGCCACCATCCCCATGAAGGACCACGATGCCATCAAACTCTTCATCGGTCAGATCCCCCGCAACCTGGACGAGAAGGACCTCCGGCCCCTCTTCGAGGAGTTCGGCAAGATCTACGAGCTCACTGTGCTGAAGGACCGCTTCACGGGCATGCACAAAGGTGGGTGATGCCCGATTTCCCCGAGACAACTGTGGCTCGACTTGTTTTTCGTCAGTGAGGAAAATCTGTCACGTTTAGAGAGGATCCCGAATCGTGCAGGATCCGGGGGGAAGGGGTAAAACGCGCGCGGTGCTTCGGAAAACCTGCGCGTATTTCTCCGACTTGGCGCGTGTGGGTGTCGGGGTGTGTGTTCCCGAGGACGGGGCGGTTTGTTCTGCTGTCAGACCCGTCGGGGCTCGTTCGAACATGAAACATCTCCGAGCGTACACGCGTGTCACGAATCGGCAGTCACGACCGTGGAGCGATGACAGGAGGAGCGGCGTTCCCGTTTTGGACGGTGCGCGCGGGAGTATTCGCACATGCAGCCCGGCGGTTGTAAACCTGCTCTCATTCACGTCCGTGCTAAATTCGAGCCGTGAACCTCGCGCTGCAGTAGCGGGGAGGCTGCGTTTGGTCGCCCGGGGCGCCGTGCACGCCGTTGCCCGTAATTCTTTCACCGTGCCGGTAAGCGTGTGGGTGGAGGGGTCGCGCGTGCACGTGGGGTTGCACGTGTGCAACAAGAGGAATCGGCCCATTTGGTACCGAGTCCAAAACACGTAAATGAAGCTGCAAAAACTGGTTTATAATTTCATCGATCAGCAGGAAAAACTCGACAAAAGCATTTTCATACACGCAGCGTGCTTTTTTTTTTTTTTTTTTTTAATAATTTTTTTCCATCTCTCCGGGGAAGGCTCATTTTCTGTAAAGCGCCATCTAATGAGAGGTCACTAATTGATCGGCTGCACCTGCAGGACTTCTCCCAGCAGAGTGAAGTGCATTAGGAATGAGCTATCACTTTTTGAGCTTCTCCCTTACGGTCATTCCAAAGCCCTCCACCCCAGCACACACACACACACACACACACACACACACACACACACACACACACACACACACACACATACCTGCCCCACATAAACAACGCGTGGCATGCGTCATGTGTCAGGAAATGATTATGACACACAAATAATTCCAGAGGGTGGAGACTGTCTGCAGGCATGGGAAAAAACCAAAGAGGTGGAGAAGGAGGGAAGGAGAGAAGGGGGCATCTTTTATTAATAGCCCAGCTGTAGTGGAGACTCCCTGTTGGACAGTTAATCACCGCTAGCCCCAGAACTATAGGCATGGCTCACCAGCTGATTCTCAGAACTGTCTCCTTTCTGCGATATACAGCCCTGCTTCCCAGGCCGGGCCCCCACTTTCATTAGCGATCCCCCGCTGTGCTCATATTTTAACTAGCTGGAGGCATTAGCTGCTCCCCGGCTCCTCGGCTCCTCGGCTCCTCGGCTCACTTCAGTCCGCTCGACGGTTTCCTCTGCTGAATCCTGACACCTGAGGTTTCCGAAGAAGATCCTCAGATAAGCAGTAAAACGCAGCACGTTCCGCAAATAGGAGGCAAAGTGCACTGGTTTCATACTGGTTTTTATAGAGGGGAACATATCGGAATGGGAGTCGGACTGAGCTCTTAGTTGCAGCCAGAGTAAATAAACTACAGACTAAGATGCAAACAGACAAATATTTGCAAATAATTCATGCCACATCTGCTTTTGCTGTGTAAAAAGAAAGTCATTTTATTTATTTCAGCTTTTAGCTCCGACGGCTGTTTGACTTTGAAACAAATAATTCCAGTATTTGAAATCTGATGCTGTTTCTCAACGCTAGGTTGGGCTCAGCTGTATATGTCAGCGTACAGTAGCTTGGTGCGTGCTTTCATTCCATGGCGCTTTATTGTTCTTTTTCTCAGTCCTTTCAAGCCGTTTGCGTTTCTTTTAGATCGCGGCAATAGACTGAAAGATTCAAATTGAGGGCACGCTAAAGCTTCAGAGGTGTGGAATGCTCCAGTGAATTCAATTCTGTCAGAATCACTGGGAGAAAAAAAACTGGCATTTTTCACTTCCATCAGCCGTCCTTCAAACTCCTACCCCTCCGCTGTCTCTACTTTACAGTACATACTGTACCGGACTGGTGCGTTCAGAGGCGAGGAGTGATGTCGGATAATGACGGCGAAGCTACAAAGATAGCGATTGTGTGGCCAGATAATCAACTGCCACCTCCTATTTTTCACATTTCATGTACATGGCGGCTGTCCCTGTGAACGCTGGAATGCCTCATCGGGGAGTACAGTTGAATTTATTCAGCTTTACTCAAAGAGAAAGAGAAAAAAAAAAAAAAAAACCTGCAGGTTTCAGCCAGACGGGATAGATTCGGTTTGGTTAATGAAAAGCCCCCCAGCGGCGTCGTTCATCAGCAGGGCTAAAGAAACAACCTTTGCTATGGAAATGCTACCGCTGAAGACCCTTATTATGGCTATTGTCGGCAGTGCCTGCGATACTATTGCCATAACCCTCCCCGTAATGACTCCATGTATCACTCCTAATCTAGTCTTTAGGATTCAGTCCCCTTGGAATGGCTGGGTGGAGGGCGCAGGGAGGGGTCCGGGACAGGGCTCTGCAGAGGCAGAGGCAGAGCGGGGACACCGGCGGAGGCCTACATTCTCCCAATGATTTCATTTCTCTCCCTTCTTCGCCCGAGTCATGCTAATAGAGGCCATTTATAATGGTCGCTGGCTGCCGCTGCGGCTGTTGCTGCTGCTGCTGCCGAGCACGGCGGGGCTAAGAGGCACGACTTGCTCGCACAGCCGGCCCCTTTCTCCTTCCAGATGGTTATGGCTAGCACTGTTCATTTCTGATCATACATGATTTATAATCGCGGGGGGGTCAGTCGAGGTGCGACCATATCAGAGCAGCATTTAATAACCAATATTGTATTTATTGTTTATTCCCATTTTTTCCTCAGGTTTCTTCAGGTGGTTCCTGCTTACTGCTTTTGTTTCGAGCTAATGTAATGCAAGTATGGCCGCCCTTTGGAAAAACTAAGTACATTAGCAGAGTTCAGGCAGTTCAAACAGCGAGAGCCACCGAGAGGCTCAAAGTCGGAGCAGAAACTTAATTTAGATCTCAGCCAAACGGTCCATTTTGACCTGGCAGGCAATGTAAACAAAATGTTACAGGTCTACGGCGAAGGGGAATCTGCTGACAAAAACGTCCGGGGTGATTTATGAGGGCTGGGCTCTGCGCTGCAAATGAATATTAGCTTTTTAAAAAAAAGGACGACGTGCTCATTACTGACCCACGCACTGGAAATCAAACAAGGAGTCACAGCGATGGGCTTTAAACGTGCAGCTGGCTCCTGCTGCAGACGGGTGCTGTCGCCTGTGCTGGCCATAAAGGGAGCTGTGCTGCTGTTCCCGTAGTTTGGAAATGTCGGGCTTTTTAACGTTCACGTGTCAAGTGAGCAGGTTCGGTACAGGAACGAGTCCAAAAAGTTACGAGGCCAAAAGCGTGAAAGGACCCATGCTGCGTTTTATTGCAGGCAATTAGGCGTTATACGCCGCTATTACAGGATTTCCTTCTGTGGAAAAAAAGATAAAAACAAATTTGCTTCTGAACAATAGAGGAAAGGAGTGTGTATGCGTGTGTGTGTGTGTGTGTGTGTGTGTGTGTGTGTGTGTTTGTCCTGCAGGTCTGCCTTAATGCAGCATGTGTTCCGGCCAAAACATTTCACTCCCTTTGCATCATCCTCTCAGTGGGATCCTCCGATCTCCTCCTCTCGCATTTGGTTTGAGACGAGTGTGCGCGCGCCTGCATTCCTGAGTGTGTCTCTGTGTGTTTAGGTGCTCCTCCTCTCTTCCCAGAATCCTCCACTCAGCTCGACTCAGGATGCGTGCTCAGGCCCCACATTATGCCTAATTTCTGTGAAGGCGCGTCGCAATCGATTTGAAGTGTTTTTGTCGGGGAGAAAGGCGGTGTGTGTCACAGAGGAGGTCGCCTCTTTCAAAAGTACCCTCAGCCGCCGGCGCCACGTTGCACGCCTCCCCCCCCCGCCTCCTTTTTTCAGGGCTGCCGAGCAACAAAAGGCGGAGCCAGAGCAGCGAACACAGCCAGCCTAATTTGTCACGTGAGGCGTTGTCACGGCAGCCCCATCACGTCTTGAATTGTTACCCGTTGGGCCTGTTCGCTGGTGGGATGGAAGATGACTGGTCAGACTCCCTGAGAGGTGACCAAGGCGGACTAAAGGAGCGAGGACTCCTGGGAGGATTCAGCATGCTGGGAGCTCAGGAGGTCACAGAGGTTCATGTGGCCCTGCTGTAAAAGACGTTGACCTTCACACTACGCAGGAAGACAGAGGTGGCCTACAGCTGACTGGACATTCAGGTTGATCTCTTTTTACCTCATAAGGACACATTTATCAGCCACAAAAACATTTTTAAAAGTGGATGAAAACACGGAAAAAAATGTTCTGAATTGTTGGAACAAACCCTCCGTAAAGTGAAAGCAGCAATTTCACATGTAGACGTTCTCTCATATTTCCATGTTTAATGTGGCGGAGGATTCTTCTTCCGCAGGATGGGGAAAATACAAACCCTCTCCTGACAAATTCTGCTTGCAACAGTCAAATATTTTCTGTTTTCAAGGCTCTTGCATCAGCTAAGTATTTCCCCTTGTTGAATTTTTAAAAACATTGTCACTTTAGGCCTCTTCAATCTTTTACGTAGCCAGCCCCGTTTTGGAGACGGAAAAAGGCAATAACTTCTCAGACAGCGAAGAGGACTTTCGTGTTCATTTAGAGGTTTACTCTTGTCCTACCGATGCCTCCAATTCCAATAAAAGAACTTCCTTAGGTGAAAGGATAAATGTGATTTCCATCTCTTTCTTATTTCGTACACTTACATATATACTTCTCCGTCTTGTTCCATTTGTGTCGTTTCTATCTGCGAAGTACAATTACACGTGCACCTTCCAGTGCGAACGTTCAGTATCTCTGGGTTTAACTCTGTTTTCTTTGTTCACCAGTCAAAAGGTTGTGAAAGTCCACTGCGCCCGAGCTTTAAACCCAGCGGTTTCAGGATTGGATTAAAGCCGCTGACTCCTTTTTATCAACCCTTGTACAGTTGGGAGGACCTTGTGACAGGAATCCTCTGGATATTCCAGCGTTGTATACAGTATTTGCCGTATATGTACATTTATATGGATAGCTACAGACGCTAAGCTCTATATTATGCTGTGTGCAATTTCCTTCATGAGTTTGTACTTTAACAGTACGCAGACTGTAGTGCTGCTCCTATCGAATATGTGAGCCCAGATGTGAATGACACAGGGTCCAGCTGCAGCTGCATGCTGCAGAGTCTGGCGGCCACAGCATGACGCAGCGCCCGTCGGAAAAAAACAGCACCAAAGTTTGTCACAGCGGCTCTAGCCGGCCTCCGTTAATAGGCATTCGGAAAGCAATTATTCCTCGCCGAGGCGCATTTGTTTGCCTCTGATTCCGATGGTTTCTCCCTGCTTGTGCAGCTTCTTGTATTTCCCTCAAGGTCAACCTGTTTTATCGCAAAAAAACCCAAATCAAATCATTGTTCCCACCTCATCAAACAGACACATGCACCTTCCAATCGAGTTTTTCACCCGTACACGATTGGCTTGTTCGCGCCAAACGTCTCATTCGACTCCGGAGATTTATGGTTCATGGAAAGTTAAATTAATGTTTATTTTCTACCAAATTGCTAAACGTAACTCGAAGTGGCAGATCTGGGTCTGCCTGCCGGCATAGGCTAAAGCAGGGATTACATGAGCCGTGTACTATTTTGTCCCAGACAGAGCGCACGTCAAAGACCGTGGAGCATGTGTGACATGTCAGGCCGGGGCACACATTTAGCCCTCCGTGTTCATACGCACGTGCGCCGCGCCACGCGTGCCAGGTTTGAGTGTCCCTGATTCTCGTCCCATCTTCCTTCATGCCTATTTCATGTCCCCCAATTAAAAATGCACCACGTTCACTTGTAAAAGGAAGGTGGGAATGGAGGTTAGGGCTTTTCAAAGATCTCTCTCAATTATTCAAGGCTGGTTTTGATTCAGAAAATGGAGGTGGGGGGGGCTGATAAATCATGCAGATGATTTTCGAGGGTTAAGATGAAAAGCAGCACCATCAAACTTCTCAGGCTGAGTTATGACTCTATTTTGTTGACGTTTGCTGTTGTCGTGGAGCTATCTGTCTGCTGAAGCCCGCTCCCTTCGTGTCATTTTGTTTTACCTTCTACAATTGTGCAGGCCATCCAGATTCAAATGGCACCCTGCTGGGCTTTATCCAACGCTGCTAGCTGGAGCACGGCTAGACCCAAACATTGCTGCAGAGGGAGATGGTGCAAGAGTGCGTAAAACGACAAGGAGCTCAAGACAGAGAGACAGAGGGAGGAAAGAGGGGGTGATGGGGAGGATTAGAGCCATGTGAAACGGGGATGATGTAAGAGAATGCGTGAAAAGAGGCGAGGGAGATCCGTGGAAGAGAGTTCGGGCGGTGGCGGGGCGTTCACACAAAGACAGACAAAGAATATCAAGAGACAAAGTAGCAGAGATTAAAAAGGAGAGGTACAGAAGAAAAACGGAGCCGGTTCAATGACGGGTACAGAGTGAACAGAAGGAGAAGGACTGACAAGAAGAGAGGCAGGAGAATTAGAAAGAGCGAGGGAGTCCCAGAGACAGATGTCACCCTCGCCAGCCCCGGCGGATTGATAGCTCCTGGCCCAGTTCCATGCCAGGCTCTGACCCTTCCGTCCTCTGCTGTAATTTATAGGCTGCGTTTTGCCAGATTTAAGCACCACTCTGTGGTCATCATGGCTGGAGAACGCAGGGCGACCTTCCTCGGACGGAGGCAGAATTAGACCCCTGCATCTCGCGCCCACCCCCCAGGGGGCGAAGCAGCAAGTGCTTAACGTGAAACTCAGCAGCAACAGAAGCGTTAATGAGACGGCTTTTACCGCACAGCGCTCTCCCTGCATAGCTGCGTGTTGCGAGTTTGTTTCCATATTCCTTTAGGGTTAAGATTCAGGAGCATTTAAGTGTGCCAGGAAAGTCCAGAGAGTTTTGCGTGTCCTGTTGCCTCAAAGGTGAAACAAAAACACTGTTGCTGTAAAGCGAAATCTGATCATCTGAGTTTCAGATGTCTTTGGTAAACTTTTCTGACGTTATTTTAAGCTCAGGATGTTTCTTGGAAGGGTAGGAAATGATTAAATTGCCTCCAAGACAACTGCTGATCCACCACTGGAGGCCGGTACAGAGACAGAGAAAAACCCTCAGAACTTCTGGAGCTGCATTAAGACGATTGATCCGTACGTTTGCGTCAGCGAAGACGCGGGGGTTCATCTTATCTGCCCCAGCTCCGGCTGCAGGTCTCGGCTTCTCTGGACTTTGCTGAAAAGAAAGAAACAAGAAGCTTTAACCATATACTGGATAGTTTAGACTGACAAAGGCTGCGTCATTGTTTGGGGAGGAAGGGGGGGGGGGAGGGGGCAAAAAAGAAAATATCTCCATAAATATTTAACTCTCTTCTCACCCGGGCAGGAAATTGATTTTGCAGATTGCAAAAAGAACCTGAGATATTTAAAAAGAGAGGGAGAGAGAGAGAGAGATGGAAGATGAGTATCGGACAGCTCTTAAACACAGATAGTGGAATGCAGAGTTGTTAAAGTAACCTTGAATCCCGGACCCTGAAAGCCGGTGAAACACCCTCATCAGTCAAGGTGTCACTCCAACGTTAACGCCAGGAGTCCTCTCCCGCAGACATTCCTGAACTTTTTTCCGTGATGTTTGATGAGGACGCACCTTTGTATGATTGGTAATCACCCACGTCAGCAGCTGGCTCACCTGCTGTCTGAGTTCAGCGTCACCACATTCCTCCAGCCGGACGGTTTGTAGGTAAATAAGCTTTTGCGTGTGTTCGCCTTCAGCTGGATTATCTTGCCAGCGGGCTCAGGTGGGTTCTTGCTTGGTCATTCCGAGAATTACCTCCACGCACGCGTCAGCTCAGGGAATGATCTGGCCAGAAAGCCTTCAGCAAATGATTACAGATTTGCAATTTAATGGCTTCTGAGGTCTCTCCGAGGCTCACGCACGTTCCGGTGAGACGGCTCCTTATTTTTTTGGTCCTGTAATCACAGAATGGAAGATGGGAATCCTGGACTGGGATGATTTCCTGTTGTTCGCAGACAAGGACTAAAGTTTTCCTGGAAGTTGTTAGTGTTTGGGAGAAAGGAACAGATAGTTTCAGCAACCAGGTTTGGATCAATTATGAAAAAAGGCCTTGTTGACTGGTTAATGACTTGATCCTGAATGTTTTCCGAGCGTATTACTTTGCATAGATGTTTACGTATCTGAGGTTCATCTGAGAAGAGCCAGACTAGCAGCTCCTACATGAGCGAAACAGTAAAATTTAAAAATTATTTGCAGCTCTGGATCAAACCGGGAGCTCCGGCGATTTGCTCCATTAAGATTTCTGAAAATTTCTCATTAACACAAACTATTTTACATAATGAAGCAACTTTTTTTCTGTATTTGCAATAGAAAAAAAAAAAAAACAACAACAACAACATTTCACTGGGTGTTTAAGCAAGACTTTTTCCCAACGCGGTACTTACTATGATTAATGTGCCATCAGTGCAAAATGTAAAAACCATCACTCCAATCTGCCTTTCCGTGTCCCAATTTGTTCAAGAGGAGGCCAAGCTTTCGAAATGAGTGGGATAAAAGTGACTGCCAAAGGGGATGAATATATATAATTACCTGTTGCCGGAGTGCCAACAAAGAGACTTAGAAAATCAACTTTATGTGCCAAAGACTTCATTAGTCTGACAACAACAAACCGGGGTTTGGGATGACACAGGTATCCGCGGAGCCATTAAAACCTGGAATCAGCCTGACCTCCAGTAGCCCAAACCCTATCTGCTTGGGATTAAAAACCGCTTAATGTGCTAGCATTAATGTGCCTGCCTTAATGTAATGTTTGAATTATTAGGTGATTTAAGACTTAGCCGGCTGCTGTTTGTGGGTCCTTCAGCGGCACGTCGGGAAAGGACGAGTAACTGTGTTTACTTTGCGTTTGGAAATCCATGCATGCCTTTCATCTGTCCTTCCTGTAGTGACTAGCGGTCCATGTTAGCTTTGCAAACATCTTAATTGTGTTAAATGGAGGAAAAAGAAAAGGGGGGGGAGATTAAAAGCCATTAATGTGTGTTGTGCGGGGCTGTGCTATTCCCGGGACGGTGCTTTTGTTCACTTTGGCAAAGCAAGACGGGAGAGTTTCACCTTGAAACTCGGGGCGCGCCACAGCGTCCGTCATTGTCGCTCGCTATCGTTGTTTCATGCGCCGTCAGACTGCTTTCGGCTCGTCTTTGCATTTCTTTTTTGTGATCACGACCCTTCTTACTCTCTTTGTGCGTGCCTCTCGTTTTCTCTCATTCCGTTTCTCTCCTGCTCTCGCCTTTGTAGCACCGTTTCCCTCGGCTGTCCCCCCACACCCCCGCACCCCCTCCGTGTGTCTGTCTAAGCATCAGATAAGCTCACTGGGGGAGACTTTAGAGGACTCTCCATCTGTGTATAAATAGCTCTGGATGAATTATTGAGGGACCTGAGGTTGCTAATAATCCCGCAGGACCCATCTGACAATGACACAGAAGATGGAGGGAAAACAATTACGCAGGCTTTCTCCTTCAGAAGACTGGAAACGAAGGTGGGGAGGGGGATCGACGGCTTCTGGGAGCCTCCTTGCGGGGCCCAACATCTTGGCTAATAAACCCAATTAAGTCTCCAGAATCAATTGGAGCCCTGGGGGCGTCCTCTCTCTTCCTTCCCCGGATGGTGCGCAACAACAGGAAGTGTAATGATTCATGTTCCCCCCTTCTGCGTTCGGATCATCCTCTCATCTTCATCTTGTAGGTTGGCAGAGCAGACGGGACAGGGCGGGTAGGACGGGGTGTCCGCCGAGGTGGGATAATGGGACAGGGAGAGGACAGGAGATAAGAGGCAAGGAGAGCAGACCGGAGAGGAGCTGGAATATTAATGGGAGTGTTTATCCTGTAAGTGTTTTGCTGGGCAGGTGACACGGGACCATGCACTCCCATGACACATCTTCTTAGTGCTTCATGATTCACCTGCAGAAAGTGTGGATTTATTTCATCCCTTCAATTATGTACATGAGATATGACACCTCCAGAGCACAGAGCTGCATAAAACATCTAGAACACCGTAAAGAAAGGAGCAGAAAACACATTTTCTCTGTTAAAAAAACAATGCCATTTCAAATACCCTCGATGGTATCAACACTAAAGCACAGTTACTGGAGTATGTGTGTTCGTGTAGAGTTTATTCAAAATATAAGCGTGCAAACCTGGTTTACATTATTAAAATCAGTCAGCGTTATTTCGGTTTCCTGAGCGTCGGATCTGCTAAGTGATCGTGGCAAAATTTAGCCCGTGAAGTCGTTCCGTGTTTAAAGATTAATGCTGGGAAAAGCTCAATTTAGATGTCCTCAACATTTCCTGAGAAGCTGGACGAGTTGTGTGTGTGTGTGTTTGTGTGTGTGTGTGTGTGTGTGTGTTAGTAACTGAGAGAGAAAGTGATTGGGAGAGGGAAAGTGGGGACATTTTGTCCAGTCCTCACTACTTCAGAGGTCTTTTTGAGGGTTTAAACTTGATGGGGTGAGGGCCTTGAGAATGTCGTCTGTGGGGGAGGGGTGCCAACGGGGTGGGAAGTGTGTGGGTTGAGGTGTGCAGACCTGGGCGTGCATGGTGGGTGGTGTGGTGGGATGAAACTGTACTAATGATGCATTTTCTACACCATTGATTCGGTGGCTGTGTTCTCCACTAAATCCTTCACATGCAACACATTCAAGCAGGACTCTTTTTTCCTTCCTCCACCAATCGATTAGGCCGGCTTAGAGACGGCTACTCTGGGCAACAGGACAAGAGCTGGGACCTGTTATCTTCAGGGACTTTACACAGGCGCGCGCACACACACCGCACACACACATTTGTGGCATTTAATCTTTCTTCATATTGTCTCTGTCTTTTTTTTTTCTATGCAATCTTGAATGTTAAAGCACGTCAGAGCGTGTGGGAAAATGTTAGCTTTGCCTGCTGTTAATACCTGTAATCTCTGGATTAAGTCTTGCATTTTAATATGGAGGCTGTCCAGCTGACTGGCTCCAGCTCCCATTTGTTTATTTATTCAAAATGCAAACTTTTTATAATAGAGCTCATTACAGGCTGTAAATTCCAAGATCCTGTCACCATAAAACTGCCCCTTCTGACCGGCAGACCACACATTTCAAGGAACTTGATCTAAGAAATTTGTCCAGGTTGGGGTTTTTTTTGTTTGTTCTTTTGGTTTTTGGCTTTTTTTTTTTGTTTATTTCAGCGTGTTGCTGAGAACTAATCTTCACTCCCTTCACACCACATTAATATCATGGGGATATGGAAGCTGGTTTTTGAAAATGTGAAAATAAAAACAATTGACAGCCCTCTGGCCAGTTGGTATCCACGCAGGATAAAGTGCTACGGCACCAGAACCTCTATTTAATGATCCTCATATCTTCATCCTAGACAGTCATTTAGGTGCAACTGGAGTCTTTTTCTTTTCCAAATGACCGTGTCTTGCACCCTTCGGAGTGGGAAAAACGTGGATGATGTACAGCAGCGGTGGCCTCTTCGAGTTTCATCACCTGGTTATTAACTTTTGCTCTGTCTTTTCTCGCTCTCTCTGCTCTTTCGCTGATGTGCTCGCTGCCGTTCTCCACATTAGCCATCGCCGGCGTCCCCTCACCCCTGCAGGCAGGACTGACAGATCTGCACGGAGTTGCCTATAGGAAAGCACTAATGCGCTCCATTATGAATGAACTGGCCCTCCTCTTTAATAATAGTTTCCCTGTAGTTCTGCTACACTCCTTTAAAATAATATCTGACCGACGACCAGCCTTCATTAGCCTCTAAAACAGCTCCTGAATTTTTAAGGACTCATTTACAGAATGAATAAAAGGCCTCTGAGTACTAATTGTTTTTTTTTATTGTTATTATTATTACTATTTCCACCGTTTACGTAGAGTACAGTAACGTTAGTATTGTGGACTTGAAAGTGCCATTAATTTAATCAAGGTTTACAGCCGCTAATTAAAGATTTAAAGATAAACACGGGGTGAAGTTAAAGACGTCCTTGGCGGCATCTGCTGAAACAGCCTTCTGTCCTCTGTGTTGTTTGCGCTGCTGAGCAATGAACTAAAAACGGTCCAGGGGCCCATTTCTAGCTTATTGAATTATTTCTCTCTGTGCAAGGGCACGCCCGGGTTTCTCTCATTGCATCTATTGTTTGTTTTTGTTTTTTTTTTTTATGTGGGGGGGGGAGGTTCACGTCTTGAATACCAACAATCACACAGAGGTTATGGATGTTCCGGTAACAGTAGATCCAAATAATTCCAGAAGTGGGGGGTCGTTAGTATTCCTGTGATGCCGCCAGCGGTCCTCAATGTCACCATACCACTAAAAGAGCAGAGATTTATACGCTGGTTCTCTGAACACAATAAGTCAAGCATTTTCATCTTTATTCTCTTTAAAGAGTTGAATTAAACAGGGCGATCTAAGCCACAAAAATCCAGTCAGAACATTTTTGTCTTAAGGTCAGTCTTTTCAGAAAATGGTGGGTGGAGAAAGAAAAAATTTTCCTGTTTATTGAGGAAAGGCTGTCTTTGGCGAAACCTTTCAGGCGAAGATAAGTGCTAACAGAAGCGAGGGAAAGGGGGAAACGCGGAGATTTCTATTGACTGACTGAAATTGGACAGCCTCAAACAAAGTTTCACACCAAAGTTTTTTTTTTTTTCCTTTTTTTCCCCTTTTTTTGGAGGCAGAGTTCCAGGGCTACGCGGCGTGGAGCCTGAGCTGCAGCGCGGATAAAGCGTTTTAATGCTATTGACTCTTTTTAGGCTCTTACCAAGACGTTCTGAAATATTTAAATGATCGCTGGGAGTTTCTCCCCATCTGTGGCTGGGAATAAAAGGATGGAGCGGAAGGGAAGAACTTTTTATGTCAGCCTTTTACAATCCCGGAATTAATAGGCACAAGATAATTAGACGATTCTGTGCAATAACATCGTCCCCAAGCTGTCTAGTCTTGGGTGGCGTTTGGCGATGCACGCATGTGTCCAGTGATGCACTGATTTAGGACTGGATTAGTCATTTCACTTTTACTACAACCATAATTAGTTTCAGGGGACAATTTTAAAGATTTAAAGGGTCCCCACAGAGGGCCAAAGCCTCACCACAGAGGAGCCACAGAGGTCATAGAGGTCGAAGCCTACGAACTGTAGAAAGATGCTTTGAGGCCTTACTGAAGATTATATTATTCGGTGTTACTCAGTCTCCTTCCATGTTGCTGTCTATAGGCATAAAATGTGGTTTTGACTAAATATGCTGAATAAAATAATTGGAACAGGGTGTGGGAATCAATGGAACGTGGAGATGTCAACAACCAGACCGGAGGTTTGGCACTCGGTTCATGCCTGGTTGTGACAGTTAGCGGAGTTAAATACTTTCATCAGTAAAACGTCTCCAACTCCCTCTGGTGGTAGGTTGCAGTCATGGACTCCACTGTTGAATCTCGGTGTGATCCAATCATCTCGGCTGTTGTTTCAATCAGACCAGGTGATTTCATCACTGGAACAGGCCAACGTTTACAGACTCTACATTCCTATGCTGCTTTCTTTCATCTCCCAACCTTTTCCCCCCTGTCTCTCTTTCTCCCCTCTCTCTCTTTCTCTCTCTCCTGCTCTATCCGTGGGTGTGTGTCCCTTTAGGGTGTCTGCAGCAGTTGAGATAAGAAGCGAGTGTAGGACACAGGGGGATGGTGTTCACAGGAGCTAGGTGATCTTATCTCCTGTCCCTCCTTCTCTCACTGAGCATCTCTCACCGTTTGGTTCCCCCCCCTCACTTTTTCTCTCCCTCTCTCTCTCTCTCTCTCTCTCTCTCTCTCTCCTCTCGTCTCGTCTCATGTACACACATTTTCTCAGATCCCCTCAGCGCTGCTGTTGATTTGAATTTGAAGTGATGGGAAACCAAATTGGCAGCATTGACAGCAGAAACAAACAGCTTATCTCTCTCTTGTGGGCCAATACGGGTCTTAGTCAGATACCGGAGTCTCTGCCAGCATCTGACTTGTGACAATGGTGATAAATTGAATGTTTGTTGACTGTCACTTTCATGCACGGGTTTATCTGAGTGTGTGTGGCCGTGTTAGAATTTGTGCATCTGAGCTAGCCCTGTTCATGTAATTGTAAAACAAATTTAAACAAAGAACATTAGAAAACATTTTGAAAACTAAAGTTTTATTATTATTATTATTATTATTATTATTAGTAGTAGTAGTAGTAGTAGTAGTAGTAGTAGTAGTAGTAGTAGTAGTAGGAGGAGTAGTAGTATTTTTATTATTATTATTATTATTATTGGTTTCTGTCTCTGTAAAACACCTAGAGACATTTTTTTGTAAAAGGCCCTATATAAATACAGTAAATCAACAAAATACTAACCATATATTTGGAGTTACAATATGCATGAAATTAGATGTAGTTAAACCAATGATTTGGTCTTAACAACTATAACAACTGTAAATATCACCACCATCAGTAACCCAATCGATTACTGGTTCCATCTGACATGTCAGCACGTCAGCATGGTTATCTCTGAAGACATGAGACCAGGAAATTAGCGGCACATTGTTTTTGTCATGATGCGATGGATAAATTGAAGGCTCCTACTCTGTGTGTGTGTGTGTGTGTGTGTGTGTGTGTGCGTTTGGGCTGCTGGAGTGTTAGTTAGCAGTGTTTCCCAGCAGGCAGTTTAATGTTGTCAGGGGTTGGTCTGCTCCCTTTTCAATAACAAGCACAAAATAAGCTATTATTTTGGCATAAAATTACTTCTCTCACTCCTCGTTCCAGTGGAAATGTCTTCTGACGTGCAAGTAAGTGTCAGGTATGTGAATCGGCGGCTAGCGTGCGTTTCCCGTAGGTAGGCGCCGACCTGTAACGCTAACAGGCCCAGGGAGGACGAGGAGATAGCCAAGCTGTCGTCAGCCAGGCCCCACTTCGCCTAATGAGAGAGGCTCGCTAATTAAAAACAACAACAGGCGGACCACCCCTGTGCCCCGCCATCGGAATGACCCGGAGTCAGAGACAGC
This sequence comes from Tetraodon nigroviridis, assembly GCA_000180735.1. Classification (NCBI taxonomy): domain Eukaryota; kingdom Metazoa; phylum Chordata; class Actinopteri; order Tetraodontiformes; family Tetraodontidae; genus Tetraodon; species Tetraodon nigroviridis. The sequence goes on along the minus strand of CAAE01014642.1, from coordinate 142,169 downwards.
GCGGATGGAAGAAACGCTGCATCCACACGCTGCACGCCACACCGTAAACAGCCCAGATGTATGCAAAGGGAACAAAGCCAGGCATAACGAGGATGAGTAGGAGGCTCTCACTGAACCGTTCCGTGTTTGTGCTTCCTGGGGGGAGGGGTCTGCGATAATGGTCTGCTCAGCTCCCAAAAACTCTGCTTCTTTTGTCTTCCTGTGCGAGTTTCACAGAAGGAAAAAAAAATAAAAAAAACCAGTCTGAAGACGCCGACAAGGTGACGGCCCGGGCAGCTCAAAATAACCTAGCACTGCTCATAAAACTTTCCATTCCATCTTTATGACCAAAATATATAATCTTTATGTCATTTTCTGAATGATTTTTTTTTTCTTGCTTTCTTTCTTTTTCTTTCTTTTTTTTTTTGCAGAATTTTCTCTGGAGCAATCACACAGATCGATAGACTGTACGGTGTGAAGCAGATTCCCTTCAATTAGAATTGTGCCGCTGCAGACTTTTGCGCAAATGTCCTTGCGAGTGTTTTATTAAACTGTCAAACCCGTGAATCATTATCCTTGATCTGCAGATCGACGGTTTGTCAGCTGTCTGAATGTGGCGTGGTTGTTGTTGCAGTTGTGAATAGCGGGCACACGCGTCTCCTTATTCTTCTTCTTTGTCTCCGTCTTCCTTCTTTAAGCCCAGGTGCTAACAGCAGTGAGGACTGTGCGTAGCTTGGGAGCATATGGAGAGGAGAGAGGGAAATGAAGAGTGGATGCAAGAGAAAAGGCGAGGGGTTTGTGGAAGAGCAAGCAACTGTCAGGCAAATGTCTATCCTGGTCAGATACTAACAGATAACTAAACTCTGGTAATGCAAGAAGCCCCAGAGCCCGCCGCCTCCCAGCCCCCACGCCTCTCGCTGACAGAGCTGTGTTTCCCTCCGATTCCTGCATCGATTACTGCCTCCTTTAAATTGTGGCGTCTTCATTATGTGCGGATCGCACACATCTGTGTACACAGGAATGCTCCATTTGCTCAGCCGTGAAAACACAGCTCTCGGTGCACAAACACACAGACACATGTGAATTCCCAGTACAGTCGTGTAGACAGAGTTTTAGAGCTGTGGCTGCAGGCTGACTCCGTGTGTGTGTGTGTGTGTGTTTTTTTTTTGGCTATTTACTGGTGATTTGTGCAGGGTCCACTGTGTCTGTTTTCTGGTCCATTCATAACGTAATTATCTGGGTGTTCTCTGCCTCTTTTGTACGAGGCTGTACTTAACTCACCTACTGGGCCAAGAGAGGAACGGCCCTGAATATGCCCAGAAGGTTGCATTCTGCACGAGCAGAAGACCCTACCAGAGCGTAAGTCACATGTCAGACAAACAGATCACGATGCGCACAGTCAGACACACACACACACACACACACACACACACGCACACATGCACACATTTTAACATGTAATGCCTTATATTTATTTCAAATCAAAGGGGAACAACTGCTTTTGCTGTGCTTATCATGTATTGTTTATCATTGGCTGTACACCAGACGAGGGAACAGCCCTTTTCCCCTCCCTCTCTCCCTCTTTCTACTTCTCTCCTTCTCTCTTTTCATTTTGACAGTCACACACACACACACAAACCCACAGGGAGAAACCACACGCAGCATCATAGGCACACTATTTATAGTCCTTCCTCCAGTTTGTGTAATTGTGTGTGTGTGTGTGTGTGTGCGCGTGCATGTGTGTAAGAGAGAAATGGACAGATGAAAAGTGGGTGAGCGGGTGGATGGAAGCTCCTTGTGCATTAATGTGCACACTCTGCATTGTGGCCCGGAACGGCAACAGCGTGAGAGCGCATCCTGGATGTACATCACGGCGGCACGTCGCAGCAGCAGATGTTCACGGACTGCGGACACGCGTGTGGAATCCCTGTGAAGCAAAGCATGTCCTGTCTGAACACCTCCACTGATGCACGCCTCCGTGAGGAAAATGTGACATCCCCCCCCCCAATTCCTGCGAAAAAAAAAAAAAAAAAAAAAGCTCTTTATATTCATGTGGACATGTGCAGCGTAAGCGCTTTCTGTGGCGTAGATGTTGTTTTGTGTACATTGTGTGCATGCACGTGTGTCTGCGTGCACGCCCACTCTTGCGGCCGTGTGCGTGCGGGGAAGTTTTGATGCGTTTCTGTCAGGCCCGGCTCAGTTTGCTCTGTTCGTTTTTAATGACGCCTCCAGGGAAGCTGACAGTCGCCGTGTTGAGCGCGCAGCCTTTGATGTGAGTGATTATGACATCACAGACATGCAGCGGAGGAGTGGGGATCCGTGCTCTCCGATTTTTATTTTTTTTTTTTTTTTTCCCTTTCACATCCCAGTGGCACGTTATTCCAAAAGAAAGGAGGGAGAGATCGACAGAGGAGGAGAGGGAACGATTAAATATTTGGCCTGAAAGATAACGCAAGTTTTTTTGCCTTTGCTTTTGTGCTGTTGGACCAAGGGATATTGGTAGAAAACTCTTCTTTAAAAGACCCGGAGCTTTAATTTCCTGTCTTACATACTGTTACATTGACAGCGCCTAAATTAAGTCAGTCACTCGCAATCAACTTTGTTTTAGAGGCAAATAATAATTAGGAATGTCTTTGGCAGCAGAGGACAGTCTCGGGTCTGGGGCTGATCAATGGTGAGCCTTAAGCCAGCAGAGGTAATGCTGTGGGACAGGCGAGCTGCTTAACACTCAGAGGCTGCAGAGACTGCTTATTGTTGATAGTGGAGGGAAAAGTCAGAAAAACAAGAAATGGCTTCATTAGAGCCACAGGGAGGACTCAGCTCCAGGCAGAAGAGCCTCTTTTCGGGGACTCCCTTTCTGCTCTTCTGCGTTTGCCAGTCCTCCGCTCCCAGGCCAACAGACACCAAAACCCCACAAATAAAACCTCCAAGTTCCCCTACACTTCCATGTCCTGGTGCAGTTTTGATGGTCAAAGCCAGTCCCCAAACCCCTTTGTGTAAAAAGTTTTCCACTTTTTCAAAATCTTTTTTATTTTTTTCATGGCGCCAGGTGAGTCACGAGAAGGATTCAGTTAGGAGTGAAAGTGCTCTGTAAGCATGGCTGAAGGCTGTTAGCGAAGCTCCGACACAGTTCTGAGGGCTGCATCTGCTGTGTGTGTGTGTGTGTGTGTGTGTGTGTCTGTCTGTGTACAGCTGAGCCAGTACAGTGTCAAGAGATACTTTTGGCAAACAAGCAACAAACTAAAATACTGTTGTTGAAGTGACACTGACGTCGAGCTACAAGCAGCTGCTGACAAATTGCTTTTGCATCCTTCACTCATACGCAGGGGTGCAAACCGTCGTTGAGCAGGAGGTGTTGGGACGACGATTTCAGCCAACATTTAAAGAATCAATATTTAACAAAAAAGTTGACCTAACTCTCCGTGCAGGTGATTGCGCACTACGGGCGTTAACTGAGAGCTGGTCTCTGTTGTACGGAACCATGAATTGAAACGGGAATGCCGCTCTGGTCAGGCACATGACAGGAGAAAGCCGACTGGAGGTGGGTTGTAAAGTGGCTTTCAACAGAGACGCAGAAGAAAAGCAGGTTTAGGCGGCTTAAATGCTTTTTTTTTTCCTTTTTTTTTTTGAGTTTTGGCAGCAGGCTGTGAACAGAAACATTCACTCTTGCTCTACTTCCTGTCTGGAGGTTTCTTTCATTGTTATTGCTTGTTTTTAGGTTTAAGATACATGTATTTGAGCATGAAGCATTTGATTTATATTGTATTTATTTATGAACTGGAACATATGATGACATTTACCATGAGCGGGACTCTGCCACCTTCCCAGACTTCGCCGTGGGCCCCCAACAGCCTCTGATTCATTAGGATAATGCGCCTCACTACATCAAAACAACCGTTTGGGACAGACTGAGCGAACATGACAAAGGCTTTAACCCGACCTCCCCTCACCAAATCCCACCAATCCAATCAAGCGCTCGCTGCATGGGATTGAACCACGGGTGGACTACGAGCTCGACATCAGCCGCAAAAGTCAGGAAATAAATCTACTGCTGACATCCCGCAGAGTCCAGGTCAGAACAGCCTGACACAAATACGGTTTCGGACATTGTTGCTGTTGCACTGATGGTTAAAAACCACTGTAGGTTTGTCTATTTATTTCTTATCCAAAGCTGTGGAACAGAACCTGTATGTGAGGGATGGGCTTTTTTTCTGTTTCAGAAAGTGATATCAGACCAGTCTAAAATGGGGCATGTCCCAAACGCTGCGCTCTGGCTAGCGTATACATGATCCCATGCTCCACTTTCAGGCTCGTACTACAGCAAGAGGCACAAAAAAATCTATTGATTCTGGCAAAAGCCTTCATGAGTGGGAGGGTGTGTTTGTGTGTGCGTGTATGCGTGTGTGTGTGTGTGTAAGTCAGTGTGTGTGTGCGTGCACCTGTGGGTCAGGGGGTTGGAGCTCCAGATTTTGAGGTGTTTAAATGCAAAACCGCAGAGTGGAAATACCCACCAGCAAACCCTCCCTCACACATAAAACCACTCACAAAAACATGAATACATTAAAATAATAATAATAATAGTCTGGATCCACTCAAAGACACTGCCAAAATATTAGTATGGGCCTCAGCGCTCCGGCGAGCCCCCACACCGTGCCAGAGGAGCGCCTTCCTTGCATTGCTCTTTGACAAATAAGGCGTGGAGATGCCTGCGTACACCTAAAACCTGACCCAGTCTGCAGGCTTCTCCTTTTACAAGTGTGCGAGGCTCCGTGTGAACACTATCATTCACCACGATACTCTGATACTCTGGAAAATCGAGAGAGGCAGAGAAATACGGCGTCGATTGACTGGCCGTAATACTGAGCAAGATGAGAAAATATAGAACACTGTGAATCAATGCGTCATTTCGGAGCACACTCAACACACGCACGCACGCACACACACACACACACACACACACACTGACAGAATTGAGCATACACAGAGAGTTTTCAGCCTCGGGGCAAACAAACAACAAAAAGCAAATGAATAGCAGAAGAAGGGAAGGAGGAATGGGCTGATGATGATGGCAGTTTGCACAGGGTGGGTGGATGGAGGGAGCGGGGGGGAGAAGTGGAGTTGCGCTGCTTCCATAATGCCTGATTTGTGTCTGTTTCTACACCCCCCACCCAACCCCCGCTCCCCCAAGTTGAGATAATGCCAAGCCAAGAAATCCATGGCATCGATTCGCTCCGACCCAGATTCATGGCAACTTTTTCCCAATAAGTTCCCCTCATTGGCCGAGCACTGCCCGGCTCCCCAGGTGAATCGGTGAAGAGGTGTTTGGAGTGGCTGACGGTGCTCAGTTTTGAGGGCAGCACACGACTGTTTGCTGCACGCACGTGCAGCGGCGCGCGTTAGCTGAGCTACTGAATGAGGCTTCCAGGCCCGAACAAGGCGAGGCGGCAGCAGGGACCCGTGTGCCTTAATTTTTAGCAGCGTACGTCAATAAACAGTAAACAGCAGGAGAAAAGAATTTACTTAAAGGTCATTGCTTTTGAATGAGATATCCCTGCACGGCCCGTTTTCATCTCATTCTGGCCGAGGGTCGCGTTGCCGAGCTGCCCATTAGCATTTCCTGGACAGCGTTGCCATAATAAAGCGCTCCGTTCCGTTTGTTTTAAGGTGATTGGAGATTTCTAGATCACTGGTGCGTGACTGCAAACAGAATTCATGCAACCACTTTATTTTTTTTTTTTACTCACACAGTCAGAAGTGATCTTAACACCAAGAAAACCTTTATAAATTAGCGGCTCCAGGGCTTCAGTATCCATATCTCATATATTGGAGAAATATTTACAGGAGCTTTAAACTGGTCACAGCTGCGGAAGAGTCCTCTCTTTTTATTAGATGATTTAGAATTTGATTTATCACCAGAATGGTGATTTCACTGAAACCACGACTATTAGAGGCCTACAAACTATCTACTGTCTTATACAGTCAAAAAGCTCCAGGCCTGTTGTTACGGCCTCCCGTTGCCAAGCGACGGGAGGGCAGATGAGGTAAAAAAGATCATTTTTCTTTGATCAATTTTTCTTTGATTATCTGACTAATTTTCAAAGGGGTGGCGGTTGCACGCCAAGCCAACAGAATAATGATTCATATGTGAAATGCGCCTGCTACATATCAGGCTGCGCTAATACCAAAACAGAAACCTACTTTTGGAGCCTTATTACCCAGAATTCTGTGCGTTTGGCCAACTCTTTACTGAGAACTGCCAATTCTTTACACTAAAAAAAAAACTTTCCCGTATGTAGTGACGCTATGAGCAACTCAGTCACCTCTGATAAACTCCATAACTCTACCATGAAGAATCTTCCTCTCCTGAGCATCGCTGTCTTCTCGGGGTCTTCCTCAGTCCTCGCCACGCTCTAACGACCCTGCTGCACATCTCCGCTGCTGCTGCTGCTGCTGCTGCGTCCGGCGGCCCTCAGATGCTTTGAAATGTTCGTTTTTCCCTCGACAAATAAACGCTGCATCCACCGCGTCTTTAGCGTGCTAGGGGGCCCCTCCCCCACCGTTAAGTGCGGTTTTTATTGTAGCCGGCTCAGTGAAATTACTGTTGAGGAACAGAGACAGGTAACTGAAAACAATAAAATGTAATAAATCAGTCACACTAACAATGTAATGTATCCATTAGTGTGGTGTTTTATCGATCATTGAAGAATAATATGGCATGCGTGTGTGTGTGTGTGTGTTTGCAGGGTTTTTGCAGTGTTGTCCACCAGTGTGTGCAGAAAAGAAGCTAAGCTTCCAAAGAGACTGTGAGGATTCTCATTGTGACCTTTTTTTAATGATAGTTGTGCAGTTTTTTTGCGTATAACATTAGGTTCTCTTTGCATTTTAAACTCCTTTAAACTCCTGGTTAATATCACTCGGGCCAATTGCTGCAATGACATTAAAGTTAAATGTCAATAATTGATTGTAAGACTTTATTTTAATTAGAAGTCTCTTTAAGACGCTTTATTGAAGCCATAAAGCAGAAGGATTGCCCGTCTTTTGAAATGGCTTCACAGAATTTAAAAATAAAAACGGTGAAGGCTGGGACTTTGGTATGGCGTCAGATAACAAATAAATTATTTCACGACTGCAGAGGGGGAGTGGGGGTGGGGAAATCACACCCGCAGTTTGAATTAGGGCTCCTATAATGAGAACACTAAAAGAAAGATTATTGTGTCAGTTCAAAGGAAAGGGCAATTATCATGCAATGCCTGCGTTTCCAATCTTTCTGTCGTCTTCCATCATAAATCTGATGGCGAGGGTAGAGGAAAAATGGAAGTGTGGATTTCTTTGGAAGGCTGTGATGAGCAGCAGGTTATGGTCAGTCCTGGGTTTTGATTGGTTGACAGGCGTCTTTACAGCGTCTTTTACACAATCGCCAGGAGGTGAGCCACGCCACGCTGCGAGATTTGTGCCCTTGTTCCGTTAAGCCGAGTTCAGATACACACAAAATGGAACTACATGTTGTGTCCTGGCTGTTGTGGGACTGTTTCCCTGTATACAAAACTGATAAGAGCTGATCCTGTCATGTATGTGACAGAGTCAAAGGTTGCAAACGCTGTTCCGGGCTCCGCTGCAACAGCTGGCAAGCCGGTGGCCGGCAGACGTGATAATGACACAACATGCTAGCCGGGGCCGGATGGTAGGCCGCGACACCGGCAGCGTTTAATAATTGATGGCAACAAAGTCCCGGGATTGGCCAGTAATTGCATTACAGGTCACTTCTCAATAGCAATTTGTGAAAGTTGTGGTGATGTGTGCCGGGTGGCGATCAATAGGCACTGTCCAAAAGATGCAGTCCGCGTGTGTGTGCGTGTGGGGGGGGGATGGGCGGGGGGGGGGGAGGAATATATTTGTGTCACTCTTTTCTTTCTGTTTATTCATTTGAAAGCAAAAGCCTGTTGAAAATGTTTTCTTTCCGTGAGAGAGCAATAACAGAATTGACACCGCTGCAGTACACACACACACACACATGCAATGTATTTAATTAAAGCTCCTTTAATGAGCAGCGCTGCTCAGCCACTAAAACAGCATTACTAGAATAGAATAGAATAGAATAGAATAAACTTTCTTTTTTTAGTGTTTTTTGGTGCTTCGCTGCCTGACTAAAGTGCCCATCGTAGGAAACAGTAGAGCCTGAAACGTGAGGGGCTGAAGGACGTGTTTGGAGTTCAGGAGGTTAAAGCAGCACAAGGGCTCAAATTTAGCTGTGTCACGATGCACGCAGCGCTTCATTTCTCCACAGCCTCCGGGCGGCATGCCTCCTCCGCCACCCTGGCTGCACCGTTTCCGATGGACGTTATTTACTCTTCACGCCACGGTTTCTCCCTCTGACGCGCACGCCGGCTACTTTTTGTTCCCTTCTGAAATCTCGCCCACATTGGCACGTCAACCATCGCTGCGTCATCTCGCGGCATCTGGCGTACCTGCTTCGTCTCTTTGTCTCTCTGGTTCCTGCCCGCTCCCCATCCTTGTGCCGCCGCCGCTGTGGCGTGTAGAGCAGCAGAGGAGAGGAGAACAAGGGAGGCAGGAGATTTTGCATGCTCTAAATCCAGCCTCTGTGTGGGGGGTGCTGTCATCAAAGGAGAGAAAGAAAAGGGTTCGTTTACACTGTGAATGTGTGTGTGTGTGTGTGTGTGTGTGTGTGTGTGTGTGTGTGCATATTTGACAGACTGTGCATTAATTCTCACAAACATCAAAGATTCCTCCTCATCTATCTCCCTCCCTCCCTCCCTCTGTAATTCCCACTAATCCCCCTTTAACATCATTTTGTCATTTTTCCTTTTTGTTTCCCCCTTTTCTTTTTTTTTTTCTCTGCGCCCCACATTTGCTCACTTGTCTGTTTTTGTGCGTCTCACCTCTCCCGCATTTGCTTGGCGGAGCGTGACAGCATTGAGAAGTCACCAAAGAGGTAAATGATGATAGGCCATCCATCATGCTTTATGGACTCTGTATGGGGCTGCCGTGCAGAGCGGCTGCGCTGTGCAGTAACTCAGAACACTCTGTCCCTCCGCATCACCTGGTGGGGGCTCCGCCACTCGCCTCGCCTCTGCTGGCTGACTGTTTATTTGTATGAAACACGGGAAAAGTCTGAGTCACCCACTTGTGCGTGTGTATGTGTGTAACGTCTCTGCATGAATGAATGGGGAAAAAAAGGTTTGTCCGCACAGGCAGATTTTTGCTGCAAGCCTTCATTATGGCCACTGCCGTGAGCATCAGTCCTAAAAGCAGACGTAACATGTGTGTGTGTGTGTGTGTGTGTATATCTGTGTGTGTGTGTGTCCCATGGAGCAATGCATATCCATTACTGAACTGAGGCATGCCAACTTATAAATTTGTTCCCCTATTTTTCATCTTTTTCTCAAATGTTCTATATAAAACTGTGTCCATCCGCAGGCTGCCTGCCGTTGGCCCCACCAAGCGCGTCTCCACGGCCCCTACAGAGCGTCACAGCTGTAACAGTCACACACACACACGCGAGACGATTATGACGACTGTGCAGTTTATTAGATCGCAAGCGGGACAGAAATGAAGTCGTCGCCGTTGGCATGACAGCAAAGAAATAAATGCAGTGCAGGAAATAACCAGTGATGCTTCTGTAGAGCCATGACTACATTTACCAACTTCCAGGGGATTTATGGTCAGCGATTATTCCGTGGTTTCATATAGATGTACTGTCTGCAACCAGGATCTTTCGGCTGCTCTGCAGAAACACGTGTTCCAACAGACGGACAGCCGGAAAACATACAGCTGTAATCCAAACTGGACAAAATGTGCCGAGCTGATTCTTTTTTTTTTTTTTTTTTCAAATGACTTATTGCAGCTTGGGTAAAATTTGGACTGTGGGAGGAAACTAAGACCCAAAACTAGGTTATCATCTAGCTGCTTTTTGTTAGGAGGTCATGTGACAGCCAGCGTTTGTCGGGTTGTTGGTCTGTCTGACTGAAAAAGTCATGAATAGGTTTTAACCAAAGGGATTGTTGCCAATGGGACAGAGAACATCTCATTACATTTTGGTGATGTTCTAGATCCACAAAGGGCTTTAACTTTCTGTGATAGCCATGTGACATTTGTGTGTTACATTAATATTGGGACAAATTTTTATATTCGTGTAGACCAAGTAAGCGTTTTTTTTTTCTAACAGAAGCCAAAAGTCTTCATCGGACTTTTTGGTTTTCCTCTCGTCATCCAGATCAATTCCTGATGACCCGATTCCGAGGCCTTCCACAGGCAGAGCGGCCAACATCAGCTGCACTATTTTGAGATAACTGATCAATGCTATCCAGGACGAAGAGGTTGGGGAAAAGAAGAAGAGCAGGGCGAGCAAGCGTTTAAGCGGAGAGGGCAGTCAGACGGCAAAGACGGCCCAGAATTACTGTAACTCACCTCGGGCCATCCGACGCTGTAAATACACCTCGGAAACTCATCCCAAACTTTGGCAAGATGCTACAAATCCTCCGGCATCCTTTATGAATGTCACACCCCACGAGGGGGAAAATGATTGCGTTGCAAAGAGGACAGGGGAGAGGAAGAGAGAGGTGGGAGACAGACAGAGAAGAAAAATCACTTTGATGGATTACGCCCCTTGTGAGACAACCTTGTAACATTTTTGAATAGGAATCTTACTCACTCAGATTCTCCACAGCGGCCGTGATTCCCTTCAGTCCTCCCTCTCCTTTTGTCATCCCCCACGTGTGCACGGAGTGTAACAAGCGTGCACGTGCTGATACAAAACGATAACGCTCGCAGAAACTAATTACAACCAGTGATTAAGAGAGGAGAGGCGGTGTCGGAAACGTGTTTTTCGGTCTGTGTGTTTTACTAAATAAATAGGAGGTAAAGACGCACCAAGATTCTTACTGGGGACTGTTTAGCATCCAAAAGACTCTCAGGCCGCCGGCACTCCCAACACCCGCCGCGGTGCCGCCTGCTCGCAGCCTGCTACTGTTGTCGATGGCTGCGGTGCATCCAGTGATATCAAACAGCAAACAGACGAATGCATTTGCAAGCAGCTGCACAACAGAACGTTAGTATTCAATAAAAGATGGCCGAAAAAAGCCACTGCTTTCCTTTTTTTTTTTTTTTAATGCTAAAGGGCAGAGCGTTTTAGGGTGATTTGTCAGAGGTTTGGGCCTCTGAAGTTACCGTAAGGAACCTTTGAAGGTACAAACTCTGCTGGGTTCTTGTAAATGCGGCGCTTGTGCAGCTTTGTGAGCCCTCCAGCAAATCTAGACCTAATTAACCACCATGTTCCACACAGCAAGGTTGTCTTCAGCAGTGATCCAGTCCCACCAATAATTCATTTACCGAACAGCTACATATCTTCGCTGGCAGTTAAGGACTTAAAAAGTTCGACATGGCCCTTGCAGGGGCACTTAGTGGTGAGATATCTAGTGTATATTTTCTCTCTTAATGGCTGCTGTGAACAGCCTCTCCCTGCTCACCAATAATTAAAACGTCTGCTGCTTCACCTCGGTCCGGTTTAAATTCTCATCTGTGAGACTCCTGTTTATCTTTTATTGATTTTGCGATTACCTTTGCTTCACGCAAACCCACGTGAAACTTGTTTCCGGGTGCACAAAGTTGGGTTGGAGACTGCGACCATCCGTCATTCTCCAGTACATCGTAAATGCATCTGGCTCTATTCATCATCTAAAACAGTTTAAGCCATCGTCGCCTTTGGCTGCTGAATCAATCATGAGGTAATATTTGGTCTCTCCGAGAGGAAAATCACTGCAATCGTCTGACCGTCTTTGCAGCTGCGGTGCTGATGTTGACTCTTTGGACCCAGGTCTGACTTTGAGGTGGACAGAAAGGTTGGATCTTTGCTAGCCGCTAGCCAAAACGTCCCTCCCGGGCAGAGCTTCTTACCAAGCGGAACCACGATCCGTCCTCATCTGTTGTCCAAGCTAGGTCCGAAGAGCTGAGAGCTGCTTTTTTTTTTTCCATCCTTCAGATTTTGTTTTCCTGTCCGACAGCATCTTAAAGTTTCTGGCAGAAGTTTGACAGACAAATCCTTGTGTTATGACTGGTGTGCTGACAATGTTACTGGTGAATCAATAGTAATTTAACGGTAAGTTATAGCTGGATGTGCAGACATCGTGAACAGTCCTGCTGTGTTTACCAAATGTGCGCTGAGTCATCATTAATAGCACAGCATTCTCTTCCTCCTTCTCTTTCTATCTCTCTCTCTCTCTCTTCTCTCCGTGGGATTTCTCAGGTTTTCCCTTTTTTTAATCTCGTTACATCAGGACTAAAGGGCTGTGTGCATTAAAGTTTAAAAGTCACGGGCACCGAACGACACAGACCCGCTCTGTCTCTCTCTCTCTCTCTCCCTTTCTCCACATCTACCTGCTTTACCTCTTATTTTTTTCCAAATGATTCTGTCTTTCTTCGAGAAGACGTTTGTAGCCTCATGCGCGCCGACTCCAGCAGAGCTCAGACATCAGGCCCGGTGCCGAGTTCTTTAATTAAACCTTGTTTTTCTATTTCCTTGTGTATGCTACTGGGATTAGCTGTGAAGGTATAGCTTTTTGATTGTTGTTTTCTTTTTTTTTTTTCCCTGCACCCCTGGCTGTATGGAGGGATAATTCTACCTCTCTAATGAGAGAAGTCGACTCATCTAAAGTCTGTTAAATGAAACCTCACAAAATGATCCCGTGGAACATCCATCATCTTGTGTTTTCCTGCTCTGACAAAACCCATTTTTAAAAATTAAAATCACAATTTAAAGACACAAATACATCAGTTTAAGCTCATTGCTTTTTATTTAAACTCACGCCCGTCAGAAGTCGTGTGAGTTAGCATTAGCTGTCTGACGACTGATAGTTATCTCATTAAATTCAGAATTTCTTCGACCTGTGTGTATTTTTAATTTGTCTTCGAACACTTTCAGCTCATCTTGGGACTGCGTCTATAAAGTTCTGTCCAATTACAAGGTGTCAGCTGTCAGCTTTTGGAGAACAGACAGCCTCACGTGCGCGCATTTATTAATCACTGGATGTCATCTTTGGTTAATGCGAAATGCGTACGGTGATGAATTATTGATACGATCCTGGAGATAACAATCGGGCTTTAATTGCATGTCATTATCGCCAGGTTGATGCCATGTCTTCATGTCCCCCTAATGTGATTACACATTCATAATTGTGCTGTTATTAGCCTATTTATTCACAACAGTGGCGCCCACTAATTAGCATGGGGACGTGGAACGTCATCACTTATCTTCGCGGTAAAAATGTCCACCTGAGTCCCAGATTGACAGCAGCTGGACACGCCAAACAGTGTCTTCACATGGACATTGTTGTTGTCACATGAGTAAATGTGATTGTCTCTCTCTCTCTCTCTCTCTCTCTCTCTCTCTCTCTCTCTCTCTCTCTCTCTCTCTCTCTCTCTTGGCATTCACATCCCTTTCTTCCCTTCCCTCTCTGGCCTTCCCTCGGAGTCACATTTAATTACATGCAGGGCCGTGAGTCAGCCAGGGAGGAAAAGACATGGAGGAAACAATTCCTATCTGGAGGAGCAGGACAGACTAGGCAGGCTCTCCTCCTCTTCTCCTCTTACTTTGTTTTCTCCTCCCCGCAACCACCATTCTCCCTTTGGCCCGGGCCAGCCATAATTACCCTGCTCACTAGTCTAGAGGGATGAGGGACGGAGGAGAGGCTAACATGGGAGTAACGGAGGCCAAGAGGAGAGGGACAAAAGAGCAGGAGAGGACAGGTGAGCAGCTAGGTTTGATGGCTAAGAAGGCGCCTGCGTTGAAGAGTCAGTCAGACAATCTGGAGCTTTTCTAGTGTTTTTCTTGTGTTAGTTGTGCAAATCTGAGACCTGGGTGAGGTCAAAAGGTCATTGTGCTGATATGTGAAGCAAAACATTCTATTTTTACAGAATGTTTTTCAAAGGCCGGTTTGAAACTAAATCCAGACCCGGAGAAAGGAGATAAAACTCCGAAAGGTGGGAGAGCTGCAGCTGCAGACCTCCAGACGCTACTGTAAACAGAGTTCCATCAGAACCGCGTCGCCACATAAGGATTTTCCAAGAATAACAGCATCAAAAACAGGCAGCCAAGGATACTCCTCAGCGTGCATGTGAGTTTTGTTGCATCTAAGTGTCAGTGAAACTCAAAAATGATACCCTGGTGTCAGCAGTGGCCCCGGCGCACCAGGGATTGTGACTTTAGAACACCGAACACGGCGACGGTCGATATCTGAGCGCCGCTGTTGGATAACGCTACGTTCTGATGTGCCACGCCACATGCGAACATGTGCTGCAAAGCCGAGCGCCGGCTCGTGCCAGATGTGTTTATGGTCAGACCTTACGAGCCTGCTCGCTGGCTGGTCCAGGCAGACTTCCAGGAGCACGCACTCACCTGGCCCACGTGCTGGGAGCTCTTTGGCCTCCCGCGTCCAGGCTGGCTCACACACAGAGACAATTCTACCTCCCTCTATTTTTTTTTTTTTTTGTAAAGTAAAAGTGTAAAAATGTGGAATCATGCCTCCGAAGCGCATCGCTAAAAGGCATCTGCAGGTAGGAGAACTCCCTTCATCAGCCGCTGATTTATTTTTCAATTGTCATTGAGGGACCATTACAGTAAAAGGAATGTCAAATTTAAAATATTACATGTCAGCCTGAGTTCAAAGCGAGATGAGCGGAGCTGACTCTTGTAATGCACCTCTCTTTTATCTGGGAAAAGGAGTACAGTTCTTTCTTTTCCTTTTGCTCCCCTTTCTCTTTATTTCTCATTTATTACCGAGCATGTATCATCTCCTGTCAGCCTCGGCGTTCTGCGCACCTCTCGCTTTTATTTTTCTGCTCTCTCCCTGAGTGCTTTCCCTCTGTTCTCCTCGCCGCCTGCGAGTTCTACTCTGTGCTGCTTTCGTTGTCTTTATGAAAATTTCCTGAATCAAACCAGCTTCATAAAACTGGCTGATGAGGGAATGTTCCATTCCCATGGTTCTCCCGATCCTCCGCGGAGTTGCTTTCCCTCTTTCAGCTGCTTTCGGCCGTTTTTAATCACAACGGCTACACTTTAGTTGACCCCCTTGATGTGTGCGAATATTTGGAACAACTGGGGTTTGCTTTCAAAGAAATCTCATGTAGGGAAATAAAAATACTTCTCTCAGATGCAACAACAAGATATTTCTGTTTTCATTGTTTCGGTGTTTAAAACAAGCCACAAATGAAGCACTCGGGGTGGGAACGAAGAAGAAGCCTCTTCCCCAGCAGGAGGACACCCAAATGTTCATGTTAAAAATAACATATCAGACCCTCCCGCTTGAAATTAATCACATCCATTAACGTTGTGAGGCAGACCAAAGGAATCAGAAGATTGCCATAAAAATTAAAAAGCTGTCGCCGCCGCAGCACCTGCGTGGCCATCCTGCTCTTCTTTAGACTGGTGCTGTTTGGATTTTTTGTTCTGGGTGTTAGGGTTTTATTTTTACCCTAAATGCCCTACGCTCTAGTTGGACGTAAATCTGCACTCAAAATCTTTTTTTTTTTTATTTGATTCTCTTTTATTTTTCATGTTATTGGCTGATCCTGCAGAATTGCTTTAGCGTCCCAATTGGTTCTGGCAAACGCGCTAAAATCTTTCTGTCATCATGTCATAAAGTTAAAAGAAGTCCGTTCACAGATCACATGCGAGAGGGCTCGTGATGACGAGCAGAACTCTTGTTCGGGCCGCTGAGCTCGTTTGATGAATTACTCCCATGTCTCCCAGGTTCAGATTTGTTTGAACCGGAGGCCCCGAAGCCTCGAAAAAACCTGCTCCCACGTGTCTGTTTATCGCTGGGTGTTCCACCAGGAATGCTGATGTCCCATTGGCATTCACTCCCCATCCAAAGGTGACGGACTGACAAACTTTGGCTGCCTGAACCTGCCACAAGTGTTTGTTTCTCATCAATATTGATCAGTACAGCAGATGGAGCTTCATTAGCTTTGTTAGCCCCCCCTTTCCCTCAAAAAAAAAAAAAATCACTGCTATATTGGTTTAGCATTCCTGGTCTGTCCCAGTAACCTCTCCCCTCCTGGTGCTCGCTGAGGTCAGGATGGGTTTCCCCCAACCGAAAAAGAAAATGACGTAGCGCCGTTTTCGGCCATCGTGCTTCCAATTAGAGGAATTTGGCTGAGGTGGACATCATCAGATCCACTCATTTGTAATCTGAGCGAGTTGGCCGAGCTCGACGAGCAGACGTCCAAGACTCGGTTGGACTCATTAACCCATCTGAGTAGACAGTTTTTGTTTGACTCACCAGATAAATCAGATGACAAATTAGAATGGTGGGAGCGGAGAGCGCAGAGGCCGACCATTCGGGGGGGTTCCGGAGGGCCCAGGTAGACCAAACTGGAGCTGAGCACATGCGGACCGGGGGTGGAAGGTTCACGCCCAGTCAGGGAGTTAGAACGAAGGAGAAAACGCTGTGCGCATTCTCACAGTCACCCCAAACGGCCATACATCTTCCTATGTCACATGGTTTGGGGAGTGGGGGGGTTCGCCTGGTGCCCTGTACCTGCCCTTGCCATCCCCACCATCTCCACGGGTTTGTAATTGCGTTTTCCTGATGGTGTGTATTTAGGAACGGGACATGCTCGAACCCCGGCGGGCTTCCCCCCTCTCTGATTTCCCAGCTGTGTCCAGGGCCGGCAAGTCGCCATGACAACCAGGAAGCCCACTGCGGTGACTTTGCGCTTTCCACCTTGATATATTTCTTTGCTTTTACTGTCTCTTTCCATAAAGGAGAAAATTCACTTCCTTTCATTTGTTCTTGCTCATGAAATGGCGAAAAGAAGAACAATTTTTTTCTTTTCTTTTTTTGTGCCGAGCGTCCCCGGGAGGAGGAAATGAAGCGCTGTCAGATGGGGACTCATATTTCAGCCTGTCCATAATTCAGAGGGTGACCAGGTTTAGGACAGGACATTGCCTGCTTGTCATAAGCGTTCACCGCCGAGTAAAAAGCGACGCGGCGGCGGAGAAATGGATGGCGAGGATTTCTGTGAGGTGCATAATGCACTCGCTGCCAATTCCTCCCCTTTGACACACGTTTTGCGAGGCGCGGCAAAGCTTTTTGGAACGCTGAAAAGCTTTTTGGAAGTGATTTGGCTGTTCTGTAGGGATTCGTTCCCATTTATATATGAGTAAGCGTATGTGTAGCAGTCATGTGACCCCTTTCTCCTCGCTACCGTACCATGCCGTACTGTACTGTGTAGGTTAGTGACATTCTGCTGAACTGGGAGCTGGACCAAAGAACAGTATATCACCGAGTGCAACCTGTCTGCTAATCACAAATTACAGCCAGCCTCTCCTATAGCCCTGATCCAGATTCCGCCACATGGGAAGCAGGGCCAAGGAGATGAATACTTGTCCCTGCCAAGTCTCCGCCACTCCCCTCTGTGAGGTTCTTATAAATCGGCACCCTCGCCAATGGGTCAAGGTTTTGATTTGGTCATGACCTCAGTTCATAAATCCAAATGATGGAGGGGCCTTGGATAAAAGGCAGCCGTATCGCCTCTGGGATGGGACACCCCCCTCCTGTACTTTCCTGTCCTCCCCTGATTCTCCCTCCTCCTACATCTCTCTGAGCCTCACACCACTTTTTCAGTCCACACTATATTCTCCAGTCCCAGGAGTCCTTATAACAAGGCAGAGAGAGAGAAAGAGAGACACAGAGAGAGAGAGAGAGAGAGAGAGAGAAGGGGAGCGAGAGGGAGAGAGAGAGCAAAGGGAGTGAAACAGCCAATCAATAAATCAATGTGTTTTGTGCGGCTAAGCTAGGGTAAGCTCACTCTCTCAAAGCTGCATGTTCACGTACCACACACACACACATGTACAATATTCATTTCTTTCAGTGCACATGCACACACACACACACACACACACACACACACACACACACACACACACACACACACACAGAACAAATAAAGGCCTGGGACAAAGTCCCTTGCCAAAACACATTTTGTTGTTTTAGGGACTTTCCTTTTTCCTCCCATTCTATTTCCTGTTTTGGATCATTAAGCCATTGATTTTTGTTTCAGCGGGTAAGTGGCGGTGGGGGACCCCCTGGGAGGCCGGCTGAAAACCTCAACAGAGTGGCTCCAGCAGGAGTTTTGTCTAGTTGTGACAGGTTGGTCCCAGGGGCCAGTCGGCCCCTTAACTCTGCAGGAGAGAAACTATCGTGTGGAATCAGTCATTCTGCTTCAGCATTCCGAAGCACTCTTCTATAACGGCATTCACTCAGATGTCAATAGATTTTTTTTTTCTGCTTAGGTACAAACCTATTCATTTGGTTGCAGAACTGGGCTTCGTTCTTCGCAGCAATCCTTGGAGGTGTAAAAACGGTCGGTGCTTTTTATGGATTTCAAAGGGAGTGAAAACTTGGCCGAAGCCTCTGCCGTCCTATCGCCGTGTCCAGTATTTTTAGGTCCGTGGAGGCGGCGAGGGTAGATGAGAGCTGGAGAGATACAGTGGGATACAGTAGCGGTGCTGGCAGACCAGGATTCGGTTGGCCAACGGCCAGCGAGATATTAGAGTCAGATATATAGTAACACAGATGGATGCACTCAGCCTAAGGAGGCTGACATATTGGCCGACGATGTCATAAGAATGACATAGTACCCGTCCTGACAGGTAATGAAAATAAAGGCCGCGCCGCCACGGAGTTGCATAAGCGCTTTAACTTTAGCTCACATAACGTAAAACATTAGCCCTGACACGTGGGATATCCCAGGGGAAGTTAACAGACTGGTGGGGTGTAAAAGATAGAGGTCTGACAACTGGAAATGAACCCTGAAAATTGGTGCAAGTCCCGAGTTTAAGACCCCCGACCAACGCAAACCAAAGGGTTCTCCAGTGTGGCTAAGCACTCTGGCACTCGCTCAGAAGATGTAGCTGCAAAAAGATACATACCAGGATCCAAACAATCCGAATACTTGGCCAATTGAAAAATACAAACTATTCAAACCCTCGGGCAAGCTAGGAATGAGAGAAAGATGCAGTGTGATGACTGGAGAACGAGCGCGATTTGATGGTAGCTGCACGTGCCAACGTTGGTGCCAAGAAGCATTAGATAAAAACTTGGGAAAAGGGGGTGTTACTGGCGACATGTTGATAGCATCACAGGGTATAAAAGAGCAGTCCAAAGAGGGTTTTTTTCAACCAAACAAGGACACAGTTGGAAATGGTTCAACACACAAATCTGGCAAATTCTGTTTCAAAAGATGCTAATCAGTGGTTTTCATTGAGTACAGCACAGACGTAATATTACTTTGAAAAAAAAGTTGTTCTCAACAGGCCTCTGAAATGTAAAGTTGCAATAAAACAGCACAAAAGACTGAAGTTGCAAAATCATTCTTTCAACCTTCCTTTCAGAGTCTGATCGTGGCGTGCTGACTTTTTTTCTGCAGAGCCTCCTCTTCCTGTCAAAGTCTCCTTCGGCTCAGAAGCAGCAGCTAGCGATGCTTTGCAGGTTCAATTTGAAGGAATTTTCCCTCTATTAATAATAAAATGGTATTCCTGGCTCCTCGCTTTCCCGCTTCCCCCCGGAGTGAGCGGGGCCCTGCTCTGCTGCTCTCGCTCCCTCTGCCAAACCCCCCACTTCTTCACAGTTTTATATTCACTCTTTCGGTTTTCTTCTAACGCCGACATTATTGCAGGGCCCCCGAATAGCTGAGGCCGTCATTTTTGAATGGAGAGCAGAATAATAAAAAGGGGGGAAAGCAGATCGACATTTCGGCCACTGCGTCCTTGTGCCCGACAAGGACCAAGGCTGCGTCCTCCGTGCACGCTTTCCTCGCCGGCGTGCGCGCCCACTTCTTTGTGTCGTCTTTCCCGAATGCGTGTGTGTTGCTGCGTTCGGTGACGCGCGTGCACGTTGATTCTTAAGTGTGTGGGAGTGAGAGAACATTTCCATCGCCCACCTGGGCTGTAGCCGCACTGCAAAACTCCCTGTTGTTTCTTTGGCAGAGTCTAAGAGGCAGACTTCCTCCTTCCTCCTCCTCCTCCTCCTCCTCCTCCACCTCCTCCTCCTATTCCTCCTCCACTCGCTCTCCTCCTCTCCCTCGATCTGCTGTGTTCCTGACACTTATCTCATACTCATTTCTCTCTCTCTCTCTCTCCCACTTTATCTCCTCCTTTCTACTTTTCCTGCATTTCATCAGGCAGGGAGTGTGGAATTAGTCATTATTTGATGGAAATACGCAGGGAAGGAAAGGAGGCCGATCCCCCCGGTTATCTGTCTGGATCTTCTCGGGGCAGAATTAAATCTGCAGTATTGAAGTCATGTGTTGAATATATGCACATACGCCAGCCCGTATCCTTCTCCCAGCGTGTCCGAGTTGCATTAGCTGCATTAGCCGCATTAGCTACGCGCCGCGTCTGTTGTCAAAAAATAATTTTTTTTTGCTCTGGATTCTCTTCATCATCAGTGAAGTATTCAGGATTAGATTTTATCCTCTTCCTCACCTTCCTAAAACTTTGAGGATGCCGCCCACATCGTTGCTCTCTCTTTCTAAAGGTTGCGGTCATAATCACTCGAGACCACATTAATTGTCTAACAGCGTAATGTTGAACGAGTCCTTGAGTTTTTCATCCATCCTATTTGCCTTTCGGAACAGACTTTGTTCCATTTCCATATTTTCCACAGCTGAGAGAGAAAATGAGAATTTAACAGCAGCTCATTAACTGTAACATTTCAGTTCTAATCAGGATTCCATATGCTGCTATGTTAAATAAAGTCACCAGCGTCTCTCTCAATCTGGTTCTAAATTCTTTCTGTGGATAAAAGTTTGGCAAAGTTAATGTAAGTCTTTTATTTCTCACTTCCCGAGTGCATGTCTAACTTTATTTTTATCTCTTGTTTGCGTTTCCATTTTACCTTTCATACCTAACCGTGTATCCTCCCAGCCTTTTTCCACTGTAAGGCCAGGCTATCGTGAGTGACAGCTCATTATAACACCAACTCCTCAACCCCTAACCTCGTGAGACAGAAACAAGAGGGTGTGAGGGTGTGTGTGTGTGTGTGTGTGTGTGTGTGTGTGTGTGTGTGTGTGAGACAGAGAGAGAGAAAGTGAAAATAAAAGTAGATGCCTATCCCTTCTGTCATGGTGTTTTTGCTGCTGTTTGTGTCTATATTTACATTTGCATATGCTGCAAGGTGGCTTTTAGATGCATAAGCCTTTCAATTCAGCCCTCACTCTCTGCTAAACACACACACACACGCACACACTCACAGATGGAGCTCAGAACTGATATGGATACTGTTATTAGCAGTATCAGTACTTGATGTGTATCTCAAACATTTCTGAACTTTTCACACTGTCTTCTGTCCTCTGTCCATGTCTCTGTCTCTGACAGAATAAAACACTGTGGTCTCTGCTGCGTTTGGGCAGCAGAGAGCTCATTTTACATATCTGGCACCAAAGCTGTTTGTTCCTACTAACGAGCCAGTTGTTGTGGGACAAATTACACCGTATTCTGTCCTTTGACCAACTGTCTGGTTTGGCATCTCTGACCGGTTCCTTCTTTAATGATGCATCTGTTCTGTGTAACTAAAATATTATCAGTTCTGTGCACCTTTCCTGCCCTAGCACCTGCAGGAGCACGGAGAGGCAACTGCGCCCAAATAATGTCGTTTACGACGGGTCTCAGAGAGAAACAATATGGAGGCAGTGAGATGACCGGCACTCACTCTTGTAAACGACATAAATAATGAGCATAAACACGTGAGCAGCAGCTGTGATTGACTTTCTTGCTCTGCGTAATCTTGACGGTGCTGCAGGAGGGAGGAGAGAACCGAGAACCGCCCGAGAACCGTCTTCAGGTCATTTCTCCCTCTTTGGTTTCTTATTTCTCTCGCTCAGGAACCGACTCTATCACATTTTGTCCTTGTCAGTTTTCCCTCTCTGTCTGCAGGCTAGCCTACACACACACACACACACACACACACACATTTAGGTCTTAGGTACATACACACACAGTGAATGTTCGAAAGTTTCTAATCTCACACACTCAGGTGCACCACACGCAACAAACAGATGCACGCGCAGCCCCACAGCGACACCTCCACTTCTCTCGCACCAATTTTCTCACACTTCTCCATTCTCCGCGTCTTCTTTCTTCCTCGAGCCGTCTTCTCTCCACACCTCCTCTCCGAGCCGCCTCCACATATAGATCCTTTCTTTTTATAGTCGCAGCAATCGTCCCCATGGAAACTTCAGAGTTGCTGATTGCCAAGGTGCTGCACGTCTAATTGTGTAAGGCTTACGAGGTTGTGCTGCTGCTGCTGCTGCTTTTTTTTTTTCATCCTCCTCTTTTCTCGTTTCTTTTCTCTGGCACGTTTCTCGTTGCGTCTTCGAGCCGTCAGATGTGACGTCTGACGAGCCTGAAGAGCTCTGCAAAGCTCTGATAGTTGAGAGTAAAATCTTTAGGGCGGTGGGCGGGTGTGTGTGCGTGTGTGTTTTCTGTCTAATTAGGAGCACGTAGCTGAAAGGGTGAGGCGAGCAGATGGCCAAACATTGTTTTATGTATGAAATCTCTGCAGAAAAGGAAAAAAAAAAGTTTTTGCTCCCATAATCATTTTCACTTTACCTGGCGGTGATTTTTTTCAGAGGAAGAGGCAGATGAGACTAATGAGACACCTAATTTTTTATTTATTTTTTTTTTTTTTTTAACCTTCCATTCAGAAATGCTTGAAAGTTGTCCCGGCACCACGAGCTGGCAGGCTCGGTGCCAGCGAACGAAGGAGAAAACAGGAGGGGACGGAGGAGAGGTGGGCCGGTGTGAAACGGATCAAACAATGGATGTGAGAAAAGCGTTGCTGCTGCAGGCAGAAGAGAAAAGGAGTGGAGGAGGAGTGGAGGAGTGGAGGAGGGTGTGTGATAACTTGAAGCTTTTAAAATCTCTTGTGTTTTGTAACTTGAGTTTTTTTTTTTCTTCTACTGCTGCAGGAAAGTTTACAGTGTTAGTGTGTAAAAAAATACAGAATTTATTTATATTATTATTATTATTAATATTGTCATTAGACTTAGGTTGTTATTACTGTTGAATGAAAGTTTAACTTTCATTGCTCCAGCAAACAGAGCATATTTTCAATCCTTTTCAAGCAAAAGTCTGCCCCAATGACTTAAAACTTAATCCTTACTGAAAAATTCAAGAGTAAGACTATTTTTTGTCAGGCATATATTAGGACCGGCTGACACAGAACATATTTTTAACTGCGCTCGTGTGCTATTCGGCGGTACTGAATAGCACATGAGCGATGGTGTAGTTAGCATTGGTAAATTTAGTGGTTTTGTGACTTTGATACTGTACAAAACAACCGAGATGTTAAATACCAGGATCAGCCTGAGAAACAACCTGGTGTTTAGCTCACGTGATTCCGAACTAAAGCTGATTCCCGCTCCATGAGACCAAAAGCCTTTAGTCATAATAGCAGCAGGTGGCTGTCGAGCTGCAAAATGTCTCTGTGGCTCGAGAGGCGATGGGAGTCGATAAAAAGTGGGTTTTTACATGTAGCTTCTACATCCTTAGAACTAGCCTCTGCAACTGGCATTGCCAAGGTCCCTGCCTTTGGTTGCCGCAGCAACGTGGGAGCCCACGTTGCCTCTTTGGGCTGTGCCCGACCTGACCCCATGGGCAACGGCCCACCAGGTGCTTGCTGTCTAACTTTACCTGTGGTCGTGACCTGTGGGTAGGGACCAAAAGAACAAGGTCACGGTAAGAAGCAGCTGGAAAGATGTTCCTTTGTAGATTGGCTGGGCTCTTGAAAAGTCATCTGGGAGAACATCGGAGTGGAGCTACTGCTTATCGACACCTAAATAGGATGCCTCTCGGAGCCCTTTTGTGGTGAGGTGTTCAGGGCACGTCCCTCCCCTAGGAAGCCCCCAGAAAGACCAAGGACATGCTGGGGGGACTATGTCCCTTGGCTGGCCTGGGAACGCCTCGAGATTGCCTTGGAAAAGCTGGACAAAGTAGCCAGAAAAAGGAAAGTCTGGGCACCCCTGCTTAGGCTGCTGGCCCCCCAACTCAGCGGTAGAAGATGGATGGATAGATGGATGGTTGGATGGACGGAAGCATGGGTGTTGAAATTCCACCGGCCTCTGTGAATCGCCTCAAATCAATATCTTTAAACTAGACCGTTCTCTTTGAGATTGTGGCTGATACGGAGCGTGCCCCTGCTAACTGTCCCGGGCTCCTCCAACGATCTAGCGGCCCAGGTTTCATCTCCCAGCATCTCAGGATCATAACCATATTTGTTCAGCTAATGTTTCCTTGGCACGCTTCCATCCCGGGAAGAGTGCCGCGCAGGCCGAGATCCTGCTTCAGAGAAGCGGGCCCTGGTTATTTGCCAGCGGTTCGTTTGACGATACGAATATCTGCATTTGATTACACTTAGACCCTGCGTGCCGCCGTCAGAGCGGGGATTCAGGGCGCACCCAGGGGTCGGTAAATATCCCAGCGCCGCCGAGGTGCTCGACATTCGACGGGGGATGTCGGTACAATGGAAGCACTACGGTGTCAGAGGAAGTAGTCTTTTCTCTGCTGCAGAATGTAAAATAGAGCATGTTTTGACAATAGCGGGAGAGAGATATTATGAAGGCAGACCTCCCTCCCCCCACCAGCTTCCTTGGGATAGTTTCATGAAGAGCTTTCCTGGTGTGATAATGAAATGTCCTGGCCTGCACAGCTCCACTCGTTCTTGCAAAAAAAAAACCACATCTGCTAGACAAGAGTGAAAATGAGAAACCCTCCCTTCCCTCCCAAGTTTGGTAAAAGCGCTCTTTTAATATTCTCCTGCACCGAGGAAAGCGCGAGCCGTGTGTGTGTGTGTGTGTGTGTGCTAGTGAAAGGGTGGGGGGTGGTATTTTAGCAGCTGTCATCAGAGTTATCGGTAATAAACTCGGCAGGAAGTACACCGGGCACTCTGTGAGGCAGGGTAGCGCCCCCTGCTGGAAGCCCTCGCTTGGTTTTATCAGTTTGTGCGCAATAAAATTAGGTGCAGCAGACGTCCGAACTCTAGTACAGCACCCAGGGCGGGAAAGTGTAGTCCCACGTTGTCTGGGGCCATTCTGGCGGGCACATTTGGGCCGTACTAGCCTGATTCAGGAGAATGACTCACCAGTTTGGAACAGCAATGCCTGCATGCCAACCGTGTTCTCCCTGCGCCTCTAGTTAGCGAGGAATCTATGGCAGCACTGAGGCAGAGCACTGTCATTGAGTTACATAATCAACAGTGGAGTACACACTCTGTGTGTGTGCGTGTGTGTGTGTGTGTAGGTGGGTGTTGTGCCTCGGTGCTGTGCTCCTTCTCGAGCTGTCGATCATGAGGTAGCAACAAGGCCACTCTGACACAAGGCTGCTGAGGTGGACTTTCAGTAACAATGGAGCCCCTGGTGTGTGTGTGTGTGAGTGTGTGTGTGTGTAGTTGAATGCGTTCATAGTCCAAGGCTGAGGCTACATTAGGTTTACTCTCAGAGATGAGCCGGTTTAAGGGACATGTGGGCTCATATTTACATATCTATGCTCGTTTGTATTCCGCTGCGGGTTTTTTCTTTTTTTCTTTTTCCGTCTCTGCGTACGTGAGCCCAGGTTGTTGGTTCCCGTAGGCCGTCACCTGTTTGTGTGCCCTCACGGCCTCTTGTGCCTCCCAGTGCCTTTCGTACAGATGTGCAGCAACTGGGGGTTGTTTATTTTTAATTTTTTTTTTTTTTGGTCTTCATCTGCTGCTCAATGGTGCCATCTGGCTTCAGCTACAACCACCGCACAGATGTCGGGCGGGGGCGGGGGGTGGGGAGCATTTCGGACCTATTCAAATTCGCCTCTCAACTGACCTTGAAGCAGTTTATTAGCTGGAACTCGCTGAGAGATAATGCTCCAATGAATGAGTAATAAATATGCTTTAATAATCCGTCTCAGTTTATCAATATCTTAATCCTGGTTTATTTATCCCACCGTGCTCCCACCCCCAGGAAAATGACCACAATAAATTCCTGATACGGAAAAGAGCCATGATCTTTGGGCGCTTGTACTCTTTGATTGCGTATTCGCAGGTAGACGTCAATGTGTGAGTATTTAAAAACACGCTAACTCTGTTGTGAGGGAGTGTGGACGGACGCGACCAGGGCAGTAGGAACAAGTTTAACGCGTCTGTGGAGCTCTGTCGTGGAAGGGTTAATTATAAATTCGGTTCGATTAACCCCGGAGGTGACGGGGCGTGCACGTGGGAAGCGCCGCTTGCGTATATAAAACCAACGGAGGTGGAACCGTGAGGTCCGAGCGGTGCGTGGAGCTAGTTCACGGTAACAACGCTCATATGTATGCAGCTTTATAGGCCTCCCGGGAGCACCGGGATGACCTTGTCCCGTGCTCTGATCTATGTCCCTGTCTTCCCCCACGTCCTCCTTTCCTCACCCCTCCATCTCCCTTTTACTCCGCCCTCCTCTCAAACATCCTGTGACCTTTGACCTTTTCCGTTCTTCTCCTTCGTCCCAACTGAAAGGCTTCTATTTCTTTTTTCACTCCCCCCTTTTTTTTTATGTTTTTTTTTTTTTCCTTATTTCCTGACCCCGGTCCTCTTACCCTCCCCTGCCCCCGTCCTTTTTCCATATCAACAGCCAGTGTGATAAATAATGCATCACAGTGCATTAAAAACATTAGTCGGGTTCTCTCCACTGTCAAAGAGAGAGAGGAGGTGAGAGAAGGGGGGAGAACGGCTAACTCAATTTTAAACAAGTGCTAAGGAGAAGGGTGTGATTTAATATGAGGGGTGGGGGGGACTTTGTGAGGCGCCGTCCCCCCTTTAAAGTTTTCCCTGTAGCGAATCAAAAGCTTGATTAAGACGACTGCGAAGCGGGAGGAGCAGAAAATAATGACATTTAGCAAACAGTGATGCCGCAGAGAACCTTGACCTTTTTTTCCTCCCCTTTCATCCCCTGCCTTCTCCCCCCTCCGCTCCTCCTGCCGCTGTGGCAATTGGCATTATTAAAAATTGATTGGCGGCGAGCGTTTAGCGGGGTGGCGAGGCGGAGAGGGAAGGTTTGACAGGCAGGAGCGAAATGAAAGGAGGGTCTCGGCGGACACTCGTCTGAAAGGTCTCTCTGGTGGACTCTGTGTGTGTGTGTGTGTGTGTGTGTGTGTGGTTTCGACTTTCTAGATTCTGCTGCAATTGTAATTCGCACATATTATGTTTGTCTATTTAAAGGGCGATTCTGCTGCTCCAGAAAGTCACAACAGGTCATGAGGAGAACACAAACGCAAACGCACACACAAAAATAACACATGATGACAAGGTTGGCCAAACTCATTTAGGAAATGATGACACGCGTCTGCATATTTGACTGATGGCGGACGTTAAACATCAAATGAGTGTTAACTCTTCTGTAGAGGGCCCTCTTGTGGTTAAACTTTGTCTCGCACAACGTGTAACAATGATGGACAGGTGAAGGAAAACTGTCCCCACAACTGACTTCTAGGCTCTTCCTCTCCTCTGCTCATCCCCCTCTCCAGACCTTCTCTCTCTCTCTCTCTCTCTCTCTCTCTCTCTCTTTCTCTCTCTCTCTCTCTCTCTCTCTCCTTTCATCTCACATCACATAATATTTCTAACCCATATTTTAGCAACAGCGATTCCCCCAGTGGCTGTAAGCGCTGGCGCTTTGGAGTTTTTTAATGCACTTAGCCCACAATTTGGCTGAGTGATTCCCACAATTTTTGGTTGGTTTTGTTTGTTTTTTAAAAGAGTGGGGGGTCAGGAGGGGCAGCGTGTTTTCTTCCTTTCCTTTACTCTGTCTCTGTCGCTCACCCTGCCTTTGCTTCTCTTTGTCTCTGTGTCACAGATGAACAGACCCATCCAGGTGAAGCCTGCAGACAGTGAGAGCCGGGGAGGTACCGTTTCCTTTGCCTTTTCTGCCTTCTCCCTCCCTCTGTTCCCTTCCTTCCTTACTTTTGTCCCAGCCCCACAAACATGCTGCCTGCGCACATCAGCCTCACCATTATGTGTCCCATTTGACAAGCTCTGTACCTCGACTCGGGCTGACAGCGCAGCCTGGCCGTGCCCTCCAGTCGGAACGCATTATGTTAACAGTGATCTTCCTGGATGGCGCGGGCG
>CAAE01014642.1:66608-112365 GCA_000180735.1 Tetraodon nigroviridis | reverse complement strand
CAATGTCGTGCTTCACCACTGGTGCATGAGTGAAAAGGCAAAGATGGGAGAAGCAGCAGATGTTTGAAAATCAGCATGTGTGTGTGTGTGTGTGTCCTCCATGCCTGATACGCTCTCCACTCTTGTAAACACCCCCAACCAACCCCCCCCCACACACACACACACACACCTCCCACCGCCCCGCACCCCCTCCCCAGTGCAAGGCCAGAGCGCAGATTAGTCTTGTTGACTCGGCAAGGACACCCTGTCAGGCACAGTCGGTGGGGAATGGACCCTAAGCATGCGCGCGTGCAACACACACACACACACACACACACACACAAAACACCCACACACATAGTATGCATTAATTTGCAGAGCACATCAAGGTTCATTAATTTCCCAGCATATACATTTGTTTCCAGCAGCCTACGACTGTGTAATGTAAAAACAGACAGCCTTGAACATCAACACTTGGGCTACTGCTGCGCGCTAACACACATCCGTCGTCTGAACTTCCCCCAAACCCATTTAGGATCTCAATCACGCCATTGTGGTGAATAATTAAGCAGCGCTGCCCCTGCTTGGCTTTCTGTTTTATTCAAAACCTCACATCATACATAGAATATACTTGTCTGCTTTACAGGCGAAGAAAGTTAAAATCGGAATTTCGCATTTTGTTCCTGTTTCCTAAACTGAACTACGACCATTAACAATGAAACCCGCCATTTGCTGCAAACTTTGCAAAATAATAAGGATGTTTTTTTTGCAGCAAAAGTCCTGCGTAGGACCCTAAATGTGCTCCCTCAAACGTGGTAAATGTAACAGCTGAAACGCCAGTTTGCCTTTGTAGCGTTGACATCGCCGATAAAAGGTTCCAAGCGTGCGGCTCCACAAAAATATCGCGCGCAACGAAGGCGAGCCAGAAAAAGTCTTTTCTTTCAGCCAGTGTGTGCATTTCTGCTCCTCTGACCGTGACCCGTTTCGCTTCTTTTCAGAAGACAGAAAGCTCTTTGTGGGCATGCTCAACAAGCAACAGTCAGAAGATGATGTGCGGCGCCTTTTCGAGTCTTTCGGGTGCATTGAAGAATGCACCATCCTCAGAGGTCCCGACGGAAACAGCAAAGGTGAGGTCGTAGCCGCCAGCTGCTCCATAGAAAAGCCGAAGGACTTTGCAAAGTTCTGCAGAACTCCGTATCCAGTAAGCGGACCCGATTCGCAACCGTCGGAGCGGCACTTGCGTAAGAACACTGTGGAATCTGTACATTTCCACAACGAGTGTCAATAAAGCTTTGCCCTCTGGGAAGAGAGATATAAACCACCGACTCTCGACAGATGAACCCCATTAACCTCATGAGTCGACCCAACAAAGCAAACCTCCTTATTAAGCACCGGGCTTTATGTAGCGCCTGGAAGAGGAAAAAAAATGTCCTTTTCGGAATGTTGCCAGAGTGTGACACAAGTTCACTGCATGAAGTTCATCAGCGGGCTTAGCAGCCAATCAATGAGGGCCGATAATAACTAAGCCTGATGATTACAGTGGGCTTGATCACTCCGGTTTTCCTGTGAAGTTCCATTAGCAAGGCCAGCTTAGGCTGCGGAGTGGGCTCCGGCTCGATAATTACCGCCAACCTGATCACTCAAATTCATCAACAGCGCTCGTCGATACTGAGTTGGGCTGAAAAAGCTGTGGTGTTTAAGCCCGTCAGAGGGTCCCCTGGAGCTGTAAATGGTGTCAGAGTGGCATCTTTAGTCTGCTTATTGATCACTGATCCAACAAGAAAACAAACAAAAAAAACACGCCCCGCCTTGCTCTGATGCTGTGGAATACCGCTCCGTAAACTTCTCTCTTTTGTTCCTAACATCTCCACTATTCCTCCCTTCTTCTCCCTCTCTCTCTCTTTAGGCTGTGCGTTTGTAAAATTCTCCTCTCACGCCGAGGCGCAGGCAGCCATCAGCGCGCTACACGGCAGCCAGACGATGCCGGTAAGCGTCACACAGCGCTTCATTACGTCCTCTAAAGCTAAGCTACATTTTTATTAGTCCCAGTCTGCAGATGCATCTTCTGCTGCCATCCATCTGGCCATAAAGTGCCGCTGGACCGGCGGCAGACCCGATGTCATCAGTATGCGCTAACATGCGCTGCCTGGTGGGGTTTGTGTGGGTGCACAGGGCGCCTCATCCAGCCTGGTGGTGAAGTTCGCCGACACAGATAAGGAGCGCACCATCCGCCGCATGCAGCAGATGGCCGGTCAGATGGGCATCTTCAACCCCATGGCCCTGCAGTTTGGAGCCTATGGAGCCTACGCTCAGGCACGTGCAAAATGTTGTTTTCATCCGCTCTTATTTAGTCAATAAACCATGAAGTTTCAAAAGAGAAGGCGAAACACCTCCAGCCTTCTTAAATTATGAAGGCTGGGGTTCTTTGAACGCGCCGCTTTGGAAAACCATGATGGTTTTGCAAAGGGAAACTTCGGAGGCCGTATCGCTAATCGCCGCCTTTGCGTGCAGGTGCAGCAGCAGGCGGCGCTGATGGCGTCCGTGGGCCAGGGAGGCTACCTCAGCCCCATGGCCGCCTTCGCCGCCGCTCAGATGCAGCATATGGCCACCATCAACGGCCTGCCGGGCGCGCCGCTCACTCCGACGTCAGGTAACGGTCGCAGACTTCCGACAAAAAAAAAAAACGAGTCTGACCGCGCGTTTGGTGCAAATAACAACCAAAAAGTTAAAGTCCAAATTTAAGAAAGCTGGATGGTGACTGTCTGCTTCCCTCCCTCTCTTCTTCTCTCTCTCTCTTTCTCTTTCTGCCCATCTGTGCCGTGGCTGCAGGCGGCAGCACTCCCCCAGGCATCAGCGCCCCCACGGTGACCAGCATCCCCTCCCCCATTAGTGTCAATGGTTTTACTGGCATGCCGCCTCCGCAGGCGAACGGACAGCCCCCAGCAGAGGCCGTCTTCACCAACGGGATACACCATTACCCCGGTAAGCCTGATCTCTCTCTCTCTCTTACACACACACACACACACACACACACACACAGCCCTCAGAACCAGGAGAAATTCTCAGGCTGAGTATTCTAAATACTCTGTTGCGAAGACCCGTGGCTTCTCAGAAATAAACTCTGCGGTGCTCAGCGTGCACGCCGCCGGCTGCGCGCAGGAGTAGCCTTGGAGCGTTTTCAGGAGGCCGAGCACAGACACGGGCGGCTCGTCGGGGCGGGAAGGGGGGAAATGAGCGTTCGGTGCTTATGGGCCGCCGGAGCCTGACAACGCGCTTGTTTCATGAGGCGTAGCTGCTACCTCATTGGGTTTTGTGCACCGAGAGGTCTTTTTTTTTTTTTTTTCCATTACTTATTTATACTTTTTTTTACGCTCTCGTCTCCACAGTGTTGCAGGAGGTGGTTTTTAGAGAGGAGTCCGAGAAAAACGGCTTGGGCGTGGCCCCCAGGAGTTGTTTCGGGGTTCAGGGCGGCTGCTTCCTCTCCTCTCTCTCTGAAGGTGAGCATCCTTTCCATCCTCTCATCCCAACTGTTCCCCAGCCCAGACAGATGGCTACTTACACATCCAGCCTCTGTGCTAATTATGTTTGGAATGCTGTCGTTTATTTTACATGTAATTTTTAGCCAATAGCTGCATCTCATACATGTCTAATGACAGCAACACATGCACCCAGCGCCGCCTGCGCATGTTTTAATTACTCTGTTTTACATATCTTAATATAGAAGTCTGCCAGAGATGGGTTTTTTTTGCAGAATTGTTCAAATATTGACATTCAGGATTCACCTTTTCCTTCTTTTTTAATGATTACTTTTCCTACGCGCGGTCAGATTTGAATGGCTGCTTTAGGAATGCTTCAGGGTGGCACAAATGAAAAAAGTCAAAGATGAGAGACGTTCAAACTTCAGCTGTGTGGTTGACATCCGAGGCTTCAGCCCTGTAACCTCTCTGCTCTCCTCTTTCTGTCTGTTCTTCTCTTCATCACCTCTAAATTCGCTCTTCCTCCCCCTCACATTTATATATTACTCACCTCTCTCTGTGCGCTCCATCTACATTCTCCCTCTGCATCCCTTTCTCATCTTTCCCAACACACACCTGCATACACACACACACACACACACCTCTTCCATCTATCCTCTCCTCTATTGCTCCCTCCTTTCTTCTGTGGAGCAGCTCAAAGTCCCACTGCAGCTGATCCTCTCCACCAGGCTTACACAGGAGTCCAGCAGTATGCAGGTCTGTCAGTCACTCTCACAGCAGCACAGTGTGTGTGTGTGTGTGTGTGTGTGTGTGTGTGTGTGTGAGAGAGAGAGAGAGAGAGAGAGCGAAAATGAGAACGAGAGAAAGTGGGAGAGGGAAGAGGGAAAAATATTTCTTTGTTTGAATCTGAAGTTTGATCATGTTTCATCAAGTGTATCAGTCTGAACACATCACTCTGTTGTGTTCTGACACATAAGCTGCACGTCGCGTGTGTGTGTGTGTGTGTGTGTGTGTGTGTGTTGTGTGCATGCAACACCCTCATCTGTTATCTGATCGATTGCTCGCTGTGTCCCTGCATATATCACATTTTCTGTACGTATGTGTGCGCACGCGTTTCTCGTGCGTGCTCCAGCCACGACCGTTATCTGATGTGCACTCTGTGTGTGTGTGTGTGTGTGTGTGCGTGTGTGTGTGTGTGCGTGTCTTAGCAGCCTACCCCGCTGCATACGGCCAGATCAGCCAAGCCTTCCCCCACCCTCCACCCATCATTCCACAACAGCAGCGAGAAGGTAAAGCACAGCACGCGATCACGCCCTAAACAGGCAGCAAGACATCAGCTAACTCAGGAACTCTACAGCAGAATTTACGACATACTTTCCCCCTTCCTTTCCCCCTTTTGCATGTCAAAAGCAGAATATGTAAACATTCCAACACAATCATCACGACCTAATAAGGGAAGACTGGATTAACGGAAATATATTGAAAGTGAGGAGAGGTTTGGGGGCGTCAGGATGGTTTTTTGCTGGACTAAATCGGCCATCATCACCATCCTCGTTTCATGAACTTGATGGTCTCCTGCACACTTGTGAGCGGGGCTTTACTGCCCCCTAGCGGCGTCCTCACGCAGCTCTGACCCCCCCACCCACCCCCTTTCCCCGGGGGTGGGTGGCGGTGGCGGTGGGGGGGGGGTGTGGGGGGGGGGGTGTGCTGCTGTTGAAACATTTAGCAGTAGTTTCAACTAAGGGCTGTCTGAAATGATGAATGATGGTGGGAGGCTTCGTTTACCTCTCAGGCTGTCAGATTTACCTTCAAACAGCGATGCCGTGTGGCGATAAGATGCTTTTTTCTTAGATTTATTCATGAAAAAAATGAAATAGGAGTGATGGAGAATAAACAATGTGTGTGTACATGCTGGGGAGATCTCAAATATTGATATCTGAGATGAACAAATCTGAACATCTTTCTGACCCGGCTGCGGTTCTATAGAGGCAGAAAGGGCAGATTGGCGAGTATTGAAGCTCATTAGTGTCTCCCGACTCTTTCCTTCCACTGGTCAACCCCCTCTTCTTTCTCCCCATCCTCTCTTTCCCTCCTCTGTCTGTCCATCTATCTGTCTGTCTCTGTGCAGGACCAGAGGGTTGCAACCTGTTTATCTACCACCTCCCTCAGGAGTTTGGGGATGGAGAGCTGATGCAGATGTTCCTGCCTTTCGGTAATGTCATCTCCTCCAAAGTGTTTGTGGATCGAGCGACAAACCAAAGTAAATGCTTTGGTGGGTAAAAATGACCAAACCGAAAAAATATTGGTTATTTCTTCTTCTCTTTTTTTTTTCCTAACCAATCACCTTCTCTACTGCAGTCTACACATAATCAGACGTTATCTCCTCCAAGCTCAAGAACAATATAGTTGTTATTCTTGAATACGTATTACTGTGAAAATGTTATTATTTGTGGTTATTAAAGCAAACAAAGTCAAACTCCGGTCAGACTTTTTTCCCCTTTCTTCCCCTCATTGGGCAGTTTCCAGTTATTCCAATTGTTCCACAGCTACCTGACGGATGGCAGCCGAGACAAACAACGTGTCTGCCCATTTCGCGTTGACTGACGCGCTACCTCGCTCCTCTAAATTGAGCCTTCATTTTTCATGAAGAACGCTGCCTGCTGGCAGCAGGAGGACAGCGCGGGGACTGGGAAACTAACACCGAACCAATTTAAAAGCAGATGGTGTCATTTTTCTGGGGATGTTACTCTTTGTTTTTTTGGGGAAGGGGGGGGGGTTGTATATTTTCTTTATAATAACTTTGGAAAGCAGAAGTTGTCCGTTTCTTGTTTATAGGTGTTGCGTTACGGATGCTTTAGGATTGTAAATTGCTGCCCGTGTTGTATCTGTGTGGCTGTTAATTTGCAGTATTCTAATCACATCACTCCACCACACTGAGGTGATGCTCATTAGCTATTCTTCCCAAATTATCCTCCATCTAATGGCGTGAATCCTGTCTTCCTCGGCGTCCCTTCCTCGCTCCCCGCTGCAGGCTTCGTGAGCTTTGACAACCCGGGCAGCGCCAGGCTGCCATCCAGTCAATGAACGGCTTCCAGATCGGCATGAAGAGACTCAAAGTGCAGCTGAAGAGGCCGAAGACGCCAACCGCCCCTACTAGCCCCGGCCGGCCGCCACCGCTCCGGCAGCCGTCGCACACCAGGAGAGACAGGTCAGACGAGGATTTAGCGCCATTAGGCTAATCGCGGCGATGCGCAGTAACTTTTAGGAAAGTCGTAAAACATTTGGCAGACGCTCATGAAAGAGCTGATCATTTGCAGATTGCTTGTAAAAGACCCAATGAGGTTGGTCCCCTTTGGTGTTGGTTCAAAGGTGGGTGCTTCCCTGCTTTAGGAGGATATCCTCTTGGATATTCCGTGGGATCACAACTGAGTGTTCAATAAACAGCCTCTTTGTCATCAGTGCTATAAGCGTGCGCCTGCCACTCAGCTCACAGGCTGTTGATTCACCTGCGTGCGCGCTCCTGCGTTTGACCCCCTCTGCTACCCTGTGGGTAAAAGATAATTGGTAAATGGTTCTGTGCGTCGCGCTCGGACGGAATTGCTTCCACGGAGAAGCATTTATTACCCCTCAGGCGGCTCCTCTTTTGTCTCCTTCCTTCCTCCACTCAGTGATGGAGTTTAGGGCCGCTGATGACTTCATTCCAGGGCAGCTAAAAACCCACCTGAACCATCCCAGACGGGCACCGTAATTTGGATATACAAAAACACGATCGACACGTGACCAAAGAGGGCAGCTCTTCTGGATTTTAAACGTCTTCAGGAGGCTGTTCAGCAGCTGCAAACACAGATGTGTCCCACTGATGACGCCCACCATGTTACGCGTTTCAGTCGTGAAACGAATGGACAACGGACCTTATTTTTCGTCTCCTGAACTGGTGTCAAAATGTTACATTTCCACGCAAATTCTCATCAACACCATCTTGGAATGAATGAGTTGAGCTCCGTTCCAGCAGCTGTCATAGACTATCAGAAGTTTGGACAAAGGTTCAATTCAAACCTTTTCGTCTTGACGCCATTAGATGCCATTAAATCTTACACACCTGACCTTTAGCTTGTCATGTGTCCCAGTTAAAGTCCCCGCCGTTACCACACAACACATAATAAAAGGACGAAAAAGGCCAAATTAATATTTATGAGGTGGAATAAAAGCTTATCTGTACCAGGAAAACCTGTTTCTAACATGGACCATCCATAAACACTATTGCTCTGGATGCTACTAGCAGCGGTGGTGTGAGTAGCATCGATCATAATTCAGGCTAAAGACTAGACTGAGAAATGGAAACAATAGCATGTAAAAAAAAAAAAAAGAAAAGAAAAAAATGTGACAGGATTGAGTGGCGCTTTACAACAGTTGAAGGCTTCTGGAACGGTAACCTTCAAATTCCTGGCAGGTGATTTCTCCCTCTGCTGTTTTTTTTTTTTCCAGGTTTTGTTGAGCGAATCATACGTTGACTTCTTGATACCCGCGGCTGAGCGCTAACGCAACATCTGGACCACCGGGACTGCTTCCGACACCGAGACGAGAGAGAGAGTGGGAGAGGGAGGGAGCGGGGATCGACTCAAGGACGCCTCCTGTCGGATGTACTTTTGGAATTCGGAGTGAATTTGTAAAAAACTGGTTAGCCCCAAGAAACTCCCCCCCCCCCCACCCACCACCACCACCACCACCACCACCACACACACACATACACACCTCTTTCCATATCCCTGCTTGAACTACAGCTACTGTTTCTGGACCAGAGAAAAAAAGAACTTTTACTTGAACAGCACGGAAAGAGTAAAACAAACAATATCAGACCAAGAAATACAAAAAAAAAAAAAAAAAATCCAGCGAAACTTTTTAAAGACTGCCGTAGGAGATCATTCACGAAAGAGCGTTTGAAATTTGGGGGAGGGGGGCCAACTGACGCTGAAGACTGATTTTTAAGACTTGAAACAGGGGAGGGTGGGGGGGAAAGGACCAGATGTTTTCAGGACACGGTTCGGCGTCGATTTGGGATGGCCATCTTTAGCTCGGAGTGCCTGTCTGATTCCAGGGAATACCGTTGCCAAGAAGAGCCATAGCAACGGTGTCCAGGAAGTCTTATCTGTCATTCCTTAGTTGTTTTAGGGACCAAGTGACCAAACGTTTTTATCGCTGAGGACTCGTAGCTCTAATATACTCGGACCACTGCATCTCTGTCAGTCAGCGTTAGCTGGCTGTACCTAAAGGAAGTGTACATTTCGAACATATATAGATATATATATATGTATATATATATATATATGTATATGTATATGTATACATATACATATATGCATACATATATATTGCTGATATGCTTTTTGAATACAGGAAAACTATTTCAGAAGGCCAGATGGGGTCTCTCACTTGGTTAGTTTACAATTACTTAAAATTTATTTTTGTTTCCTCTTTTGCTTTCGTCTTTGGCGGGATGGCGAGTGCATGGAATGGGCTGCTCCGTATCACAGCCTTATCTTTTTTATCTCGACATCCTAACCTCATAGAAAACATCGAAAAGACCTTTGAAATATATAATTCTGTTTATATTTGCAGTACAGGCGTATGTATAACATAAGCATTCAAGCAAATGTATTCATATATACAGAATATATGGATAAATAGATATTAATCACAAAAACAAATATATGTATTTATATGCACATATTTTATATATGTGTGTGTCTGTATATAGGGTGGCTACTGACTGCGATGAGCTGTAATCCTTTTGTAGATTTTAGCCCAAACATCGCTCTGCTTGGGAAGATTCGCACATCTGGCAGCTCCCGAAACCGCAAGCTTTTCTGATCTCTGATTGGCTGCAGGCTGACGCACGAGGCGACGCACGCGGTGTAAATAACATCCTGAACATGCAAAAAGCCACATCTCAGTAGCAGGCTTTATGAAGAAAAAGGACAATTATCTTCGACTCTATTCCAGACATATCACACACACACACACACACACACACACACAAACTTCTCTTTGAAACTTGAACCAAACTGTCTCTTGACCCTTGCTCTCTTAGTTTTTTTTTTCTTGCATTCGGTACTGTGCATGTAGCGTGCGGGCTGTCACCGTGCAGAGGTGTGCCTTGTCACTCGCAGAATCTGCCATCTAGCACTGTGCTCTCGGAAAACCAACGCTATTTACAGCAAAGCAGGAAAAAATTACAAAAATAATCACGGCAACGATGTCAACACTATAGCCGGATCCTTATCATCCCTCAGCCCCAGAGTAGAGAGCTTCAGCGCATGTTCAAAGGTGCGCGCCCTCCGAACACGTGGAGAATCTGAGTGTTAGCGAACCTGTTAGCGGCCCTGCTAACGACCTGAGACTTTGTTCTGCTCGCATGGAGCAAAAAATGAAAAAATGAAACATCCATCCACCACAAACCCTTCAAAAGGTCCAGGGTGACGAATGACGTGATCAGAAAATGGGACAGATGAAAAGAAAGAAGAAGAGAGGCTTAGCGTGCTTTCGCGTATGGACGCCGGCTTTTAATACTTGACACGGAGCATATCTCTGAAAAGATGTTATATCGCCTTATTGTACCTGCTCGTAAGTAAGAACATAAAAGCAAAATGAAACTGTAAAATGAAGCAATAAGTATCAGAAGCCATTCACCTAGCTCAACCGCTGTGTAACCCGGGCTGGTTTTTGCGTTGCTTTAACGTACAGTTTCCCGTAATCGCCAACATAAATGGCAGGAGCACCTCCAACACACCTGCAAAAGGTCAGCACATTCGGATTTATTGGATCCAACGCATCCAGCCGGAGGAATGAATATTTATACAGATGAATATTTATAAGGCTATATGACACTTTGGAAGACGATGCTTTCTGTTGGGCGGTGCCGTCATAAACTCTTCATTATGCTGTTCCCCACCATCTCGGTGTCTAACCTTTTAAGTAGATTGAATAATTTAACGTTTACCTTTGGAATCGGGCGAGGTGGGCGCGCATCCTGGGGTTGCCACGACGACCATGCTCCCCCATTTGGGTCCCCACTTTGGGCGCACCTGCAGAGACCCCCCCCCCCCTTCCCACCGACCCCCCATGTCAGGTGACATGCAGAGAAGGCAAACAGGTAGTCTGCGTGCCAAACGTCTCCTCTTCCTCTTTAATCTGCAAGTTTACAGGCGAGAGGCGGAACAAAGCGTCACAGTTCAAAAAAAAAAAAAGAGCAGAAGTTTGACTATAAATAAATATAAATATATAAATATATACATAAACTGAATATACTGTAAATGGTTTCCTTTTTTGCTCTGTTTTTCTCTGTACATAGGTTTGCATATTTTATAGGACTTTTACTTCTATCTACGAGGACTGGATAAAGTACTTTAAATACTTTTAAAAATATATATGAATGAAAACATGATAATGCTCAATAAAACCAGGTTTAAAAAAAAAAAAAGAAACAGTTACTAGGATACAGTTCAACCTGTAGGACCTGACCAAGGCATTTATTCAGAATACAGTCAGGGAGAGCATTGACCTCAGAGCTTAGATACACATCGACCTATTTTATTAAATTTACAAAAAGCTTCGGTTCATTATTATCTTTGTTTAAATATTTATTTAAAAGTCATGTCTGAGATGATATGCATGCTTTCATGGCATTATTTTTCTATGAGTTGATACGTGACCAAATAGTTTTTATATGACACGCGTGGGCCGTGGCTGTGGTCCACGGGTCACCGCTCCTGTCTGCAGGACCATGCCTTCAGTACTTCTGGTGACCGTGGAGGGGAGAAAAAAAAACACGGAAAAAAGAAAAGAAAAACTCCTCTCGTGTCCAAGTGATGTCAAGGACAGATTTTAAACGCTTATTTATTCATTTTTGTCTTTGTATTTATTTATTTGTACCGTTTGACTCAAGATCCGAGCTCTACGGTCGTTTGAAGTGCTACTTTGTTTTACCACTCAAGCAAAAAAAAAACAAACTGATTTGACACCTTCAGAGACCAATGTTACATGTCAACCCTTCAGAAACTGCAGTCATATAAAAGCCTTATGAATATTTGTACTCATCTTACACAAACACTCCTGTGTTTCGATTTCTCTACATTTTTTTTAGCTTTTGAAGCTAAATTTCGAAATTGTAAACCCCTTATTAGCTTGGAAAGGTTTCGGATTGCACCATCACAGTGGAAGTTATGCCTTGAGGTAAACATAAGTTGCTGCTAATTTGCAAGGTCAGCCGATGTCGGATGTGTTGACCATCCAAACACTCGTTCCTTTCTTGCTGACAGAGCTCTGATCTTGTTCAAATGTGTCCCATCAACAGCAAAACTCAACGAAAACTGCACTATCGCATCAAGAGTTAGCCTTTTCGTTGTTTTTCTTCAAAAGCTCAGAAGTTATGCTAGAATCTCATGATGTTACTCATGGTTTTTCAAAGTATTCTGGAAATCTGTTTCCCAATTTCAGCACATGTGGAGGACGGGGAGATGAATGTTGCATACTAAGCTTTGCCAGGTTCCTAATGAGCTCAGCTTCTGATTGGGCAGCGTGCTTTAGGCTCCGCCCCCGTTTCTCTAGACTGCACCACTCCCTGGTCCCCCAGAACTCTCTTTTTGTAATTTTGAATGAATGATGCGTCTCTGCTTAGCCCAATAATAAAGCACAGTCTAGAATCAAGCGCGTGTCGGCTCGTGATTCCTGACGGTGTGCGACCAGAAGGGTGTGAAGTTGTGCATTTATTAGCTTTAAAACCACATGACAACAGGTTCAGAATCATCCAGGTGTAAACTAGCTCCTTCGGTAGCTCAGGATCACTCACACGTCTGATTATTGTCAACAAATGAAGAATATGTCCTCCAGGATTCGGCTTTCTTCCTGGTCCTGCCGATGATGGGACCACGTGGGTGCGAGGAGGGATCCGTCTCCTGGTCTTGGGGTCTTCAACATACGCTGACGTGACAATTGTGGTTGTCCTCTCGTAGGTTTAGGCGCAGAGACAGGAGACACGATGTCCAATAACTCCACCACGGAAAATTCCATGCTGGAATTTAAAAAAAAAATAAATAAACAACACAAAGAAATGTTATGTCAAAATCTTAGTGAGCGTCCACTGAACACAAAGCAGAAAAACTTCCTTTTTAGATGCAAGAAAACCCAGAAAGCAAGAAGCCCCTAAGAGAATGCGTAGCAGAATAAATAAAGCAAAAAAAACAAACAAAAAAAAAAAAACAGGGCAGATTAAGCTAATAGTGATTCAATCCCTCAGTCTGGCTGGCTTGATAAATTATTCAGCGTGTACACGGGTCGACGATGGCCATTCCACACGCAAAACATGAATTCTTTAAAGCTCGCGCCGCCGCTGTTGCTAACATAATTCTCTGCTCGTTAATAGCTGCACTGATTTGCGGTTCACTCACGCAGGTAAGGCCTTTCCTTACCACACGGCTGTACGTGTGTGTAGTCGGCAGGTGACGCACTGGTGGAGCATCCAGGAAAGATGCACCCACCTTTCAGGGTACGAGCCAGCCCCACGTGGGTGAGCGTCAACAAGCAGAGGCAGAAGGAGAGAGACGGAGTGTGTTTGTGGATGCTGTGTGGTTTCCTAACCGCCTTGTTTGGAGCATTAGTGTGTGAAAGTGGAACAAAGATAAATTAAACAGTCGCAGTTTGTACAAATGTACAGAAAACAGCCAAAAGACCCCACAAGGATAGCTGCATCTCTGCTCGGGGCTGGAAGTGAGAACAGCTTTGTGGGTAGAAAAAGGAGGCTGGCTGGGGGAGGCTGGGGAGGATGGGGTGGGGGGGTAGGGGGACTTTGGCTCGCCTCCTCCTCTCGAAATGTGAGAATTTGCATTTTTATTTGTTGATTTATTTAACGGACAGGGCTCTCAAACAGCCATCCATCAACAAACGACATGTTGGCGATGAATAATGCATAGCTTACGGCCGGTCACAATCTACTACATGGGAAGAGCAAAAAGGGGGGGGGGCTACAATTTGGGCAAGAATTTGGGGGGAATGATAATGGGTGGCTAAGGACGAGAGAGTGGCACAAAGAGGAAGATGAGCTGGGAACGGTGGCGTGTTTTTGCACACCAGTAACAACCCAGGTTCCCCTCCGCCATTTCATACTCCGGCTGCGTGTCTGGTGGAGAAAGTTCATTCTTTTCATTTGTAGTCCAAACAATAAGGTAAAACAAGCTGTAACGGCCACTGCATGTACGCCGCATGTCAATTTCCTGGCCAATCAATAGCGAGTGGGGATAGTCGGAAAGGGTGGCGGTGGAAGGGGCCAGGAGAGGGGGGGGGGGGCGCTGGAACCATCTCATTACCAGCTAGCGGAGGATCCGTGAAAGGATTAAGAAGGTCGTCCGATGTTCACCTCGGCTTTGGCGTGCAATTTGCACATCAAGATTGAAGGGGTTACGATTAGATGGTCATAAGAGGGGGGGTTAAGGTAGAATTCCAAATTAAAGCAAAGGATAAACTCTTCTCGAGGATTTTTACTCAACCCAGGCTGGACTGAGCCTTTCCCTGCGTGTGTTAGCGCACACTCCGGTACATCGGTTTCGTAAACAGCCACAGTGGTGTGGTACGTTCATCCGAACCATCCATCCACGTCCTCAAAAACCCTCCCCGAAAATCCGACACCCGGTTCCAAGCTGCCTGCCTTTGATCTAATGCCCGAACACGCTGAATATTCTTATTTGCCGTTGCTTTCTGTGTCTCATTACTGGGGCAGACAGAGACGGGTCCAGAAGTCTGTTCAATCACACCTGCTGCTGGGTCCCCGCTAGGCCCACTAATGGAACACAGCGTGTCTCCTGACAGGACGGCCACAGCGTTCGCCAGTCCGCTAAAAAGCCTCATTTAGCCTCTTAACACCCACAAAAGTTAGCTAGGCTCCAAAAAGACATCAATTAGCACCAAACGTTGCAGCACCTGCGAGCTAACCAAAGCTCTGAGATTCGAAATCTGCACTTGTTTATAGATTCGTCCTGTTCCCAAGAAGAGAGTTTAAAGTTTAAAATGTTTTTGCTTTAAACGAGCGGACAGTTTTCCTGTAGAAGTGCATCTTTATTAAATGGTACCTGCTGTGAGGGGGCCCCTGACCCGCAGGAGCCGGCTGGGCCTTGTGCGAGTTCACAGAGGCGTTAACAAGAGAGGCGCCCGTATCCCTTCTGGATCCCTTCAAAGCCTCCTCTGAGGAAAACAAAACGATTATACCTTCGCAGTGAAGCTGAATTCATTTGCAACATCACACAAACGCGCACGATCGACAAGCATTTGTTGAATGTCAGATTCTTTGAGAATGTGCTGTAATCCCGAGTAACTCTTTTTTTTTAATTTTGCTTTCTTAAACGTACCGCAGTCCGCAAGAGCAGGTTCCGTTCTGGAGTGGTTCTCCGGTGAGCTGCTCTCTCCATCAGCAGGGACGGGGGGCCCATTTGGTTTATTCCTGCTTTAAAATGAGATACAATGGGATAACTTTGCGTGGCGAAAAGATTCTACAGAATTACTTTTCCTTGCGTTGCTGGAATCCTGCAACATTAATCTCGGGTTGTTTTTGACCTCAGTGCAGCAGCATTATTACAGGTCCAATAAACATAAAAGCAGACATTAGTCTCAATCGGCTCTTTAATGTTTTATTGGCCAGTTAAAGATCATTTCCAGCTCTATGTACCTTGTGGGCAGCTGGTGTTGAATGGGAGCGTCCCTCTGCAGACCTCCATTAGCAGAGCATGACCTGCCCAAATCAGCTTGTTGATCCCTAATAAGAAAAGAAAAAGGGTGGAAATGTAAGCATTTAACGGAACTACAGGAGGTGAAAGTTCTCCGTTTTTGCCAGGGCACCTGCTGGAATGGAGACGGGACTGCTGCAGCGGCTGGTTCTGTCTGCCGAGCCTCACCTCCTGCTCAGCCAGCCGTACCTGGAGCCTCTCTCGCTCCACCTCTAACTGCATCTTCTGCAGTAAAAGCTGGTGCCTCTTCTCCTCCCAGTCCCTGTGACCCAGCACCGGCATGGTCAGCGTGCCTTGGGCCTCTGGGATGGCGCTGTGTCCGACACGAAGCCCGTTTTTAAGTATTTGATCTGCTTGCTTCCTAATGCGGGTAGATAAAAAAGATCTAATATACTGAACGGCTTCACCTCTCACATCCGTGATGGTTGAACCCGTCACCCCTTCGGCACCGTCCTTCGTCGCACCAGCGCTGCTCAGCTCCATAACAACCGCCTCGACAGCGGCAGCGGTGAAACTCCCTCGCCTGACATTTCTGTCTCCTCGATGGTCCGTTTTCAGGACTAAACGCTGCAATAGAAGAGCGAGACGCTGGCTCGTCGCGAGCTGGAGCCGCCGCCCCTCCGCCGCCGCCGCCTCGCTCCCGTGTCCGAGGCCTCCGGGGTCCTGTGGCGGCGAAGCCGAGGTAGGAGCCGTCGAGAAGCGAACCGGTGGATGTGTGAGAAGATCCTGAGCCGACTGCGTCCTCTCTGCTCGGCTCCTAATCAGACATAATCAGGCAGAGAATCTAACTGGACGGCCAACAGATTTTCTGGCAGGGTGGATTTTATGACGGCACGGACGCGATGCGTCTCTTCCCGAGTGTGAGCCGGATAGCGGCCACAAGATTTAGAGGACAACTGCCATGAGAGTGTAACTACAGGTTGGCCAAGGTCAGGAACATTA
This sequence comes from Tetraodon nigroviridis, assembly GCA_000180735.1. Classification (NCBI taxonomy): domain Eukaryota; kingdom Metazoa; phylum Chordata; class Actinopteri; order Tetraodontiformes; family Tetraodontidae; genus Tetraodon; species Tetraodon nigroviridis. The sequence goes on along the minus strand of CAAE01014642.1, from coordinate 96,200 downwards.
TGAGATAAACATAAGAGGGAAAACCCATCTTATACCTGACTGGAGAAGAGAATGTGACTAATTTGCTGAAGGTCAGAGAGCAAGCAAACACACATTATTCAGAGCTACCGTGAGACAACAAGGTTGGCCAAGTCATCCATTCTCTTACACATACACACACACACACACACAGCACTGAGCGGTGTCTTTGCTTCTAAGTGTCACCTTGAGAAAGGTAGTCATCTCAAATCAGTGAATGAAGGGGGCCTCGGCAGCCATTTGTTATGAATTATTACAGCACTTGGCTGTAGTATAGCACGCTCGCGCATGTGTTTCCCCTAAATATTTAATTTGCCTGACTGATGGAAAACAGAGTTGCTTCTGCAATATGGAACACGGCGCTGGACGGTGTGAGCTCACCCTCTGTACACCATTACCTTGCTGACGGCTGGGTCCCGGCTCAGTTGCTGGTCGAGCTTCACTTGTTGCAGCGAAAGGTACTGTTGGTAAAGGCCCAGCAGCTCCTGACACTCTTTGTACTGGTGCTGCAAGCCTGGAAGGCCAAAGTGTTAAGAATTGATCCCACTCAGGACGGAAAGTTAGTTTAAGAGGCGGAATTGTGCTGAAGTTGTATAAAGATTAAAAATGAATCAATAAATCCTGGATGGGAAGTGAGAGAAGCAAAGAGGCTGAGATGAGGCAAAAAAAAAAAAAAAATTATCAAAGTTGTAGTTGTGGCACACGAACTTATACCATCTGGAGAGGAGCGAGATGTTTTGAGCCGAGCCGAGCGGTGACGTGCCAGGCCGTCAGCCAGACAAAGAGCTGGCAGACGGGAGGGAAGCGATCTGGAGCGGGAAACACTGCTGCGCCTCAGGAGTCAGCTAATGATGGCGGCAGCGGCTTCACCACACCCGCACCGGCGCATGCAACATAGAGGTTCACACACACAAACATACACGAACACACACAATAATCAACTGGAGTCTTAGTCTTTGAAGCTCACACACAAGCTCAAATGTGCACTCCTTGGATGAAAACGCCTATTCTGCACTAAACAACATAACAAATGGTAACGAAAACTAAAACACACGCACACACACACACACACACTCTCCCTACAACCTGGACTGACCTGAGTGTTTCTCACAGTCATATCTTTTGATGAGGATGGCCCTACTCTCCCAGCTGATGAGTTTCTCAGCATCCGTTCGGAGTTGGGGGGGAGAAAAAAAAAAAAACCCATTCAAAGACAAAATCAAAGTTCAATGTGGAGTCTTATTGAAGGAGCAGTTTGCAGAGCACTCCCTAAGAAAACACCTCGGTGGTTAGAAGACTTCAATCAGGCCGAGGAAATGAAACGCAGGCGAAAAAAGAAGCGCGGGGACGGGGGTTGAATTGAGGACCCGACGCAAGACGGATGAAACGCAGCAGCTCCCATAAACAGAAGGGGAAAAAAAATGGGAGGAAACGGCCATCTGACACAGCCTGCGCTGCGGCATCGCTGATGATGTCTAGGAAGGCAGGCTTGTACGGCGGGCTTAAGGTCAACCTTGGCTGTGTTTACGCGGCGTCGCTCATGTTTTAGCAGATCCGCCTGAAAGCATTACTATCTCTGCCCTCACACACACACGTTCTAGCCGTTAAAAAAAAAAAAAAAATACACACATCACGTTTATCTGTGCCGGCGCAGAGGACGCGGGAAGCCTCATCCCAAACCAAGTTAATGTGTGTTAATGTGCTGACGGGCTGACGCGGTCACAACGCAGCAACCGCAAGGTAATCTGAGCCCAGCGGTACGACTCCGATAAGATTCCGCCTTGTTGCCCACTGCCACGTTAACCCTGCTTCATCCACAGCGCTGGACAGCAGCCAATGAGGGCCGAGCCCCCGGTTTACATCAGAGCCCACAATGACTTACTCCTCCCTCTTGCTCCAAAAATACTCCCGAATCAAGGGCTTAGGTTGAAGAGGCTTCAGACAGGGCCTGTCAGAATGATTCACATCCCTGTCAGGAGAGAGCTCAAATGAAGTAATGAAATCCACTTCAAGGTGGAACAAATTTGCACAGGAGGAGGGAATATTTTAAAACCCGTTTTAGAATAATGTGCCAAACAGTCTGAGCGGCAGTGTGAGTGGAGCGGGGTTGGAGACTGATGTGTTTGAATATCTGAGTGTAGTATAAACCGAGGAGACAGTTTATGTAACAGCGTCTGTGGTACTGCACAGGCGGGGGGGGGGGGGGGGGGAAACAAAAAATCACAAGCACAAGTCAAACAAAAATAAAATACATCTCAATACCAACAAATTTTCCTAACTTCCAAGGCTAGGGATGCAGAAAATGGCTTGCGCTTCAGCCCCCAGTGTCTGAACGGTGACGTGCTGGTAGTTTTTGATAAATCTATGATCCACACAGAGAGACAAAGGGAGGCTTCGGAATTAATGTCACCCGTTCTTCCTTGTCATACGCGTGCGGTTTGTTCTTATCAAAGATGCTAACTTTACGTCTGCCAACCCCAACATGGCTTCAACAACAAAGACTTTCCCATTTGACTCACAGATGTAGCTCCGTGCGCCACTCTGTTCCAAATGTCAGACCAAACATCCCAAATATCAGGGGGACTCTGCCTCCGTCTTATCCCCGTTGGCTTCGGGCTGAAGTATCGTGGTGCATTCTTTATAGTCCTGACATCCCCCAATCTTGGCTAGATAAGATAAGCTGAGGCATAACGGAATTAGCCGTGACAAGACTCTCATTCAGCGTGTTTGCCTTTGGTGTCTCCTTAACCTTTCGGAAAAGTGCTGAAACCCAAGAAGAGCCTACATGACTCTTGCACGCTCTTTAAAAGACTGCCTTATCCCCCCTGAGGCGCCTGGTTCCAAACACTTTCTCCTCTCAAATACCTTTTTTTTAATAGAGTTAGGAAGTTTGGTGTAAATGCCAAGTCTCCAAGCCAAGGTGCCTTTAATTGAGTAGAGCTTTTTAATTTCTTCGTCCACCGCTGACGAGCAAAGAACTGACCGACAGAGCCAATTAGTCCTTAATATTTTTGATGTCTTTTCTGGTTTTTTTGCTGTTATTAATCTGAATTGACTGCTGGCCATGTTAACCTGAGCTAAAGGCAGGTGTAGGACTGCAAAAATAATCTTTTTTTAAACATACATATAGATATATATATAGATATAAATATATATATATCTATATATATAGATATATATCTATATGTGTATATATTTTTCTAACTCTTGGTCAAATACCCCACGTTTTTGGAGCAATAGTGCCACCTGCTGACTTGTTCTTAGCTTGCAATCTAGGACAGAATGAACCGTGTGTGAATTTTCAAAGGATAGACTCTCTCTCTCCTGAGCAATCATCACGTTCTGTTTCTCCAGCTGTTGGATCTTCTGCTCAAAATTTTGGTGCTCCTCTTTCAGACGCTGCACGGACACCCTCCTTCTCCTCGCTTACTCCTGCAAAGTAGAGAACAACGTGCTGAGACAGATGTGGTCAGGCTGGCAAGTTATTAACAATGATAAAAAAAATGCGATCATTTACGGTAGAGTTTAATAGGAAACTTTGTTCTACCTTGCCAATTCCTCAACGAGGTTTGCAATCCGGCGTTTGTCATCTGGACAGAGATCCTTCAAACCGATAGGTTTCTTGGCCCTGCTGGGCTCAGAGAACACCTGGGTAAACAAACATCCCAAGTTTTATTCAGGTTTACACTGATCGATACATTGTTCAACATTCCTACGTGCAACTGTTATCAGCACAAAATGGCTCTTATAATGAAATATTTACCTTTGCTGTGGGGTGAAAATCTCCAGAGTGCTGGAAGATGGAGTTTGCTTGCGTTGCTGACTCTTCATCCTGGGGATAAACCCCGGAGCACCCACTTTCTGAGCAGTCCTGTGTGTTGCCTTCTTCCCTTTGTATTGTCTCCTTTTTGCCATTCGATTTGTGCATCCTTGAACCTCTTTTATTGCCATTACCGGTGCTTCCTCGCCCCATATTTAAGAGGCTCTTTGCTTCTCCTCCAGCTCGTGAGGCAGAAACAAGAATAGGTCAATAATAATACCAAAAATAGGAAGTTAAGTTCATAAACTTCCCATCAATGACACTCACCAGGAATGTAAACCAAAGTCTGCTTCTGGTCTGAAGCTGTGGATGAGAAAAGCACGCAAAAAAGAAAATAATGGCTTTTAAAGGTTCCCATTCCAGTTATAATGGTGCTACTGAAATTACATGGGAACTAAATAGCACCCAAATTATAATAATAAATGAATCATTGTATCCGGGTGGCTTTAATGTCACATTTCGCCAATGTCGCACAGATTTGAAAAACCAACGACAATAAACATTGTCACTTTACCACGCAGTTTTAAAAAAAAAGCAGAATGTTAAATATTCTTTGTCGTCTCATTGTTAGGTAACTTACTGCTACTTGTGTCACTTCCTCACATACAACTTTTACGCATCTTTATGTAACAGTAAACTTTATTTTCCCAATAACATAGGTCTTCAATTTAAATCGTCGATGTGCTAGTAGATCACTTCACTTATTCAATCGGCGTCGGTAAACATACCGCTGTTTTTCCAAAAAATCCCCGAAGCTCCACTTTCAGTTGCCGCGGCCGCCATGTTGAAACAACCGCCACCACTCCCAAAGAGCGAAGGGTTGCTAAGGAACATAGCCCCGCCTTCCGCTTAAAACGAAACACCCAATTGGCTAGTCTGAAAGAAGAATGGTTTCTATTGGGTGAGTCATCAGTCAAGTTTGCGTGGAGGCTTCCGCCGCTCTTGTTGCTATCCGTGCATCTGTGTTCTGAAAGATGGATGGCAGCAGCAGAGGATGCTCCCAGCGTTTTTCAGATGGAAGGAGCCAAAGAAGGTTTGTCTAATAAAGGAATTGCCGAGAGACTGACCCTAGGTATAATCCGGATACTCGGTATGTATAGCGTTTAACCAACAAGCTAATCGACAACGCTGACGGTAGAAGTCATTCATTTCCCCCTGATTTGCCAGAGAACATGCCCGGTGTGGTCGACGTGCGATTTGTAGAGAGAGAACCCGCAGAAAAGAGGAGTCTTCTGTCGTGGGAACAGGTAAAATATTTCACAAATGAATTGATGCAGGCCGTGGGCTTGTCTTACATCCGTGTGATTCTGTTTCTTTGCTTTTTTTTTATTTAGAAAAACACTTGCATTTTGCCTGAGGACCTGCGGGATTTCTATCAGACAACCGATGGTTTTACACTAACCTGGAGCATTAAACTAGACAGTAGGTTACCTCATTAATTAAAGCTGTTCTCACAAATGCCCTAATTTAGTCAGAGCAAATGTTAAGATAATAGAACATGATGCACTCGAATGCGTGTAGCCCTTGTGGATTTTAATTATGTGGAGATTGTCATGTCCATGACACGATTATAATTGTATCTTCCAGATGAGTGTATTCCCTTAGGATGTATGAAGATTAACAGTGTGGCTATGCTGTGCCCGCTGCTGCAGCCGGCGCCATTATATTCTCTACCCAACGCACCTTCCCTGGCTGACCTGGACTGGGAAGAAACCGATGCCCAGACTGGTAACCACTGCCCCCACAGCCCCATGTAGAACCTCAACATTTGCAGCATGTCTTGTTTGTTTTTTTTAGGCCTGCCCAAATTGTAGTGATTTGCAAAGTAAGCGTTTATTCATCATTTGCCGCTGTTGTCTGACAGAGAAGACGCCGGTTCCCGCAGCACCCCATTTTGATTCCCGGAGCCGCGTCTTTGAACTGGACTCCTGCGGCGGGAATGGCAAAGTGTGTCTGGTCTACAAAAACTGCACTGCAGGTGTCCTGTTTACATTCACAAACATCTGTGACGGTTTTCTCTAAGCAGGGAGGAAAATCATCATTAACTTTGCTTTTTTTTTTTTTAAGGTGTTGTTGCCCAGCAGAGTGAAATGTGGTTCCTCGACCGCTCGCTGTGCTGGCATTTTCTGACGCCGTCCTTCACGTCCTACTACAGGCTGATGATCACACATCTGGGTTTACCTGAGTGGCAGTACACTTTCACTCCATATGGCCCCAGCCCCCAGGCTAAGGTACCGGAGTTTACCATCATCATCTTTAGTTGACATATTCACCGTGCTTCCGTAACAATCAGTGATTTTATTTTAACATGTTTGGCATAAAGTTTTGGATGAAAAATGCATCAATCCAGGAGAACCATTTAACACCATTTGAAGAAAAATGTTCAATGTTAGCGGTTTATTATTTAAAAAAAAACACTTCTAGAAAATCTTCACATCTTTTTTTTGCCGTTTGCAAAGGTTTTTGATGAAAATTACAATACAATAATGCATTTCCAGTAAGTTTATAAAATCAGTATTACTTCAATTTTCTGTTTATTTTATAAATGTCAAATTACTTCTACAGGTTTAATACTTGGGGTTTAGGGGCCTCGCTGAGAGTCTACATAAAAAATTACAATAATAATTATAAAAAATGATTATTATCACTCTAAATCCAACATCTTGGTAGTTTTACGAGCATGGCGACTGACTGTGTTTGAATCCTTCTCCCGTAACTGCCGCTCTCTCTGCAGCAGTGGGCGTCGCTGTACCGGCCGCTGGCCTTCAGCTGTGAGCCCGATTCTGCCGCGGAGGCTCATCTTAACAAGCTGGACCCCACGAAAGCCTTCAGGGGCAAAGCGAAGACACCCGTCGTTAAGAAGAAGCAGTCGAGCCAATGCAACCTGGGCAGCGCCGCGAAAGGCGGCGGGGGAAAAAACGTCGCGCTAAAAAGGTGATGAAGGCGTTAGGTCGACCTCTGTTGGTCGGGACCTCAGCTTCAAAGGAAAACATGAGCTTGGAATGCTGCAAGTCTAGAAGGGTCACCAGGGTCATCTGAGGTTCGCCATCCGGTTGGAGGGTATTTACACTAACCATCGTATGTATGTTGCTTTTAAACGCTTCTGACGATAGTATCTATGCAAAATGATAAAGGAAATATTTAAGATGGGAAGGAATTTGTGATTTCTAATCCCAAGAGCATTAATGAGTAGAAGCTTTGAGGTGCACTAACGTTGTCACCACCATAGATCTGTTCCTCCACAGCGAATGTACGGCATCCGCCCTGATGTTTCTACATCAATAAAGTCGAAAAAGCTATATTTTTTTGTCTAGTCTCTTCTGTGGAACTAAAGTTTACTTTGCATATGAGTAATTGCTAGGTTCGGGAACATTTTTTCCTACTTCTCTCGTAAATATTTGAAGATACAATCAGCAGGAATGGCGTCTCTTCCTTTGAAGATGCAAAATCTTCTGTTGCTAGTGTTTTTAAATCCTTCATGCATTAGAACGCTAAGAGTCATGTTTAGATAATGTCAAGTATGCTAAAAGGGAACTGATCTTTTCACATAACAACTCTAGCCTCATTTTCTGACCTTATAACCCTTGTAAACAGTCAGCATAATGGAATGTTTCACTGACTTTCAAGCAGCCTTGCAGCTCAGCTCGACACACTAAACCCAGGGAAAGGTCTCAGACGCAAACATTAGCACCGGCGTTCTCTTGTTTTCCAAGAGGGATGCTCTCCTCCTTCGCCAGCCCTTCCTCCTTCTCGGAGGTAACTGGATGGTGCATTTCCACCATGATCCTGTAAATTCCTGCGCCCAACAATCCTCCGATGAAGGGGGCGGTTATGGGCACCCACCACCACCCATTTCCGGACCTGCACAGATTCAGACGGAGGAGTGTGAAAATTTAAACTCGGCTTTTTTTTCCGGAGGTTTCCTTTTTCTGCTAATCAAACTCCATATAAATAAAAGTAAAGGGGTCACTTAGAATGAACCACATACCTAAATACATCCACCCCCCAGCCAGCAATGGCGGTGAAGATCCTCGGCGCAATGTCTCTGGTGGGGTTGATGGCGTAGCCGCTATTGCTGCCCAGAGAAATCCCGATAAGCAGGACCAGGAGACCCACAGTGATGGGTTCGCTGCCTGCCGGGGCCGGTTTGTTCTTCTGGTCGGACAGAGCCATGATGCAGAGCAGGAGCATGGCGGTCCCAAAAACCTGGAGGCGCAAACGTCACCAGCGAATAAGGCAAAATCGGCTAAGCTGGTGTCCGGCTCCGAGCTGACCGGGTTTCGTGGCTACCTGGTCAATAAATCCACCGAGCAAGGACAGGTACGGCGCGGGGTAGGTGGCGAAAATTCCAGCTGTGGCCTTCACGCCCGTCACTGTCATGTTCCCTCCGCAATAATCGTAAATAGCCTCTGCGAATGGACACAACAATGTTGAAAAGACAGGAAAGGGAAGCGCAGCAGTGATGTACAGACGCCAGCGTACGTCTCACCGTAGTAGACGGCATAGATCGTCGCCGCAGCGAGAAATGAGCCCAAAAACTGTGCCAAAACATAAAGGGGCAGCATCCTCCACGCAAGGCGGCCGAACACGCACATGGTGAGCGACACTGCTGCGTTCATGTGGGCCCCTGAGGGGACACAAACACCCGTCAAATGATTTTTAGAGCATATTCAGCAATGCAACATTTTGTAAGGTACCTGAGACTTGGCCTCCAACGTGAATCCCCATGGCAACGCCCAGGCCAAAGCCCAGGTTGATGCTCACATACTGGCCGAAAGCCCCCTGCCCCGTCACTACCTGCGCCACGGAGCCCAGCCCAAATGCCTACAAAAGAAAATACAGAAGAGAAAAGCACAGCCGATCTCAATGAGTACATTTGAAAAAAACAAACAAACACCCAATTCTGGGAAATCTTTCTGAATAAAATAAGTAAAGCAAAGAAAAATGTCATTAGGATGATTTCGGAACTGTGACTTCTCTAGAAGTAAAATATGACTAAAGTCTAAAGCTAAAGTTTAACTTAGTGGGAACGCGGTCAAAACCCATGTGACCAAATAATCGAAAAACAGGAAACACGTGACTGCTTATTCAAGTAGTTGTGTATTAGTGGAAAGTAAATCCTGTGAAAGTATGTCCATCTCTGTGTGTGTGTGTGTTGTTCTCGGCGTTCAGATTGTCTCAGTCCTATATATAGATCTTATTGTGACAGCTGACAAGAAGCATGTGACTTCTGCGAAGCCCTCCATGTGTCCAGCTGTTGCCTTCCACTTCCTGGATCGGCCACCAACCCACCAATCCCCGCCCTCGCCCCGCTCCCATGTGACTTTAGAGCGACGCACGAGACCCCGAAAGGACCACGTGTTTACGGGGTCAAGATCGCTGTATTAATATTTAATAACGGATGATTCTCCGCTCTGCTGCCAAAACACGGCAAAGGCGGCTCAGCAGAGGCCCCGCGGAGGTTCTTGGTGAGGCTTCCGGGCGCTCCGCGGTCTCTCTTACCATCATGATGTACGTGCAGAGGGTTTCAGCCAGTCCAACGCGCACGACCTCACTCTGGAGCCAAGATCTGGTCCTGCCTCCCGCGGCCCCCCTGTGCTGAGAGACCCCCAGTTCCACAGATTCTGCCGTGTCCTTCATTATTCCCTCCTTCCCTGCTCTCCTCTACAGAACCAGAATATGGTTTGCAGCTCCAGTCGAGGCAAACACCGGCTCCCGATTCGGGAGGTCCCTCCCACGTGACCCGAGCCCACGCTTCAGCCTGTCCCCTGTTCCTTCCTCCTGCTGCTTCACTCACTCCTCACCGTCTCCCTCGCTCTTCCTCCTTCCCTGTGGGCCTGTCTCTGACATATTCCCGTGGGACACGCCGAGCCCTGCCCCGCCGAGCCTGCGGATATGATCCGAGGAAGCCGCAGGGGCAAATATTGACTCGCTGAGCCGCTAATCAAACCTTTGCACTGCGGTTTTACTGCCTCCTGAGTCCGACTCGTCTGGGTTTAGTAGTACACAAACATATTCCCAATCTCCTCATTAAAAGTGGTGTACAAGTATTTGTGCGTTTATTCTGCTCCCATGACTCAACCCATGTACCCAAATTAGTAAAATATACAGAAATTAGACGGGAATTTGCGGACACTTTGCTGACTCGATGCTAACGAGAAAGTTTTTTTTTTAATTGTTTTTTATAATCATGAATATCCGTTGTCCAGATAATGGCTCTTTGAATCCTGTTCTGTCCTGTTTTTTCTTTGTTTTGTTTGAAACTAATGAGAGAATGATGACGTTTTCTTTTTAATCTATAACCCCAGTTTGTGACTTAATAAAACTCCTGAATTGCAACATGACCCCGTTACTAAGAGGACTGCACACAATCCTGTCTCCAAACCTGGTTGTGACGAGTCGCATTTTTTGCCTGAATCGTCTGAGTCTGGCAGACTTTTGGGATTTAAAACACGTGTTAAAGTTGGTTTGATGAACTTTGACTCGGGGTTAGGCTTGTGCACGGAGATCTCAAGAGCTTTTATCAGTGGAACGCAGATATATCATGGCCAAAAAAAAAAAAAAAAACCATCCCTCGATCCTCACACTTCTCCCCTTGGAGACGGGAGATTTTATAACGATCTATACTGAAAATGCGTATTTTTTAAATTTTTTAAAAAGTTATACCGCGGCAGCGGAAAAAAGGAGATCTATAAGGTGGCTGAGATGATCCAGCGTCACCTAAATTCACTAAATTCCATCTATTAACCGCAGACTCAGCTTGACACACTGATTTATTTTTATTGAAAATAAAACGAAATATAGTACAAATATTTGCAATATGAGCGCTGAGGGATGAGAACGCAAACAAACCAGCGAAGCCAACAGACGTTTCTCAATAACTGGAACCATCCTCTAGCAGCAGTGTGCTGGCTTCAAGATTTGGTGAAACTTGAGCTTATTTGGAATAAACTTCATTTCACGGAATAAGTTACTGGCTCGGAGTTACGCTGAACCGATTTACAGGAACCGAAAACCCCGAGTTTCCTTTAAATCACACCAAATTAACGGGCCCCAGGCCTGCTGTTCAATATTATCTCTCCCCTTAAAAATAAATAAATAAAGAAATAAAACTTTCTGGTTTAATGAGTTTGGAATATGAACCTTCTAAAATCACCCGCATCAATTTCAAATCGACCTTCTTTTGCCAGCAAGTCGCAACATTGTATAGCTTTTTATATTTTTCATTATTTTAGTCATTTTATATTGATTCATTCGTTCAGGATGACGTTCCCGATCCTTTAGGAGCCAGATGAACGTGTCTCGGGGGTCAGGGTGAGGCTGCTGGTGCCGATCTCCAGCTCTCTCAGGGCCAAGGCAGGGATCCACCCCGGACAGGTCGCCAGTCTGCCGCAGGGCGCACACACCCTTCACTCCACACACACTCTTCACTCTCACATTCACACACTAGGGACAATTGAGAGTCTCCAATTAACCCGGCATGTTTATGGACTGTGGGGCCCGGTGGGAACCCACGCACACCCAGGGAGAACATGCAAACTCCGCACAGAAAGCTGAAAGCGAACCAGGGACCTTCTTGCTGTGAGGCAACAGCAACGACCGCTGCACCGCCGCGTGGCCCCGCCGCGTGGCCCCGCCAGATCTCTTGACGATTATCAAAAACACGTGCGACGAGTTAAAAACGCCTCCCGAGTTTCCGTTCCTCCTCCCGGGGCCCGCGGGGGACCCGCTCCGGCTTCAGGGATCTAATTACACCTCCGGTAAATTAAAACAATTTCTACGCAGGCGAACAGAAGCTCCTAACAGGAACAGAGGGCGGGAAAGAAAACACAGATCAGAAGCGGATTCGGCGCAAACTCTGGGTTGCACGTGTCCGAGTTGGGCAACGACGATCTTCCAAAGACCAGGGTTTAAAATACTGCCACCCAGTCTTAGGGTGGGATGGTGGGAAGCAGGAAGACCCAGGAGCCAGGCCGACAGGTGGATGCTGGGGGCGTGGCCGGCCCGGGACAGGTGAAGCGGTGAGGAGCGGGAACAACAAAAAGGTGGCAACCCTGGCAGCCGAGACGGCCACAACAACCTCTGTAGCGTTTGTTCTCAATTAGTGATGGAGAAGAAGATGAGGAAAATATTCAGAAGTGTTTTGTGTACGCGCAGAGGGTGACACGCGCTTGGGAAGCGGGGTGGGTGGGCCATCGCGGCTGACTCCAGAGCTCAGCTGGTTAATGTTTATCTACTGGAACTTTGAGCGGGTCTAAAGCAGGGCCGCCGCTGTCTTCACCCTCAGCCAGGAGCCGCAGTTCCTCGTTGCATTTCCCAGGAGCCGACATGAGCTGGCTGGATCTATTTTACCACCCGCTGTGGGTGGTTTCCGCGGCGGTGCTGGCCGCTGTGCTGCGTCTGCAGAGGAGGCTGAGGTGGACTCCCGGAGCCTGCGACGTGCGGCTGACGGGGAAGACCGCGATCGTGACGGGGGCCAACACAGGTAAGAGGGACCCGCTGACGGCGGTCTGGTGCCAGATGCGCCGGATCATCCATCCGCGTTGGTTTGCTGAGCTCTTTAGAGTTCTTTATGTTCCTCTGGCGGCGCCCATGTGTTGATGCACTGATTGCACACTGATTCCAACCTTCCCAGCCCCAAGATCTCTGAGTCTTGGAATCTCTTTGAGGATCACAGTCGATTACAGTTGTTAAATCCCAAACTGCTGCTGTGTCGGTTCATTTGCTGTTTGCCTCCTGCCCCTGTACCCATAGAAGCTTCCTGTTTCCTTTCTTCTTCTAAAAAATAGGGGGCTTAAAACAAGGACATCAAAGACCACCCTAAGACGTTTTTACAGACGTTTATTGGAAAACGCTGTGTTCTAACTGTTACACGGAGGATTCCTCTTTCTGAACTTTGAGACAGTTAAAAAAAAAGGAACTCTGGAAGTGCAACGACCTGGTAAATATGAGGCCGTGTCACATTATAGAAAACAATGGCATCGTGACCGCAGAGCTGGAGCACTCTCAACCTGCAGGAAAACAGCAGGGAGCCAGGTCAAATAAACTCAAAAACACTCAAAAAGAAACTGAGAAGACCGCCTGGCCTGTGTGAAAGCCAAGCCGGACCCCTATGGGGACTTTAAACACGCCTCTCGTCTTCCTCCTGCCTGGTGTAATTACCAGCATACCGGTTCTGCACATTTATTGGCCCCACAAAGTCTGCATGCATTTTCGCATAGGTATTTGAGTAGAACTCAAAAAATGACAGAAAAGAAGAAACGGGTTTGTCTGCAATTATTCCGAATATTGAGGCCCCACATGAACCTTCGCATGTGGTAATTGTGCTATTGCGGAGTGTATGAATTGGCCCTTTGTTGCTCGTGTTGACTCTGTTTTATGATTAGATGTGGCTGATTAGACTCTGATAGAAGTGTGCTGAAAGATGACCAGATTCTATCTTTTCCAGGGATCGGGAGAGTGGTTGCTCTGGACCTGGCCCAGCGTGGGGCCCGTGTCATTTTAGCCTGCAGAAGCGCCGCCCGGGGCTCAGCGGCTCTCAAAGACATCCGTGAAAAGACGGGAAGCCCCGACGTTCACCTGCGCGTGGTCGACGTCTCGTCTCTGGACTCGGTCAGGAAATTTGCCAAAGACATTTTGGAGGAGGAGAAAGCTTTACACATCCTTGTCAACAACGCCGGAGCATCAGGTGACCTATGAAACACACAAATTAAAATGACTCAGCAAATTCAAGGTGATTTGCTTCTAAATATCACGTTGTTAGGGGAGAAGTGTGTTTCTGGAGGACAGTAAAGCATCCATGAGCAGATAGCAGAGCTCTGAACTAGCTTACAGTGTCTGCTCGTGCTTTGAAGGTGGTGCGTTTTGCATATTTGATTGGCTAATCTCGTTTTATCTTCCCTCAGGTTTACCCAGTGAGTTGACCAAAGACGGACTGGAGGTTTCTTTTGCCACCAACCACCTGGGCCCCTTCCTTCTGACCACCCTGCTGCTGGGTGAGAGCCTGGCTACCGCTCGGCTAACCCGGACGTCATGTTTAGTCGTTTCCTCCGCAGTCAACGTCTCTTTTTCTTTCTTCTGTTTCAGATCTGCTGAAACGCTCGGCTCCGGCGCGCATCGTGAACCTCAGCTCCTTCAACCACAAGAGAGGAAAGGTGGACTTCTCTCATTTTCACGGCAAAAACCTCTCTGCCAGGATGGACCACACCTACAACCACACCAAGCTGCACATTGTCCTCTGCACTAAAGAGCTAGCACGCAGGCTACAAGGAACAGGTAGGCCCAAATTTAATGTTTACCTTTTGTAATTTGGTGTTTGTTTGTTTGTTTGTTTTTTTAAACAACTTTTTCTCTAAAAGTGCCTTCTGGTAAAAAATGCAGGCGTCATGGCAAATTCGGTGAACCCCGGCATCGTTAATACGGAGGTACTGCGCCACTATCCATTTTTGATGCGCTACCTTTTCAAGTTCATCGGGCTGTTCTTCTTCAAGGCAAGTATCGGGTCCGAAAATAGCCAAATTGCACACAGCCAGAATTGAGCAATTGTGCAAGGAACAAAGCAGCAAAAGTGTTTTGGTATGTGTGTGTGTGTGTGTGTGTGCAACATGTGTTTCAAATATGCTGAACTAAGTAACCTAAGAACTAAATAACCAAAAAAGAAATAAATGAATAAAGCGCAAGGCACGTAACACCGACGCTAGCAACAGCAAGGTTTTTCTGTGACACAAAGGAAACGTGGATCTAAATTTCAACAGTTTTTGTTTAAATGATGAATTCCTGCTGGTGAGACTCAGCTGGTCCCTGAAGGTTCTGGTAGGAAGACGAAGCCCCGGGTCTCCAGCAAACCCATCAAATCGCACTCCGAGGATAAGAAGCGTAGGCAAATAGCTGAAACGGAGATGACTGACAGAGCGCACCTTTGATCGTCGGAGTGGGGATCTTGCCTCATGGTGGCGAAATGTGAATTTTGATTCTAAATATGACCTTCTTTTGTATCCACTTAGCAACGATCTCACTGACAGTCTCACTGGTGTTGTCCTCCTCTCTCTCTCTCTCTCGCTCTCTCTCTCTCTCTCTCTGTGTCTCTCTCTCTCTCTGGGCTCCCCTCAGTCTCCCGAAGAGGGTGCCGTCAGCACCATCTTTTGCGCCGTCTCGGAGGAGATGGAGGGCATCACCGGGAAGTACGTGGACAGCGACTGCGCCCTGGCTCTCCCCGCTCCTGTAGCCAGAGACGCCGCCCTCGCCGTCAAGGCCTTCGAGATGAGCGAGAGGGCGGTAACCAAGCTCTGAAACTCCCATCAGGACCGGCCGGCCTCAGTGGCCCCGGACCGTTCCCAGGTCTCGTGGGACGAGGGGGGGGAAAGAAAAAGAGGATGAGAGGGATAAAGAAAAAAAAAGAGCCAAAGAAGAAATAGATGAAAATATAGGAGTAGAAGAGGGGGGGCTGGGCTTTTAGGTACCAAGCATTTCGTCTCCTCACAAAGGTACAAAGTGCCTTTATGCCAGCGCACAGTTATCGCACAAAGTAGGACTTTGTCACACTATTGGACAATTGTTCACCTCAGGTTGGGCAGCTCACCTTGCTGCCGAGGGCCCCCACAGCAGTGTTTGATTGGTACTAGCTTATCCTGTCATTTGCAGAGAAAGTATCACACATTTAGAGTGTTAAACGTCACAAATGTCAGTTTTTTGGTATGTTGTGTTTTATTTGTAGGCTACATCATAGTCATGCTAAACTGCTAGCTTACTTGCGTCATTAGTGTCACCCTCAGACTCTTGAAGAACTGAATCATCCTCTGGGACATTTCTTTTTCTTTGATGCGGGCTTTTTCTGCCGACCTCATTTTTGTGTTGTTGTTGTTGTTTTTTCTCCATTTTCTCTGTTATATGTCCACTCTCGTCCCGTCCTGTGAAGGGGCGGGGCGACCAGCCCGACAGGGCCACCGTGCGGTCACTGACCGCCTTTCCTCAGAAACGACAGCAGGAGACTCCACTAAGTGGCACAATCATTCTTTAATGACTTAAATCATCCATACACAATACAACTTTTAGAGCCTTCAGTGCTTTCTGAATTTGTACACGCCTCCTCGCTCCTGCGTCTCCCCTCCTGCTGTTATTTGGCTGAGGAGAGATAAGGAGAGAACAGCACAGTCACCTAATCAGCCCAGTTATCACTTGTTGAATATGTCTGTTTATCATTTATGCATTAAAAAAAGATATAAGGTCACAATGTGAGCATTTTCTAACTGTTGTTTTGATTGATTGTATCTGAAGAGCAGTCGGTGAGGTGAAAGTGTGCACCTTTCTGACGTTCCTCCACCATTTCTTGGATGAGCTCTTCAAGCACCGGAACCGCGTGATCCAGCTGTTTGGGGGACAGACGAACGGCGATCTCCAGGGTTTTATCCATTTTGTCCTTGACACAGACAAGGTGGTGATCAGTCCATCCAAGCATCGTTTTGTCTTACATGCTGACGTGTGTGTGTGTGTGTGTGTGTGTGTGTGTTTTACCTGCGAAAGTTGTTGGACTGGGATCTCTTCAAACTGCTCATCTTCTGATCGCGGTTCCATGAATTTTTTGCCTTCTTGCTCCTGCTGGTGCAAACACACAGAGGACAGCCGGGTTTGAAACCCGATCCGGATCGAGAGCCTTGAGCCCAGTTTGAATCCTGAGCCAAAGTTCATCTTTCCGGCCTCGGGCGGTTGGATATGGATTGGGAACGGCTCACCTTCAAAACCATCATCTCCTTGGGGCTGAAGAAGGTGATGTGTGCCTCTGCCCTCTCTGCCAGCAGGGCCACCAGGCACACCAGCGCCAGGCAACCCGTCACAGCTCCACGCAGGCTCATGCTGCTCCGTCCGGGACACGCAAACACCCGTGGTCGTACAAGCGTGCGTGGAGGAGGAGAAGAAGAGGAGAAGAGAGGCCACAGTCAACATACAGTCCAGGATTAGAGGTGCGACTATGGAGGAAGGACACATGGCTCTCATGTCACTGCAAATGAGAGTGTAACACACACACGCAGCGCACACACACACACAAAACAAGATAAGACTCAGCTCGGAGCCCACGTGAAAGGATGAAGACGGGCCATGGAGAGGAGAGTCGGACCTTTCTCGCGTGCCGCGTCGGCGTCGGTCAGCTGAAGAAGAAGGTGCTTCTGGGTGAGCAGAGCCCAGGCTGTGGGATCCAGCCCCAGCTCCTCGGCTTTTATACAAGGGCCCGTCCGGATCCACGAGCTGTCCACTCGCCTTCCTCACATCCGCTCCTCGACAGGCCCCTTCAAGAGCGCTCCTCCATGCTCCTGGAAACACACACACGACTGAGGAATCTGGCTGGAACCCCCACTTGCACCAAAACAGTTAAAATGTAGCTTTTACTGAGTGATGCTGGCGGAGGCGGATGCTCCTACCAGGGTTAGATGCAGTGTTTTTATTTACAGATGGACGGATGGAGAACACGCCCGGCTTCATGCCCTCAGACCATAAACAGACACATTTAGAGTCATTTGTCTCCCAATAATGGAAGATAAGGTGGGACTGGTGTTGGACTCGCTGGAATCTGTGCAGGCTTATCAGTGGGAAAACAATCTCTTCAAGGAGTCGGTCGTAAATGTTCGGTTTGAACCCATTTGTCATTCATGAGCCGCCCCTGTTCCTTAGTGACACCGGCTCCCCAAAGAGCTTTAATGATGCTGGCCCCCGGCGATCAGGGGCCGCTGCTCTCAGATTACTCTGCAGGAGCGGGCCGTTGAAACCGGCACCAAATTCAGTGCAGTTGGAGTGTGCACAGACCGCAGTTTTGTATCTTATCTGCAGCTCTTTTTTTTGCAGCACGGCCGTGACGCACATTCTTTTGACGCATTTTTGGGTCACTTATCGGTTAGGGTTTTATTGCTGGCTGCTATGTTCTCTGAGGGGAAGAAAAAAGGGTTTGAAATGAATTCCATCTGTTCCAAGGACTTTCAAGCAACCCCATGTTTATACTAGATCAAAGGAAAAATGGAAGGAAAATAGATTAAAAAAGACAGCAGATGAAGACTGTATTTGCATAGACATATTTTTATAAACCAATAGCAGTCAGCATTCCCTTCTATTTATTTCAGCTGGGTGTCTACAGCAAATGATAATGTAGTTTAAGCATTTAAATTGTCCCTTTTGTGTGCAGAAATAGTTGTAAAATGCTTGTAAAAGACAAAACAAAATGCACTGGAGGTCATTAATTACTGATGTTGTTTAAGGCAGTTTCATAAATACAACAAAAAGGAAGACAATCAATTACCTACAAAAAGAGCTGGACAATGGTAAACCCATCTGCATTTACAAACACACATGTTTATGAACGTTCTATCGACTGTTTCAGTGGTTTTTTTATCTCATATTGTACAAAAAGGTTTCGTTGAGAGGAGAACCTGAACTCTGCTTGTTAGTGAAAACGCTTTAATTACGATTACAGTTGAAACAAATTAGGTTTATATGTTGCGCTGGCGAAGCTCCCGGTGTTGTTTTTGTTGAATAGATAGACAAAGACGAGTCTTACCCTTTTGATTTGTTGAATTTTGTTCCGTTTTACTTTGACGCGAAAATCTAGGACTGACATTCTGCTGTTTGGCCGCTAGATGGAGTCTAACACGCCTCTTCTCGCGTTGCTAGGTAATATCGCGAGATCGACTGCACGTGGTCTGCAGCTGAAGCTATTGGCTGTGAGCTCGGCTCGCCACATCTTTCTTCCGAGGTGGAGGTGGCGAGCAGACGTGTTGTACGTGCTGCTTCAAACATTTCTAAATCATGGTAAGCTAAGACTTTGGTCGTTTTCTGGTACCCGGTTAGGACATTGAGAGACTATTGGCGACAAAAAAATGAATCCTTGGAAACCCAAACTGTTTGCTGGTGACCATTTTAAGGTCATTATTACATTGGTGCGCTAGCTGCCGAAATGGCTAACATTAGCTCGACTTCGGTGCTATAGTTTAAACTTTGTATAGATTAAAACCGACAGGTGCATCGTGCGCAGCCCGATGATTTCCCTCTAGTCTTTGGCACGTTAGGGTTATGTTATTAATTTAAATACTTGATGAGGACAAATGGAGCTTTTAGCATACGTTAGCATGGTAGCACGCTGCAGCCCGGGCCTAGCGCAACACGTGGGTCTAACTTAGAATCGTGGCCACGCAAAGAAAGCTGAGAACTTGCAGTAACTATTTCACGGAAATGTAATTTCACGAGTTATTACGCATGCTAACAGGGGTACAAAGGGTTTGTCTTTTTTGCCGGATTTCCAAACCACCACGTGAAGGACGATCGTGATATATTGTGCATTTAGATCACCTCGACGGTTTTGGTTGGTCAGGTCAAAGCCCAGTTGTCCTCCACAGGTGCTCCTGCACGTGTTGTTTGAACATGCGGCAGGCTACGCGCTGTTTGCCGTGAAGGAAGTGGAGGAGATCGGCATGCTGCTCCCGCAGGTGGGCCCGGCCGCCCGCTGACGCTTCCCCCACCCGGAGACGCGTTTTCACATCTGGTCTGTCTTCCAGGTGGAGGAGAGCGTCCTGAACATCGGGAAATTCAACAGCATGGTGAGCCTCGCAGCCTTTTTCCCGTTCAAGTCGGCACAGGCGGCTCTGGAGAACATGAACGCCGTTTCCGAAGGTAGGTTCTGGTGCTTGGAGGCTGGAAAGGACAATTCCTCGGCTGTTGTGATGTCTTCATAATCTGTCAATCCACTGAAACCTTGTGCTGACGCTTCCTTTTGATTCTGAACAACTGAGGGACACACTGGAATTGAGAATGAGCAGATGTTTGGCAGATGTTCGAGGCCGTTCGTCTCAGAGGGTTGTCCTCCGCCTCCTCCGCCCGTAGGTGTGGTTCACGCAGACCTGAAGTTGTTTTTGGAGACCAACTTACCCGTCTCCGGAAAGAAGAAAGCCACGCTGGGCGTCTCGGATGCCAAAATCGGAGCCGCGTTACAGGAAGAGTTCAACCTTTCCATTCAGACGGGCGGGGTCGTGGCAGAGATAAGCCGAGGTGAGACGGACCCCCGGATTATTTGGATAAACGCCGACAAACTAAAGAAGTCTGATCAGCCGGGCCTGTAATGATGAACGCGTGACCCCGAAAACCATGAGGGCTTTTATACTGAAAATCTGAACAGCCGCAGAGATCCTTCGACACTCTGCTGCTTTTGTCACAATATCCCAACTTCTCCGCGATTCCGATTCCAGGTCTCCGTCTGCATTTCCACTCCCTGGTGAAGGGCCTGACCGCGCTGGCTGCCTCCAAGGCCCAGCTGGGGCTGGGTCACAGCTACTCCAGGGCCAAGGTCAAGTTCAACGTCAACAGGGCGGACAACATGATCATCCAGTCCATCGCCCTGCTGGACCAGCTGGACAAAGACATCAACACCTTCTCCATGCGCGTTCGGTGGGTTTCCGCCGTAGGTTCCATCGTCCAGACCCGCCCTTGGCCTCCTGAAGCTTACCACAGATGGTACACCGCAGTACCGGCTGTATAGAAACAGGAGGGACAGTAACCCGCCCCGCACGTGCGCTCCGCCGCTCGCCCGGCGGAGCCGTCCTGTGGGGCAGAACACCTTCCCGCTTGGTCACGTGACCGCGCGTGCGGTCAGGCCTCACCCGGCTCCCTCCCTGTGTGCAGCGAGTGGTACGGGTACCACTTCCCCGAGCTGATCAAGATCGTGTCGGACAACTCGGTGTACTGCCGCCTGGCCCGGCTCATCGGCAACCGGAAGGAGCTGACGGAGGAGAGCCTGCAGAGCCTGGAGGAGGTGGTGATGGACGGCGCCAAGGCCCGGACCATCCTGGACGCCGCGCGCAGCTCTATGGGTCAGCACGCCTGGTTTTCCTTTGGCCTCGGTCGACACGGTCGCCCCTTATTTGCCCACCTCAGGCAGACCGTTGCCTCTGGTGGAAACACAGGGGGGCAGATTAGCTCTCTCATAAACCCGCCATGACGCCGCCAGTCGTCATGGCGGATCCTGTCGGGAGAAACAAACAAACAATCGGCTTCTTCCGGAAGCGGCGAGCGTTTCTAGTGGCATCCCCCCGCTGACGGGAGGGTTCTGATCCCCACCCAGGCATGGACATTTCCCCCATCGACCTGATCAACATCGAGAGGTTCTCGGACCGCGTGGTGTCTCTGGCCGGATACCGCTTGGAGCTGCAGGAGTACCTCCGCTCCAAGATGAGCCAGGTGGCTCCGAACCTGGCCGCCCTGATCGGAGAAGTGGTGGGTACAACCTCTTCTTGATTTATTTTCCTCCCCCAAGTCGGACCGATGATGTTGTACCAATATCTGTCAATCCCCTGAGTCACGGTGACGACACCAAATCCGGTGCTGATGGTCCGGAGGGTGGAGTACACGCCGACTCTTGTCCGGTTTGTCGCTGAGGCTCCGTTGCTTTTGACTCCAGGTCGGCGCTCGTCTGATCTCCCACGCCGGCAGCCTCACCAACCTGGCCAAGTACCCGGCGTCCACGGTCCAGATCCTGGGAGCCGAGAAAGCCCTGTTCAGGTACTGGGGCGCCCCCGCCCTGCTGGGGAGCGCGGTGGCTGCGGTGATGGCAGGGCTGGGCCGGAGCAGAGCAGGGTGACCGGGGGATTCTCTGGGGTGATCCCTCTCCTCCCGACGCACTCCCACAGTCTGAGCGGCCACTCGGAGCGCCGAGGTGGAAACGTTTGACCCTGGTCGCACAAGCCGGTTACAACATGGTTAGAATTCACTTTGATGAGGAACATAACGAGATCTGCCCTTAGGGGGCGCTGTTTAGCCAGGATCAGCCAGGAAAATGTCTTTTCTGTCGATTCTCCGCCTGGCTGACCGTGAAAACGGGCTCTCCTTCCCAGAGCCCTAAAGACGCGCGGGAACACCCCCAAGTACGGGCTCATCTTCCACTCGACGTTCATCGGGCGCGCGGCAGCCAAGAACAAGGGCCGCATCTCCAGGTACCTGGCCAACAAGTGCACCATCGCCTCGCGCATCGACTGCTTCTCCGGTAGGTGGAACGTGCAGACCTGTCAGGCGTTCAGGCGCATTTCCCGTGGCGTTGTTGCAGTGATGCTCGTATTTTTCGTCAACAGCATTCACCCCTCGGTGGTGTTGAAAACCGATTCCTGAGCAAACGCCACAGAAACTGCTAGCGTAGCGGAATCCTGTCGCTTTGGGCTTCTTTTTTGAAACGCCGGCTCTTTCCTGCAGAACTCCCCACGTCGGTGTTCGGTGACAAGCTGCGCGAGCAGGTCGAGGAGCGCCTGTCGTTCTACGAGACGGGCGCCGTGCCGCGCAAGAACGTGGACGTGATGCAGGAGGCCGTGAAGGAGGTGAGAAACGCGTTTCCCCGCTGCCGTTTGTCCCGCCGCTGTAAGTGATGACCCCTCTTCCCTGATGTCCCTGAAGGTCAAAACTGGTTTAATGAGCCTGATGCAGCCGGAGGGTCGCTGCTTTCACCGCAGTCGAGGCGCGCGCGTGTTCTGATCTGCTCGTTTTCGTGTTTGCGATCTCAGGCTACGGACGCCGCAGCCCGAGATCAAACGGAAGTTGGAGAAGAAGGAGAAGAAGCGCAGGAAGCGGGAGAAGCTGCAGCAACAGGCGAACGGTGACGCCGAGGCCGAGGTGGGTGGCGCGACGTGGAGCGCCGCATGTTTCGATTTGAGAGGCGACCCGGTGGTCCCGTCTCAGTGTACCGCATGCCAGAGCAGCCACGACTCCCAACCATTGGCCGGTCCCCAACCGTGGACCGGATCACTGAAGCGAGTCGCACACGTGCGCACGCGCCCCGGGCACGTCCGCTGATCGCGGGGTTTCACTTCCTCGTTCAGGTGGGCCTGGACGGAGGAGAAGCGGACACCCCGGCGGCGAAGAAGAAAAAGAAGAAGCAGGCCGAGGAAGACGCGGCCCCAGCAGAGGAGGCGCCCGCCGCGGAGGAGACCCCGGGGAAGAAGAAAAAGAAGCGGAAAGCTGAAGCGGAGGAGGCGCAGGCGGAAGAGGAGGCAGTGACTGACAACGGAGCAGGGGACGCTCCAGCCAAGAAGAAAAAGAAGCGGAAAAGCGAGGCGACGGAGGCAGAAGAGCCCGCTGAGGCGCCTGTGTCTGAGAAGAAGAAAAAGAAGAAAAAAGCAGGAGACTAGAGAATCTTGTGTTTTTTGTGTACAGATGTTTTTTTTTTTTTGGTTTTACTCGAGATGAAGCAGCTTCGTGTATTAGACAGCAATGAAATGCTTCTGTGCCTTGAAGATCATTTACTTGTACTTATGTAAATAAACTGATTGTATGAATTGGTGAACCTTGTTTTTGGTTGTATTCCTCTTTTTCCTTAAATATTATACACTAACCACACACATTTATATTTAAAAGCAGGCTTCGCACCTTAAAATTTGCTGTTAATGTTTCTTCATTAATGCTTAATTTTCAAATGCAAGGATTTTGAGTGGTAGGAGTGTGAGCAGAAGGTGCAATTAAGCTTTTAAAAATGCATGATTTCACCTTTAATTATTGGGTAACTAGCCTTCAGTAATTTATTGGAGCTCTTTGAAATTTCAAGAATGAGTTCTCGTATAAAAGAGGAAAGTTCAACTATAGGAAAAAAGTAAAATTGATAGCAAACATGACTTTTTTTCTTATTCTTTTAATTTGGACGACAATGATTAAACCAATGTTAAAGACATCAACTCCAAGGCCTGGCTGATGACACCAGCCGACTAGAAAACAGAACGGGGGTGGGGGGGCCAAATCAAATGGCTCCAGTCACCCTCAATGAGGATTCACAGATGTGGGAGACCAGAGTAACAAACTTTTCCTAAAATTAAAAAAAAAAAGCCTGCCATGAAAATGATGTGTAGAATCTATGTACATCATTCTCCATTTATGTATGCATACAAAAAAATCCACATCACATGATGCTCGTGTTCAAGTATATTCAACTTGTTATCTTTGCACATTTGTTAAAATAAAAACATACTTCGAAATTAAAAAAAAGCAGAAAACCACATTTTTATGTCCTACCAATACATATATACTGTATAAATACATACATAAATATATTTTACATACAACAGCCATAAATTTGAAAAGGGGGATGTACAGAGCAAAGAGAGGGGGTGGGAGTGTAGTGTTTCGTTTAGCCTGTGTTGTAAAATATTTTGTCCCGGTAGGATTCCGTCATTCATACGCAGGTGTGGTCCTGTGTGTTTTTCCTCTCCGCACACACAACAACGCGCACGCGCGCTGGTTCCGCGGCGCCGCCATCAGTTGGCCCAGTACGGGGAGCTGCCGTAGCTGGACTTGTTGACTTGGCTCTTCTGCTGCAGGCTGTTGGACTGACCGCGCTGGCCCGGACCCCCCTGAGCACACCAGAGCACGGTTGTAGAGACCGCCGCGCCCCGGAGGGGGATCGACGCCGCTATTTGTGACGCGCCGGTGAAGGTGCGAGCGTGTTTACCTGGCCATCCTGAGCGAGGTGGTGGTGCAGCAGCTGGGAGTGCGGTTGCTGGTGAGGCAGGATGTGGAGGAAGGGGGCTGGTGCATAGGCTCCAGGAGCCGCCCCGGGGTTCAGAGCTCCCGGACCCCCCAGTGCTGATGGCAGGTTAAAGGGAGGAGGGGTCCCCGCGTGGAAACCCTGCTTATCAAAAGACTGAATAACGGACACCAAGTCACACCGGGTGTGGAACGGCTAAAAAAATACCAGTCAAAGTGAATTTCGGACCCACCTGGGTTTTATTGTAAACACTTCCACTGATGTCGGGCACGCCAGAGTTACTGGATGTCACTGAGACGCCTGGCGGAACAACGGGCCACCGTCAGCATCCGTTATGTTTCTAAAAGGCTACGGTGGAATGGAAGGCTGGTTTCTACCTTTCCCAGGACCACTAGCAGCAGATTTGGCTTGTGTCTGTGAGGAGGAGTTGTATCCTTTGCTGTAGTCGACCCCCGCTGGACCCGCCGTCAGCTCCTCGTAACCTAAATTAAAAAACAAAAAGTCGAAACCCCAGTTGAAGCAGAAAGTGTAGAAGAAGAAGAAGAAGAAGAAGAAGAAGAAGAAGAAGGTCTGGGGGGGTTGGATCATTCACCTGAGCTGAAGGTGTGCTGGCCGTAACCGCTGGGCTGCTGCTGCGTCTGCTGCTGGAAGGGACTAGCCGAGGGGTTGGCCAGACCCAGGCCCATGCTGTGTTGTTTGGCTGAAGCGGGTCCCGGACCCCCTGGGGGAACAAACATGGTGGGGCCGTACTGGAAGGCAGCGGCGCTGGGCACGGCGCCCGGCACCCCGGCGTAGTAAGGCAGGCCCGTGTAGCTGTAGCCCGGCGGCAGGAAGGCCTGCTGGCTGCTGTGGTGCTGCGGCTGGCCCTGGGGCTGAGGCTGGGCCTGAGGAGGCTGCCCCTGGGCCTGGCCCTGGCCCTGGCTCTGCCCTTGGGCAGGCGGCGGCGGCGGCGCCGCCAGGCTCGTGGGCGGTGCCGGAGAGGTGGAGTCGTTCCTGCCGAACTTGGTGACTTCGCCTGGGAAGTGTCGAGGTCGTCGGGTCAGAGGTTGGAGGATCTCACGCCAGTCTGGCGCCAAGACGGTTTACCTGAGTAGGGGTTGTTGGCCAGGCCCCCGTCTCTGTTGGAAAGAGCCGCCGTGGGGCCAGGAAATGTGATTCCGTAGTAATCCTGCAAGGAGGGCTAAAGAAGGAGGGGAAAAAAAGATTTACAACAGGACACAGGCAAAAACTACCCTTGAGAGGTTAGGAGGTGAAGAGGCTGACCATCGGGAGCCTGGACTGGAGCATATGGAGGTCCTCGTAGCCGTAGATCTGCTGTGGATGCGTCAAATAAAAGCATCTTCGGTGAGCAAACCACGACAGATTCAGGCGGATCGGAGGAAGATCCAGCACACGGATTCCAGATCTGAAGGTCCACCTACCGGGTATGCTGGCAGCAGCCCCCCTGGACCCATGATGTACTGGTTGGGCAGGAGGGGAGGCACGCCCTGGGACAGGTTGGGAGGAGCTTTACCTGTCGGCACGACGACGGCAGCAACAATGACCACACGGGTGCTTCGTGTCTGGATGTGGTGCAACATTCCAAGTGTGTGTGTGTGTGTGTGTGTGTGTGTGTGTGTGTGTAAGTACACACCAGAGGAGGAGGACAGCAGTGTGGTCCTTGGTACCGAGAGGTTGGATGTGGCTGTGGCTCCATTGGAGCCGAGTCCCAGCGCTGTGCTGACCGGGGCGGCTGAGGAGTGAAGGGTGCTGCTGCCGCCCATGCCGGCAACCGTGCTGCTCATGCTGTGCATGGTAGACATGTTGCCCAAGTGACCCATGCCGCCGCCGCCGCCGCCGCTGCTACTGTTGCTGCTGTTGTGGGTCGAGTGGAGCGCCGAGACGGAGGGCTGCGACGCCGTGTAGGAGCCGGAGGAGGGCGCTAGGGAGCTCGCGCTGCTGTTGTCAACGCTCGTGTACTGCCAGCGGCAAAGAACTCAGCTTAAAAACACCTTATTAGGTGACAATAATAGTCTTTGCAGTGGCTAAATATCGTACGGCCGTATTTAGCGTGTCAGGAGATGTTATAACCATGTTATTACATATCGCATTTTTTGAAAGGTAACCGTTATCGGCGTAAACAAGACTGGTACTCACAGTCAGAGAGCTGGAGCCCAGAGCTGAGACTGAGGAATGACTGCTGACGTGGCTGCAGAGCGAAGGCCGAGAGGAAAGAGAGTTTACCGGGGTGTTTGTCACGTACACCGCCGTCCCGGCACAGTGAAAATGCGATTTTCTCTCTTCTACGGAGGGCCAGGCGTGTCACCTGTTCAGCGAGGTCAGCTGGCTGGCTGAAGGCAGGTCCGGCGCCAGGTTGGCCAAAGCCGAGGAGCTGTGGGCGGAAAGCGCGTGGGAGGAGGGCGCCGCGTGGCCGTTGGCACTTATGCTGCGAGACGGCGAGTCCGCCTTGGGGGTGGAGGAGGACGAGGAGCCTGAGAGAAACCCGGAGAGAAGGATTCGTTTTCCCGGCCCCTAGAAAGTCTGGACTCAACCCAGCAGGGAGACTGACCGTCGAGCGCCGCTGAGGTCCTCACGCCGTTCAGTCCATTCTAGAAACAAGGAAAACACAACTGAGTGGCTTTTGACATCAGCTAGAGGAAGAAAGGAAAAAGGACATCATGTTTGGTTGAGCGGTCAATGATTCCTTGAACAAACCTTCCATTCACATGGTTGGACATTGTCCCCACAGGAGATGTGTCCTTGTGGACCCTACTGACCTTTGGCATGTCGGTAATCAGTGTGATAGTGGGCATGTTGGACACAAAATGCGGTTCTGGTTGTTTATTTCCTCCAAGACTGGAGCGTTTCCCCCCAGAGGGAACGTCTTAACTAGAGTGATACACCAGGACACTCGGTAACATCTACCCACCATGACCGGCCCCGTTGACTCTTTGCCATGGGAAAAGGCCAGTCGCGTGTGAGGGGAAATGGCCCCGTCGTAAGCCCCGCCCACCGTGGAGAAGTGAGACGAGGAGGGGACCGAGGAGTTGGATGAGACCGCTGAAGAAGAGGAGGAGGGAGGATTGGCCGGGCTGCCGCTGCCTATGGAGGAGGGAGCCAGGTTGGGCAGCGCCACAGAGGAGTGGTACGCTGCCTCCGACGTGGAGAGGGGCAGCGCCACGGAGAGAGGGCCGCCCAGCGACTCGCTGCGGGAACACACACGCCCAGTCAGACTACCGCGTCTTTGGTTAGGAACTTTTAGGTCCTACCTGAGGGGTTTGGAGTACAGGCTGGTCTGGCTCTGTGCCCCAGCCGCCATGGAAGCTGGGGCAGATGTAGGGGCGGGTGTGGACTCCCTGGACGCCGCCTTGGCGCAGTTGTCCGCGCCTCCGAACTCCGTCAGCGCCGACTCCGACCCGAAATCTAGAGCTCCGAACTGGAGGTTTAGTCCTGGGATGTCGGCGGACCCGGGCATCTCCACCGCTGTGGAGGGGATCTGACGGGGGAGGGGTCCAAGAGCAAAGTTTACCAGGCTGAAATGGGGATGGAGCAAACCGAGATGACGGGCCAGAGCGATCCGGTGTCCTGCCTTGGAAGCCGGAGGTATCCTTCGTTTCTGGGCCTTGAGCGGCCCCCGCTGCTGCTGCGTACTGCCGCCCTGAGGGTCCAGCCCTGTGCTGGGGGCAGAGGCTTTGGCGCCGGCCGCCGTGGCCGACCCGGCCGTGCTGGTGAGCTGCGGAGCGAGCGGGGCTGGCGCTGGAGCCGGTGCTTGTGACGGAGGACTGGGCTGGCGGGCCAGCGGCAGGGAGGGCCCCGGGTGCCGCTGAACCAGCTGGCTCAGGATGAGGGAAGGCTCCGGCTGCAGGGCGAACTCACCTGCGGGCCAACCACAAAAGAGCTTAGCTCACAAGGTACGAGAACCGGACGGAGGGTTGCCGACAACGCTCAAACATTTACGGCTGAACTGCGACGTGTTGCTCGATTCCGAAGGCTTCAGGTCCCAGCTGGACGAGGGAGGCGGAGGTACGGATGTTCCCAAGCTCGGCAGTCGACCTATGGAACTGCTGCTGCCCTGGCTGCTGACGGGGGGGTTGGACTGAGACGACGGGAGAGGGCCCAGGCCGGGACCCTTGAGCTGTTCTAGTATCTGAGCGCCGGCGTTGGCCTGAGCCCTTTTGGCCTGGCCCAAGTCCCCGAAACCGGCTCCCAGAACCGACGACTGAGCCAGGGAGACGCAACACACACGTCAGGGCTTCGGTTACATCTGCCGGGTGAGGATGCGAGGGTTAGGGCGGGTTTACCAGAGCAGCGTGGGCGTAGCTTGTGCTACTGGGAACACTGAGGCTGGGGGGCTGCTGCTGCTGCTGGGGGGTCTGGTGGTGGTGGTGGTGGTGGGAGTTGGTGAAGACCAGGTTCTGAGAGGACGAGGAGGCAGGTTCTCTTCCTCCCCCCACAGGCTTCTGCAGCAGGGATGCCAGGTCCAGACTGAGGAACACCGGGCTGGGTCAGTATTCGCTGCCGGAATCGGCTGGCGTGAGGTCGTTGGAACTGGGGAGTCGCTCACCTTTGCCCAGGGGTGATATGGTTCTCAGTGGCAGGTGCACACGAGGAAGTGAACACTTTAGTCTCTGAGAGCTGCAGTAAGGAAGGGAGAGCAGACGTGAAGGTCCACACACACACACACACACACACACACACAAAAACCATGGTCCGACTGGCGTACAGAAAGGCCACTCACGCCAATGTCCTCACTCCAGTCCTCAGGTGTCCAGTCTTCCAGGGTGTTTCTCCAGGTGACTGGTGGAGGAAAAAAAAGAAAAGAGTAGGAGGTGTCAACGTGAAAGGGCAGACGTGTGAACCTTCTGGTAGCGGGCCACAAAAACCCATCTGATGCCAGCTCTCACCTGTTCCGTCGGAGCTGTTGTTGGCCGCCGTGTCCCAGGCTTCGGTCTGCGTGGCGCCTGTCCCGGCCTCCGATGGGTAGTCGGCAGGATTGAAGGTCCTGGGAAGAGTCAGAGATGCAGATGACGGTCTGCTGAACATGAGCTACCAAGGGAAACCCGCTGTAATAAACAACTGGTAGATTTACTGCCTGTTTCCCCCTTTTTCTGTGTGTGTGTGTGTGTGTGTGTGTGCGTGTTTATACCCCATTCCCTGGGCTGAGAACCGACTTCCTGCTGGTGCTCTGCCTCTGCCTCGACCCCCGGATCCTGCGTCACACGGACGTAGGTCAAAAACATCCGAATCTTCAGCCAACCCTCCTACCGCTTTGAAGCGTGCGTGCTCA
>CAAE01014642.1:0-66225 GCA_000180735.1 Tetraodon nigroviridis | reverse complement strand
ACACACGCAAAGCAAAGTGATCTGACAGACAAGTTAAGAGCAATAACAAGTACAACTATAATAATGAATACGCTAGGACATTATCTCACACACACACCTGTGGTGTGAGATAATGTCTCAATCCTTTGTTTACAGCTGTAAAAGCGTAAAAACACACTGGAAGCAGACAGAATCAGAGGTTTGCGCTGCATCGCCATACCTGTACATACTTCCAAATGCAAAATGTTAACTGGCTGATAGCCATTTCTGGATTTCCCTAAAACCAGGACGAGGCTGCGACGAGTCCTGTCTGCAGCATCAGGATTTCCTCGTTTCCGGCAGTTAGCTGGCGTAAATAAGACGTTGCTGGAATGTTATTCACCATGTCCGAAGTGCTCTCCAGGAGAAAGTTGATGGCTCTGCCCACGTCCTCGTTGCAGTCGTGGAGTGCTACCATGCATTCGTCCTGGTTCTTCCCGGTAACCTCCATCAACTGTGAACGCACCGATGATGTCACGTTACAAGGACGTCCAGCCTTTTAGCCTGACAGTTCCTCCTACCTGGTTCACTTTGTCCTCAAAGTCCGCGTCGCTCTTGTCATAGATCACCTGGGCCAGTCGGATTTGCTCGGCAGTAGCCTCCAAGACAATAATCAACAACAAGATCAATCTCCCACAGATGGACGCTCGAGTTACTGCAGCCAGCTGCGGTTGCTCACCTGGATCTGTTTCTGTGGTTGAGGTGTGTGAGTAGCAGGAGCTAACGCTTTTTCCCGAGGGCCCTGGGCCTTGTCGTTGCCCAGCGAGCTCATCATATACAGTATATACAAAACTCTGTATGTACAAAATAGAAAAAAATCTGGGAAAAAAAAGCAGGATAAGTCACAAGCTCTTCTGAAACGGACAGTTACACACCGAGTTCAGCTACAAAGTGGGTTACACTTAAGAAGGAACTATTTCGTGCTGGAATATGTGTCACAGGGACAGTTGTTAACCCTTTTTGCACAATCACCGACTCTCCGTGAGGCTGGCCGGCTGACAGAGCAGCTTGGCTGGAAATCTAGGTCAAGGAGGAAGACTGAGCGAGTGTTCTCGTTGCCGTCCCACAAGCGGCACTCCTGAGTGTGAAGCAGAACAAACCGCGCAGAACCGGAGCCCTCGCCCCCGCTAGGTGGGCTTAACCGCGCACAAATAGCACTTTAAGAATAATGTCCAACTCTTCAGTGGATTTTTTTACAGCTGTTTTTTGTACCTGTCTGCAAACTGGGTATTTTTCTATGTCAATCAGACATTTTGAATAAATCATTTAGAAAACAGCCATGAACAGGTGAGGCTTGCAGGCGCTTGTCACTACACCTCTGTGTAATAAACAAGTGATTATAAGAGGATTTAGTTGCAGACACTGGCAAATATATCCAGTAATAGAACAGGGAATCAGTTCATTGCCACTAACTGGTCTGATTTATGTCAGGGAACAATAGTAATACAGCAGACAGCCTGCACGACCATGATGGATGACTGCTGCCATTTCTGCTGGCCCGAACAAAGATATTTCTACCACAAAGATGCATCAGTGGGTTTTTTTTTGTTTGTTTTTTTAAAGAATATTAAATATTTTTTTGAAATTAAAACCACAAAAAGAGGTTCACGACATCTATTGATCATGTTTGGCATCACAATCCACGTATTGACAGTTTGTGTGCACATGAGAAAAACATTTATTCTGTAGATCTGGACAACTTAATTGTCCAAAATTTGGAAATGCAGCGTCGTGGATGAATGGTTTATAAATATAATGTGTACAGAAAAACGGCTAGCTGCAAAGCCATCATTTACTAAGGTAATGGGAAAACGAAGCATTGTTTTGAAACAATCGCTAACATTAGCATAACGTTTCTTCTTTCTAAAAATGAACTATTATCGTAAACGCTGCGCGTCATGTTTGCAGAAGACAATCCAGATTCTGGAAGCATCTTTCTGACTCGCTGTTGTTGAACTCGGTGTTATTGCTATTAAGGTTCCTTTGTCCTCACTAGCATGAACACAAGCTAAGCTGTTAGCCACCAACATGCTAACGCTGACACCACACGTACGTACACCGTCTGAACAAACGGGGCTGAGAGAATAAAGCTAGCTAACGATGCTATCTGAAGCAGGAGAAATGGACGGCGAACGTCCGTTCAACTTGTCCGCCTACGTCCTGTTCAGAAATGACCAGTTGGTACCACGGCTCAAGTTACACACACATAGCGGACAGCGCGGCTGTCCAGCGGTAGTTTTATTAAATCTGAAGTCGAAGGCCTCGCAGCTGAGCACAATCGCATCCCGACATTTCTCGCCGGGGAAAGAAGACAACAGGGATAATACGAAAAGACATCCCTCACAACAGCGGCAGAGCAAACCAACAAGGCCAGCGACGAAGCGCTCGGGCGAAACCGAGTCTAAACAGCTTGTGTGAACTGAACAAAGCGGACATTACCGAGTTAAAAATGTAGAAATAGATGATGTTTTCGTACCTGCTAACGTGCTTCCCTTAGCCAACAGCAGACACGGTGGTCACGTGACACGCGCTGCCGCGTCCGACGCTTCGCCGCGTCCGCGGTACCGCTCCCGGTCAACGCGATCTTTCCATTTTTCTCCTTGGAACCTTCTGTAAAACCAGCCTTTTCTCCAAAGACATATTTTTTCTCACACATACACACTCAATAATATTCATTACATTTTATTATTTACTCTGTTAAAGATTTCATAGCTTGTTTTCCCAGATGTTTACAATCTATCTTACAATATCCTCGATTTCAGTCATCTGTAAAAACATTCATGAGGCATGTACAAAATAAAAAAAAAGTGTCACCGAGCTGACAGAACGACAACACGCGCTTCTTCATACACATAGAAATGTACGCAACTTGTCTTTATGTATTTCACACATACATATACACACTTACATATAAAACACACTTTTTAAAGTGTTGGTCGATTCAATTTGTGGTTGCGGTTGGGCTTCCTCTTCTGTTGCTCATTATTCCGTAAGTGTGGTCATGAAAAAGAATAATTTGCATGACGATCTTTCACAGAAAGACCTGAGGAAAGCTCGAACGGAGCTACGCCGCCTCTACAAAACAGAAGGTGCAGAATCACGTCCTACTTAGCATTTAAAGGGGGGAGATAACAACTGTGCCTGCAGTGTAGAACTGTGGGTAGGACAGAAAGGTGATGCCTTTATCCATCAAACAACATCTAATCATTAATGCACTGCAGAGACGTTGGGGGGGGCCGCTCTCCCGAGACAAAAAAACCTGTAAAACGTGACAAAGAAGGGAGGTTAAATACAGGTAATGCTAACTGCTAACAGGGCTAGCAGCGTGTGTCTGTCGAGTCCAAAAGTCAAACGCGTGAGTTCAGTTTCATTCTTAGAACAACATCTAGGACATCACTGTCGCTCCTTCGTCATTTCGTTAAAGTCCTGCTCCGACTGGCGTCTTTGCTTTTTCAATTGTCCGTTTTCCGTCCTTCTGCCAGCCGGTATTGGCGGAATGAACGGGAACTCCATGTTTTCCTTCGTGTTTGTTACAGAAGAAGGGGAGAGCGCTTGAAAAATAAAAACATAGCCTAACATCTGGCGGTAGATTCAATGTTTTAATGGTACTACGTCATTACGTTTCTGAAAACCGTCAAGTTCCTGGAGCAGATTCCGCAGCTTTGGGGAAAAACAAAACTTAACGGAAAACAAAAAAATCCCTAATAGATCTGTACATTTTCATATAAAAACAGCAGCCAAAGTCGGAGGGGAAAAACCAAAAGATGAGAGCGGCAGGGACGAAAACACACGACGTTCAAAGCTGCCGAGGCGGGGTCCAGATCATGCTCCTGAGTCCAGGTGGAGGGAGAACGGCGATGGATAAACGAGCGGGAAAAAGAAAATCCAAGACGGTGGTGTCGCCCAGACATTGTGAGGATGGAGGGAGCGGGTGGACAAAAGGTGGGAGGGAAAAGCAAAACGGAAAAAAAAGCGGAGGCTAGCTCCACAGCCCCGCGTAGTTGCCGTGCAGGCCGGAACAAAGCGGCCCGCCCGCCACAAACAGCTTGGTGCCGGAGTTGTCGTAGCAGTGCGTGTAGACCGCGTTGGGGAAGGAATGAACGTCTGAGAAGTAACTCCTCCACGTCTCGTCGTGATTCTGAAAACAAAAGCGGCGGTTAGGCCTGGACGAAGAGGCGGAGGAGACGGAGACGGAGAGCGTACCACCCAGCCTGTCCCCGTCGTCAGCTTCAGGATGCCTTCTCCTGGACACTTCCGGTACCCGCCGGTGAGATTCAAGGGCTTCTCCAGGAATCTCTGAGCACGGATGTCGTAGAAGAGGAGGGAGCCCAGGCCGGTGCCCACCGTCACTATGTGCTCATAGAAGCTCACTGAACGGATGCCTGAACACACAAACATGTCTCCGTCAGGGGCAAAACAACCGCAAACTAAATCAGAATTTACTACAACTCATCCAACTGACTGTTTGAGAGTCGGCAGCTGTGAACATCTGTCGTCCAAACTAACAATGGAGACAAACGTGTGATTTTCTAAAAGATGTTTGATTTTCTGTTACTGGACCAGAGATGAACAGTAATGTGCTTTACCGCCCCCTACTGGTTGAAACAGGTGGAAATTTCCCACCGAGTTTCTGTACTATTTACAGGCTTCTAGGAAAAGAAAAGGCCACATTTGCTGTGTAAAATAGTTATTTTATTAAATACTGGGTTCGGTTCCAGGCCACTCACCACTTCCTCTCTCCCGAGAGCTGACAGACTTGATGGTGTGCGCCGGCTGCCGGGGATCCAGGAAGGAAACGTGGGACTGAGAGCCCACAGCATACACCGACCAGTCCTGCCCGTAGGCCAGGCACACGTTCTCTTTGCAGTGAGGCAGCTTAGTGGACAGAAGCTGGCAGAGAAAGACACCGTAACTGGGATTATGGTTGCATGCCAGTGTTCCCAGTCAGCGCGGAACAGCTGGGAAAGACAGCTGCGAAGCTGCGGGTGTCAATGCTTCACCTTGCAAAGGTTGTTTTCAGCTTTCCAGAGGTGGAAATAACCATCCAAGGACACAGCACCCAGTTCCTAATAAAAAAAAAAAAAAAAAGATGGAGCGATGCAGAGAGCAGAGGGACGGGCGGAGATCCCTGAAGCTGGATCCCAGCACGGATAGAAAACATGGAAACAACATTGCAGGCGCTCTGTTTTTGCAACTGGGATGAAGCTTACCTTGTGGTTGTTGTTGAAGGCCAACGCACGAACTTTACAGTTGTACGGGTTGGTGTACTCCTTTGGGATATCCTTAAGTGCGCGGTAAGAAATGTGGGCATAGGTGGGCATGGATTCCTCGCTCTGAGCGCGCGCCGTCTGGCTCAGAACCTCCTCCGTCACCTCCCACAGGCCCATGGAACCATCCCTGGACCCTGCGAACGCCGGCAGATACCGCAGGTTGTTTTATCTTCCCGGAAATGCCGTCCCGAGGTCACGCAGAGGACGCCGATTAAAAACCAGTCGCGCCGCTGTGGTCTGGTCGCAACGCTCGCGCAGCAGTTTTCATTCCCAATGCCTGACAGACGCAGCCTTATTTACCTGAAACTGCCATGTTGTCGCTGATCCACGCTATGGAGAAGATCCAGTCATTGTGTCCGTCCTGGAAAACAAAGCAGGCTGAAATGCGGCGACGGTGCTCACGGACAAAAGCGGCGAGTTGGTTTTTTTTCTGTTAGCGGTGCAGCAAAAGAAGCAGGCCAGAGTACCCGCGGGTGTCGAAACACGCTGCGGGCCTTCACTCACGTCTCCAACGCACACGGGGTCCAGGGTCGGCAGCTGATAGATGGCTATGCTGTTTGGGTTGTCTCCTCCTGTGGCTAGCAAAGTTCTGGAAGGGTTCAGCTCAATGGCGTGGATCCCGCAGCCCTGCTGGTCGATCCGGGAGCGGGAGCTGGCTGTGGAGTGGTAGCGCGGAGCAGCCATCGTGGCGCCCACCACCCCAGTGTCCACGCTTTGACATTCCCGGTCTTTCAACATGGGGATGCGCGTTATCTGTCCCGTCAGGACATCGGCTACGAAAAGCTGCAGAGGAAGCACAGGGATTAGGACGAAGGCTTGACCGGATCCATAAATTAAAAAAAAAAAACATAGCATAACTGGACATCTCACCGTGTTACACTTGGTCCCACAGACCACCTGCCTGTGGTTCAGCCACTGGGAAGCAAACACCTTGTTGAGCCGCCCAAGAGAGAACTCCCTCTCCTTGAGGATACACGGGAGCCTGCCGGCAGCAAAGCCCCGCAGGCTCCGCTCCAGCCTCAGCTCGTGCTGCTGCTGAGGCCTGAACTCCCGTCCCCGGAGAGCCCACACCACCGAGCGGCGGCTGCACCACCACTGCTGGGCATGACGCGATGAACAGGAAACGCGACTCCGCTTGTGTGGAGTCTGGCACCTGCCCAGCTGAGGGATAGGAGAAAATTGTTTTGTTTTGAAAATGCAATCTTAGAAATAATTGGATTAATTGATTTATTTGCAATCATCAAATGATAGCTTACAATGATTTAGAGGAACAATTGCATGGCAAGGCATCACTCTAGGTTTTAGCAGGCCACGTAATCTAAAATTGACCTGGTTAAAACTGATCTCTACACCAAGTTGGCATCTAAATGCTCTATAGGCCAAAGTATTAAAGATTTGTTAGCTTTGTTTTGTATACTTTTTAAAATGTTTCGTACAAGGGCCTTCTCTGATTCCGCCCAAAGTATTCATTTACATAATTAGTATTGGGGAAAATACATTTTGATTTAAATTTAAGCATTGTGCGAGGTGTCAACAACTGTTGATTAGATAACCCGTATAGACAGGTTCTGAATTTCACTGTCCATCCCGTAAATTAAATGCATGTATTTCATTTTCAGATAACTGCTTACGGTTTGTTATTGTTAAGTTATCCAGCTGGTTAACGTTTCAGCTAACGTTAGCTAAAGCAGTTACAGTAACAATTGTTTGCCACAGTGCTTAGTCTGTTTTCAGTCATGCCCAATATTTCCGAAGACAATTATAGGGCAAAACAAATGTCGTTATCTCAAAAATCTGAACATGTAGGTGTAAAAAATGATAAAAACCCAAATTAGCATCAGCTAGTATTGACCTAGCCATCATAATGACTGCGAAGTCCCGTCGGCCAAGGCCGTGCTAATACCTGAGTGCAATATTTCAGACAGGAAAATAGTGCGTTAATTGTTGAAACACTTGTACGGATATGGATTATATAAACAATTACTGTGTGATACTTAATGCTGTGCCTAAAATATCAGTAATGTTCGTGTTATGACGTGAGCGTCTGGCAGTTTTATCCAGTTGCTAGCGACTTAGCATGCTCAGATAACTAACCAGCTAACACGGATTCGCATCGGTTTCCGCCTACCTGTTGTTGGTTCTTGGGCTCTTCTGCCTTCCTTTTCCTGCTAACTGTTTTTCTCGCCATAATCTGATACACACAATTCCCTCACCCACATGGAGGGTAAAAGCGACGCTGTACACTGGGTCATATAATGGCGATATACTGTTATGTTGGTTGCCCCCGCTAGCAGTGTCCACCGGAGAGGAAGAGGGATCACATACGGGGATGATTGTTCGTCGCGGGTAGAAACTTCCACCTAATTACTGCCGCCGACCCTGAAAAAAGATATCTGTCCTATCGTGAGACGTACCCTTCGATTACGAATCGATGACCGGTGTTCGCCAAAGGGTTAACGTCCTCTTCCCTGGCGAGGCGCGTCAGCGACGGTCGTTGAGCAGCGCGCAGGCGCAGTCACGCACAACAGCGCCACAAACAAGGTCGGCGTGAACGCGGACGACGTGCGTGCTCGTCCACGACAAAGTGTTTCAGACGTGCCCACGTGGTGTTCGTTCCTTCCGCTAAGCCGGCGTTTGTCTGTTTGTGAACAAAATAACTCGAAAACAACTCAAAATAACTGAGACTACATCGTAATACTGCTTTTAAAATGGTGTATTGTATATTTAAAAAAAATGATTTAAGGTCATATCCTCATTTTCAGGCTATTCAGGTCATGTGGGGATAAAAAAATAATTAAAAAAAGAAACTAAGCAGCAGTCTTCAGGGTGTAGGAGTATTTAGACATGACATGTGATGCCAAAGCCCCCCATGACTGCATGTTTCAGAGGACCTCAAGGAGAGCAGATTGTAGTCTGCTCAACCGTTTTGTCAATAAGAAAAACACTCCCTCTTCAAAGTTAATGCAGAAAAAAATGTGTGAGAATAGCTGGTTAAATACAGAACAAAAAACCAACACCGCTCCAAAGATGTGCCCGTTTAATTGCGTGGATTTCACCATATGATCAAGAAACCCAGTCATCACTTCACTTGACTGGAAATTCACAAGTCCACCTGCCTGGAATATCCCGTCCCATGTTGGTTTAGTGGACAAACAGATGGATTCAACAGGTGAAAAGGTCTGTGGAAAATAAACAAGAGCATGGCAGCGTGTCCACAACCACACAGCGCTGATGGCGGG
Source organism: Tetraodon nigroviridis (assembly GCA_000180735.1). NCBI lineage: Eukaryota > Metazoa > Chordata > Actinopteri > Tetraodontiformes > Tetraodontidae > Tetraodon > Tetraodon nigroviridis. Next base: position 57,698 of record CAAE01014642.1, on the reverse strand, counting down.
GGCCCTTATACCTGCTCAGGAATAAATTCACTCCAGTGCGGTCGCAGCTGAGAGAGCCCTCGCTCCAAAGGAAACAAAAGCCACTGTATGTTATAAACCCAAAAACAAACAAACAAAAAGGCCTAAAGTAGGCTGTTGTATGGTTTTAGCAGCAGACGAGTGTATGAAATAGTCTGAGGAGGTTCATTCATGCTGGTTTTACTGGTGTTCTACATTCTCTCACCACTTCAGTTATAGAATCAGAACTGAAGGATCTGATCAGCCTGGATTAGTATTTAGATACGTATTAGTTTAAATTAGTGGGGGCACTCGCTCAAACACCTCGCATCGTTAAAAACAGTCAACAAATCAAAGGTTTTAATTGTATGCCGAGATATGAAATGAATCAGTACAAATGACCTTTATATCCAGGCTTCCCTCAAGTTCAGAGGTCCTTCCTCGTCACCTCCAGGCTCAAAGTGCCGGTTAGCAGTCACACGTCAGAAACGTCTCTATTGCACGGTGAAGTGGCTGCAGGACCGTGGCTTACCCCCCCATCCAATCCACTGAAAGGGCTGCCAGCTGTCAACATACCCTACAATGTCTGAGAGCCTTTATTTGCAAATGAAAGCTGATCATTGCAACGATGTGGATATAATATTATTACTGTTATTATTCAGAGACTCCAATGAAGATTCTCTGTCCTTTTCCTGCTCGGCCAAACAGCACGAGCGGTATCAGCTCCGTCCTGCATGAACGTGATCAAGGACCCATAACGCAGTCCCTCAAGGAGGAAGCAAAAGTGTGGAACCTACACTTGGCACGAAGAAGTGCCGGAAACGGACACCAGAGCATGAGACAGGTGCAGATGACGCAGAAACTGGGTGCCTCGGTGGGAGCCGTAGGGCTGACTCAGGGCAAGGCCTCTTTTAGGGATCATAGTCTTCTACTTTAAATGTTAGTGGGTTTAGTTAGGCTCCGTCCGCCGATTCGCAGGACCGCTCTGACCGATGGAAGGAAGGTGGCGGCTTAGGTGCTGAGGAAGTTTCCAAAGTTGGAATCCTCTGTGCTCCTGCAGGGTCCATGAGAAGCGAAGCGCCGTCCCCCAGACTGCCTCCTGCTTCCCACCACGGAGCTTCCTCCCATCCCAAAATGCACTCGTTTACCCCTAGGTTGTTATTTTTTTGTTTGGTTTTTTTAAGTAGAAATCACAGCTGTGAGGCGGGGTCACGGTCGAACCGCCTCCGCTCGAGGGATAGAATCTGTGCCGAGACACGGTGCTGATCAGCACAGAGAGGAGCTGCTCCTCCACGGCCGAGCCGGCGGGAGGAAAAGGGGGGCTGCGTTGGGTAAGTAGTGGGAGGCTTTTGGGGCCGACGCTCCTCTGGACTCAGCTGGCCGCAGCACGAGCCATTAGGTCCTCTAAAGCCTTGTCCTGATCGTTGTTGTGGACCAGCAGCACCTCCTTGATGGCGTCCCGCTCGAATCCCATTTCACCGAATCTGGACATGAGCTCCAGAAACTGCAGAGCCTGCGGAGAAAGGAAACGGCCCAGGTGGCGTGCTTGATGTCAAACGCTTGATAAAATTAAAAAAAAACCACAAGAGTGCTCCCTTGGAAACACAATCGTTGCGTGTGTGTGTGTGCGTGTGTGTGTGCGTGGGGGGGCTTTGAATGCCAGTTTGGTAGAAGTACAAACCTTTTCTTCAGAACACTGGTACATCTCTAAACACTCCTCCACTGCACCTGCATCAAAGCCCCGCTCACACAGTCGTGTGTGGAGGAAGAGGTAGTCCAGGACCTTAGAGACACAAATCTGCTCGTTATACATCTTTACGCTGATTTGATTTGATAATATAGGACTTTGCGAATAAGCGGAGCCTTTTCTTCAAGCAGGATCGATTATGGCCATAAATCCGGATTCATCTCTTTTTATTCCCATGCCTGACAGGAAAGGGGGACGCACCTGCTCCACGTTCTGCCCTTGTCGCTGCATGGCCCGTAGGACCCCCTCATAGGAGTAGCCCATGCCCACAAGGGTCTCCGCGCACTGCCGTTCACTGGGCGTCATGCTGAGCAGGGCTCCGCCACAGGGTAGACCAGAAGACCCCGACCCCAGGTTGACCTGGCGCGGGGAGCAACAGCACCTTTTTAGCTTTTTGCCAGCAAAACTGGTGATGCTACACTGACAGGCATAAACAAAGGTGAAAGGTCACGCTCACCGGCTTTGGTGCACCGCTCTTAGTGTTATTGGGCGTTTCCTGGACAACAATGATTTGGTTCCGGGGTGCAGCCGACGGGCTGCCGTTGGGGAGATTCTTTAGGGGAACAGGAACAGGAAGTGGAGGTGCTCTGTACCGCGCTGGCTCGAGGTCGCCAGAGTCAGAGAGCTTAGGGAAAGACAGGGAGCGGATGTTACACGGCCGATCGTCCGTGTCCAACCCCGCTCGGCCCGGAGGTCCAACGCTGTCCATGTCAAGCAAGCCAACCAACCCGTTGGGTTTATGGGGAAAACCGGGTTTGGCTGTGAGGCTGGTGCTGATGCCGGGAGGGGACGGGCTGTTCCCGCGGGACGCCGACCCGCTCTGGGGGAGCACTGGCGGCGATACCGAAGGAGGAGGAGGCGGAGGTAGAGGTTGGGGCTGACTCTGAAGAATGTTCCTGAGCTCCTCCTTATCATCCAAGGTTTTGAGCTCCAGCTTGTCGAACGGATCCTCTTCCCGCTCAAAGTCTGCGAGGTTGAGGTTGTGCGACTGGGGAGTGCTTGGCTGAGCTTTCCTGGGGCCGAAGCTGGGGGCGGGCAGCGGAGTGAGGATAGCGCCGTGGCTCAGCCCTGCCATGACAGGGTTCACTGCTGGTGGCAGAGAGTCCTGGTCCTCCGCGGCAGGCAGAGCTTTTTTACCTCCTCCACCGTCAGCGTCCTGGACCTGGGAGCGCTCCCTGCTCTCTGCCTCCTGCTTGGCGGCGGCCTCCTGAGCCCTGGCCTCCGCCGCTCGGGCCTCAGCCAGTTCCATCCCCCAGAGCACACTTCGTCTCTCCAGAGAAAAGTCATACTGCTGGGACCAGAGCGAAGCAAATGTGGGGAAAGGACAAAGAGGGCACAGATTTACTAATGAAACACATCTTTTATTTACAAAAGGAAACAGACATGTACTATCCCGACTAATTTAAAGGTTACAGTTTAGTCCCAAATCAAGAAAGTTTTTATAAAGAATTTTTATAAAAGCCCCCAGAAGGATGGCATTTGCTGTTTCTGACCAACCTGTGTGTCCATCAGCAAGGAGACACAGTCGGGCGGGCAGAAACCAACAGGCAGACCCACTTTGGCGGGGCAGCGAAATTTGTCGTTGATCTTAAAGGGAACGTCATCAAGGTAGCTGATGGGTCCTGCACAAAAAAAGGCATGTGAAATATTGCACAAAAAACCCCTACAAGCACATTAGGCCACGATGCAATATCAAACTCACTAATGTAAACATCACTGCACCTAAACACTACAATAAGAACAACAAGGTCTCACCATTGTTGTACGCATCTGACCCAGACTTCCTTGTAGCCATTTGGAAACTGAAAATATAAACAGATACAAGGCCGGTGATCAGTGAAACTGACAGGGTTCGACAAAATGATGGGAGGTTATTTACATCTATTTATATATGGGGTAATATAGTGTTCGTCTACGTGGCCCTTTTTTAAATAAAATTGTGCGACGGTCAAATATTGGAGCACTCCCCGTGAAGTCTAATCTGGAACGATCTTGTGATCAAGGCACGTCTAATAGATTTGTTAGGTGTTTAAAAAAGAAGCCAGCAGTTACAATATGTTTATTAGACTGGCCACAGTTTATCTTACTAGAAAGACTTTAAAAGAACAAGCTAAAGCTAACTAATTTAAGAAATCTCTAATGTATCTGTTTCTACCTAAAGACGCTGAAGGGTACCTTTACTCCACAGTCCAAGATTTCTGAAGATTACGTAATATTCCAATAGTTACAGCTGTTATTTGACGTTTATAATGTTGCGATAGCAGAAGTACGTCAAATTTTATTAGCTTTTACTTTTAAAGTTAGAAAATGGCTAATTGGCAACAAGCTAGGCTATTGCTTTGGTTGGGTAATGGCTACCCACAGCGTTTAACAACAACCATTGAGTGTCAAGTAACACCAGCTGGTTGTATTAATAGAATTCTGAAGTCGAACAAAAATATAAACGGGCAAATCCCTGTCTGTGACTGTTTATTGCGCAAAGCTATCACTTATGCTAATACGCTTAGTTAGCTTCGCCAGTGGCCTGGCTATAACGTTATGCGACTGGGTACACACACTCTTCTGCCACCGCCCCTGAAAATACTAAACAAAAAAATAATATGTGCACACACTTCCCTCACCTGTGGCCCCCTCGTCCCCTTCTGTCAGAATCCAAATGACTTCTGATCGTGGCAGCTTCCAAACTATAAATAGTTTGTAAATGAGTTTTATTAATGACTGTCAATGCCTGTTCTACACCCGGAAACAGAGCTGTTCCACATCATTACTGCGCATGCGCAACTATTTTCACGGCAAAAGTTTTTTCTCTCCACAGTCTTTATTTATAACAAAACAATGAACACGACTGTATGGACGTAGGGGAAAAAAGAGTTTTCATTCCAATTAAAGACATTAAACAGTACAGATGTTCGTTTTAACAGCTTTTTTAAAAGCTTGACAGAGATGCGATTTAAACACCAAATGACAATATTTTGCAGCCTCGTGCCCCTGGATTTTGGAAAGTGAGATTTTTTTATAGATTTTTAAATATTTAGGCATGTTTTTAAATGTTTAAAATTGATGAACTCCGGACGGTTACGTTAAAAAGCAGAATGCGCAGTTTGGGGCAAACGAAACGAATTATTTTAAGCTCCGCATCGAGTGCGCGCACGTACGGCCCTGACGCGCACGTACGTTACGTTCTTCAGACACGCGCAGTGATAGCCGGAAGCATCGATGGGAGGAAAATATTCGATCGAATCCACTGTATTTCGCGAATATAGATCACTCTCTTTCTGTCTTTTTTTGCGACCGTGAGTTCTAATCGGCCCCGAACTCGCACGGAGACAGTGAGAAGGGGACGACGGGGGCCGGCGGAGCTGCTTTTGTGGGCAAAGTTCCTCGGCGGGGCTTAGCCGACGTTTGGAGAAGTTCGAGCGGATAAACAAACATAAACAAGCGGCGTCGGGCTGAGCGGCGGTCCGGATCGAACCAGAAGCTTAGGAAGATGCCTGAGATAACGAGGATTCACGTTTGAGCCCCAAAATTAGTGACAAGAAACGGCGGTTTTCACCTTGGTTTTTTAGCTCCATGTCAACTGTCAACAGTGGCACACAAAGAATTTCGGAAACACAACACGGGGAGCAGCTAAAGGCTTTAGCAGGAAATCCACTGCTCCTGTCACTCCTCCAGGCCAGAAAAGACCAGCACCGACCTCCAATGATACTTCCTTCTATTTGTCTGCTGTAGAGAAGCCGATACACAATATAGTCCGAGGAGAGAGGTAAAGACTTTTTGGGAACTTTTTTCTATCAAGGGCCTGGGAACTGACCGACAGACCTAGCTAGCTTCCGAGGCCATGGTTCTTGTGTTTGAAATGAGTTTATCACAAGGTCTGCTATCTGCTCACCTTTGGTTTTTACCCCCACTCTCATAATGAGTTGTAGAAAGATAGCTCCCCGTGGAAAAAGTAATAAATTGCAATTGTATCGGGTTGTAAATGAACTACAAATCAGGTGCCATGTCACCAGTGTTGTTGCCATTAGCAGCTGGTGTCCTTTGACCTTTCCACCAGTGTCAGAAGTGGGATTAACATGGCCCACCAGGCGACCCCGAGTTCCCAGAAGGCCCTGATGATGGAGCTGAAGTCCCTGCAGGAGCAGCCTCTGGAAGGCTTCCGCATCACCCTGGTGACGGAGTCTGACCTCTACAACTGGCAGGTGGCTATCTTCGGCCCCCCGAACACCCTGTACGAGGGAGGCTACTTCAAGGTAAGATGTCCAGAGATCACGGGAACCCTCACAGTGGGCGCTGGACCCGTTTCCATCCAATCCAAACTGGCCCCAGCGATTTATTTAGCTTTTTCTGACAAGTTACAAACGGAGGAGCCACGGATGTGTTTTTTAAAAAAAATCTAACATTTTTTTGTCTCTGATCATGGCTGCTGATAGTCTTTCTACCCTGTGCACTCCGCTCTGCCCATCTCTCCCCTCTGCCTCTTTTTATGATAGTTGTGCCTCCGTCGGCTATTTTTAGCTGCGAGTCCGGTATAAACGGCAGCACGGCAGCCAGAGAAAACCAAGCGAGGGGGACTCGGTGATAGCCATATCTTCCCTCTTTTGGGTTTCTCATTCACCAAAACGAATGCAGGCGTGAGTCTGCTTCCACGTTGGTGCGATGGAAATGACATAGCGGGTTTCCAAGAATGCTAAACTAATACCCAGCAGGTGCTGCTGCAGCATGCTGGAGCAGCTGATCGCTGTCAGTCACGTTTAGCTTCACTTCTACCGTTCCCTCGTGTTGCGACTAGTTTGGAGTCGTGATCTACCCAACAGGAATTTCACTGAGAGCTCTCACACACACCCAGATCCAGCAAACGCTTCATCTAGGCCAACTAAAACTAAACTGTTAGCAACTCCTGTGGCTCTGCTGAAATCCACTAATATTTTCTAATAATTAGGAATAAACAAACCCTCCTTTGTAAGTCTGGGATTGTTGGATAATAATGGAGTGATGGCAGCCGAGGTTTGCCTCCACGTCGGACGGTGCCGATTAACAATTTCCTCTTAATGAATTTCCTGCTCCGTCTCAGGCTCACATCAAATTCCCAGTGGACTACCCGTACTCCCCACCCACCTTCCGCTTTCTCACCAAGATGTGGCACCCCAACATCTACGAGGTAACCCAGCGTCTTCAAGGGCGTCCTCTCTCTAGGATGGTTCAGTCCCAAGGTGGGGAGCGGTGATAAGGCCTGTGTTGACCTTTTCAGAATGGAGACGTGTGCATCTCCATCTTGCACCCTCCGGTGGATGACCCCCAGAGCGGAGAGCTTCCCTCCGAAAGGTGGAACCCCACCCAGAACGTCAGGTCGGTTCTTCCTCCCAACTCGCTTGTCTTTATCCAACAGTAACAGCGGGCGTTATCAGGTAGATGAATGTCTGGGTCGGGAGGCGTTGCTATGGATAACCTTGTGTGGTAAACGAAAGCCACAAATCCAGACCTTTAAGACCAGACGATGAGTTCACTGGCGGCTGACCTGGACCATCTGCTCCCAGTTAGCCCTCAAACGGTTCATGTTGTGGTTTATTCTCGCGGTTGCGCGAGACGGAGCTGACGTGCGGGTGTCTTTGTCTCAGGACCATCCTCCTCAGCGTGATCTCTCTGCTCAACGAGCCCAACACCTTCTCGCCAGCCAACGTGGACGCGTCCGTCATGTTCCGCAAATGGAGGGACAGCAAAGGCAAAGACAAGGAGTACGCGGAGATCATCAGGTAACGCCCCTCCCGCCTCCGCCGGCTGCCTTAGCGTCGTCCCGGAACCAACGCAGTCTCGGTGGGGGGGGGGCGGGTGTGCTGTACCGCAGGAAGCAGGTGCTGTCGACGGCGGCGGAGGCGGAGCGCGACGGGGTCAAGGTGCCGACCACCCTGGCGGAGTACTGCGTCCAGACCAGGGTGCCGTCCCAGGACAGCAGCTCAGACCTCCTCTACGACGACCTCTACGACGACGACATGGAGCAGGAGGACGAGGAGGACGACGACAGCGAGCTGGAGTCCGTCGGGGAGGCCGGAGGCTTCGGCGGCGTGGAGGACGGCGAGACGTCCACCAGGTGTTACGACGACCAGGACGACTCCGGCAACGAGGAATCATGATGATGGACGACTGTGCCAAAAACGCCCCCGGTTTCTTTGTGTGTATGTGTGTGTGTGTCTGTCTGTGTGCGTGTGCGTGCGTGTGTGTGTGTTTACACATACAGTCGGATCAGAGATCTACTGCCAAAAGAGGTTCCATCGTTTATTAAACACACCCGATCGGAGGCTGTCCAAGGTATGTTCAAGTGCTGTCGGAATTTGGAGTTTCCACCGTTTGCCTTAATCACAGCTTGCACTCAGACTGGTTCCAGGTGCTTGAGAGGTAACAAGAACTGCTCCCAAATTCAAGGTCACGCCCCACGGTTTCAGACGTTCCCCTCCAGAGCATCCCCGCCCTCCGCTCAATGTCACCCCTCTTTGTTTTTTAAACCAACGGGGTTTTTTGCGTCGTGGTCGTTGGTGTTGGTCATCCTGAAGGGGCTCATTGGCTGATGGCTGGAAACCCGGTGGGACAGGCGTCCGTTCTACACCTGCAGGTATCGGTTCCAAAGGTTTGGAAATCTTTCCAAGGAGCCTCGATGATGATGATGATGATGATGAATCCAGCCGTCTGTAGCTGCCTGGATCTGACTGGCCAGGCCAGATCAGGGGGTTCCTGGAGCGATTCGACCCTTTATTGCAGTTTTGTTGTTTTTTATTTTCTCAGCGTGCTTGTTGTTGGGTTTTTGGTTGACTTCCGTTGTCTTCCCTGATGTGGTTCTTGTGTCGGCCCAAGCAGGCGACAACGACCCGCTTCTGTTGCTGTCCTACACGGAGCCCCAGATTGTCCGTTAAAGACCCAGTCTAGTCGGGAAGGGGGGGGGGAGAACAAGAACTCGGAGCTCCTCTTTCAGCCCTTCTCTGCCTCTTAAACCTCAGGGCCTCTGTGAGGACGGACGGGAAACCCAGGCAAACGCGGACTGCTCGGCGCCCGTTTCTTCACTCCGTTTCTTGTTTTTGTCCGTTATTTTTGACCCCAGTGAAGAAAACCCCAGGAAGGGGACGCCCTTCACGACCGGGGGGGGCAGCGCGACCAGGACCGTGCTCGGGGACACCTTTGGCTTTGGGCGCGGACCGCTTCCCGCGTTCCCACCTGTCCAGAACCAGACTTCAGCCACCCGTTTGGACTTTGTTGGCGCGGCTGGAGGTTCTGGAACCCACCCCTCGGTCCTGGCCTCAGGTCGGGCTGCGAGGACACCGAGGACTGTGGACGCAAGCGCTGGATTTAACCTTACTGGAACAAACTCCTAAAGACGCTGGGATTTTCACCTGGAGCCGCTCTTCCTCCTCCGCTCCTAAAGTTTGCTCCAGAGGCCGACGAAGACCAGTTTCTGTGGAGGAAGGAAGGAGGAAATCCACCCCGGACTGGATCTTTAAGTGGATTTTAGTGGAACGTCGCCAGCATTTCTTTACTTTTGCTGAGGTTTTAACTTTATTTTTTCTTTTTTTTGCCCATGTAGAGAAGACAAATCCATTAAATGTAACAACCTCGCGTCTCTGCTTATCGACAACGTCGAATATTTGAAAAAAACCTGCTCACTTTGCTGTGAATTAGGCAGGAGAGCACATATATGAATCACTCTACAGTCAACCGCGCTCAGCCGCCGGTTAGCTTAGCATTGCACAAGTGTAGAGGTCTGATTCAGTGTTTCCAGTCCGCTCACCAGCTGCTGGCTGCAGCTTCCTGTTTATCCGTTACAGGAGAGTCCGATCAAGTTGTTGCAACTGCAAGACGGAAAGAAATATTCCACAGGGGGTTTGTGTTCCTGCAGTTTCACCGTTAGGGCCGCATCCGCGTCCTTGAGACGAGAATCAACGTTTCTGCCGCTGAGAGACTAAAATCTCAGCTTTGCAGAGTCGTTGCTTCAACTGGAGCTTTGGCCTCAGTTCCCTATTAAATAAATTTGACCTTTTATTTAATAATAATAAAAAAAAACAGGGAAGAGTCAGCTGTGGGGTCAGTCATCCAAGTATTTTCAGTCTGCTTTTTTTTTTTTCTTTCCAAATTCATGCACATTGTTACAGCAGACAGACTGAAACCCTCCAGTTTGTGTCCGAGCGTGTGTGTGTGACGCGCGCACGCACCCCTGATGTCATGTGACCTTCTCCTTTTACCATTTTGTGTTGGCGAGGTCGGCGTCCCGGAGCTCATCGTGTCTGTATTGTACAATATAAGGGGAAAAAAAACGAACAAACAAACAAACAAAAACACATATTGGTGCATCTGTTTGCAATTTGGCTTTGATGTCTGTTGCTATGGCCACAGAAAACACAGTGAGCTGGTTTGGGGTAAAAAAAAAAAAAAAAAATAGGCAATGTTATTGTGGTTAAAATTGAAAAACCATTTAAAAATAAAACATCACGTCTTTAAAGCCTGTTATTCCGCTTCGGGCTGTTATTATGTGATGCATAGAAGTTGGTTTCTTCGGCTTCCACAGAATAAATGGTTTCACTTTTCAAGAAGATGGAAGAAATACGATTCGTCTGACAACCCTTTACACTGATGACATGTTGCTATTCCATTTTTCATTTATCCCTTTTTGTTTGCTGCCATTAAAAAATTGCTCTGTGAAAAATTCTATTTTTATTTAAATTGTCTTGCTTATGTGAAAAAAGACATTTCTTCCCCTTAGCAGAGGCTAAATATACAAGTTGATATGGACGAGGCTTTTGGATTTAATATTAAAAAAAAAGGCTGTTTAATAAAACTTTTTTTTTTTTTTTAATTAATCGAAGCAGCTGCAATTATTTTACAGAAAAATATGGCTCAGGCATTTGCTGAATTGGTGTTAATGCTCCTGCATTGTGTTTTTATTAAGAGTATTCAAAATTCCTGAAACCTTCCACTGCCCGGAGGGACACTTTTACGGGAGGGTTATTAAATGACAGGTCCAAGCAACGATTTAGCACGTTTTATCTCACTGCTATAAACTAAATTAGGCCTCACGACAACAAAATATTTAAGTGTAAAAAGAAACGTTGGAGGCCGCCGCGGTCAGTCGCGGGCTGGCGTTTGTCTCCATCTTGTGGCCGTATTAGGTTACTGCTTGAGTCAGACGACCCAGCACAGGGAAACGTTACTAAAAAATAGATTATAAACCAATAAATGCTTCACACAGCATCTTAGGTAACTCGTCTTTGGCCTAAATTTTATTAACATAATTATTAAGTTGTATTATAGAATGAATAAGATTATTAGGATAAATAATCCTATTTACAGTTAAAACCACATCAGGTTCTTTAGGATGAATGAAAACCCTTTTTTATGTATCATCCATTGAAGACAACCCAGCTTTTCAAACAGATTTTACAGTGAAAGAAGAGAAAATTTCTGAATGGATGATTATCACACTAGCTGCTAAAAGTCAAGAGAAAGTTCCACCTTTTTTTTGGACTAACTGCCACCTTGAATATATATACAAAAAATTAGAATTCCCTTCTATTTTAAATGTGTTTCATTACTAAATCAACCCTGCCAGGCAGCCACGTTTCAAAAAGGCTTTTCCTGTTAGTGCTTCCATGTCTCCAGGTACTGGTGTGCTGCTCTCAGCGTGTCCTGCATGTCTTGGTGCCGAGCCAGCGTGCAGGCGTCCTCCAGCCGGGCCCAGCGGTAGTCCTGGTGCTCATGGGACAAAGTCAGCTCCGTCTCCGGGTCCTTCAGCTCGGCCAGCCAGTAGAGCACCTCTTTGGGTTTGCCTCGTACCTGGTAGCGCAGCCGCTGCACGAAACCGTCCACGAGCCGCAGATGCTCAGCTGTGAGCCCAGCTTCCTCCTCGGTTTCCCTGAGAGCGGTGGTGAGGTCATCCTCGCCTGGGTCCACGTGACCTGAGGATCAAGTGGGCGACAAGACATTTACCATCCGTATTCTATGCATCTTGAGCAGGATGGTGAAAGGACTGTGGGTTTTCCCAGACCTTTGGGTGGAGTCCAGTGGTGTTCTCCGTAGGGGTCTGTAAAAGCAGGTACTCGATGTTGTCCTTTGGGGGGACACAATTGGCCAGAAGACGAAACACGATGAGGCCACAAGCACGGACTGTCATCTTTCTGCAGGACAACCATACAAAACACGTTTTGAATGATGCTGATAACCTTATTAGGACCATAACAATGGAATTTTATGTTGTGACAATGATTACGCACCATCAGCCGAACAGTATAACAGCAACAGAGACAGATCATTTACTTCAACAAATTCCTCAAAGATATTACAAACCCCGGAATTGTGCCTGTTCTGCGACAGGTTATACAGGTTTATATCAAACCCTTTTCTTCACATTAAACAAAGCGTGGAGATCTAGACACAACCAACGCTCAACGCAGTCCGCCCTAAGCCCATATGGAGGAGGTAGTATTGACGTTACAAGTCATGATAAAATCAGTCATGAGGCAAAACCTTAAAGATATCACTTACCTAACTTCTTAAAAGGTCTAAGGATTTAATTTACACATTGATCAGACACCTTCCACGTACAGTAATGAAGTTTCTGTAACGCAACCTTCTTTATATACAAGGGAGCTCAGCGGCGCACCAAAGAAATCAGACCGGGTAGTCAAGAAGCCGCGGATGAATAGTTCCGCTTTAGTTTTAACAGCAGGTAGATTCATTCATTTATCCAGTTATTCATGTGTTAATATATATGTTAATTTGTTGATTCAGTCATGCGTTTATAAATGTATTTCTTATTTTTTAATTACCTTTTTATTAATGTATGCCCTCTTTTGTTTATTCAGTTATTTGTTTATATTGTTCTGTTATTTGTTTAGTAATTTATTCCATAATTTATTTATTAATGTATTCATTCGTTTGTTTATTTAGCTATTTATTAATTTGTTATTTTTTTAATTATTGATTTACTTGTTTTTTTATTAATTTATTAATTATTGTGTTCCTTCATTTATTTGTTTATGTGTCCATTTGTTGATTCATGAATTTTTTTATTGATTTGTTTGCTGGTTTATTTATTGTACCAATCAAAGAGCTGTTGTGCCTGAAGAGGCAGATAGGCGATAAAGCAAGCGTGGCACCAACTGAAGACGGCGTGTGTTCAGAGATAACAGGAGAACGCTCCTCCGTCCCACCAGAGCTCATCTGTCCACCGTGGGCCTCAGACCTGACGCGGCCACATCGCCGCTGACTCCGGAGGGAAGATCATCAGGCATCTTTTAGGTAGGAAACTTTCTAAATGTTTTTGTGTCCTGGGAGCTGAGGAAATGTTGTTGTTTTTTTAGTGACGAAAGCAGTCATTTTAAACGTAAAAGAACATTTTGAACATTAGGCCTCCAGTCATGTGACTTTGACTGTTACCACCACGCTTACTCAGCCTGAACTAAAGTGCTCATCATTCCTTTCCGCTGTACTATGAATCACACTTTCATCCAGACATTTATGGTGCACGCTGACTGTCACATAGATTAGCCTTGAGTGCATGACTTCACTTTCTAGGTTACCCTTGTGTGTGTGTGTGTGTGTGTGTGTGCGTGTGTGCAGCATTGTCATCTTTTTTTTCCAGGGTTTTTGGCCTGTTTGTGTCACTTACAAATGCTCCCTCTTTGATTCTGTAATCTTAATGTTCTGGAGTTGGAACTGTAACTTAAGCTGACGACTGCGATGGAAGCGCACCCCCACGCTCATCCCAGCGGCAAATCCTAAAACCACATTCAGAAGATTTAAATGTATCATCTCACCTGAAAACACAGAGCGCTTCCTGAACTGCACAGATGTCTACGGGACAAATCTAACTCAAGTTCTGGGTTTATGTTGTTCAAAAATAAACCTTCCTGACAGCTTTTCGGTGCTGTTTCTCAGCAGCGTTCCTTGGACCTATGGAGGAGGGAGGGCAGCCAGGAAAAGGTCCTCATCTGGTAGGAAAGAAAGATGACCTCATTAAAGCAAAGAACACCGTCGTGACAGCAGGAGGTCGGGATCTGCTGGTCGTCCACCACCAGGGAGTCTTCTACGCTTTGGATTGTTACTGCTACCGTACGTACCGTTCTGCCATCCCCTGTACACGCCGTGCGATAAAATGTAGACGTAATCACCTTTTAAGGTCAAAAAGGTCAAAGGTCTTCTCCCCGTTGATCTCAGCTGCTCCTTTCACAGATTCTGGAGGAAGCCTGCAGAATGGAGACATTGAGGTGAGTTCACCGGTGAGGGCAAACGCGGTGTTATTCCGCTTTTTACCCCACGGAAGCACAGCTGCTGCTGTAACGAAGACGTCAACGCAGTATGCTAACACCCAGAGGCCTCGGCGACCTACAGTTAGCCTACAAGCTTGTTTACCTGCTTCTTCTCAACACCCTGACAGGAAATTGGCAGCCGGCCGTGCATAATTTGTCCCAAACACAAGTACAAGATCTCGCTGGCCGACGGGGAGGGACTGTACAAGGGCACCGACACCACGGTCACACCGCCTGTGACCACATGGTTGACCAAGGGTGTGAAGCAGCGGGTCCACGCCGTCACCGAGGCCGACGGGGACGTCTACGTCACGCTGTCTGAAGGCGACTGGGTCGAGTCGGACTTCTACCAGGGGGAGAAAGGCAAAGAGAAGAGGGCCAAAGCAGAGGAGCTGGAGAAAGCGTCCTGAGGGGTTGACACGCACGGGATGTCCCCCCGCTTCCTCTGAGCCCGTCTCCAGGACCGCACCATGACCCGCTCCTCACTACCTACCTCAGGCCACCACTCAAACCGGCCTCACAGAAACCTTTGCTCCACGGTGGCTCTGGGAGGGCTGGAATGTCATCCGTGCTGTGTGTCGAGCACGTATGGCCGATTTGAGAAATAAAGGTTGACCCGACTTGACCTTTCCTTGTTTTATCCCTAAAAAAAAAGTTTTTTTTTCTCTTCGACACACAAAATCCACCATCGCTCATTGTGTCCTGTCAAACATCAAAACAAAGGAATGAAAAAAGGAAACCAGAGTTACCTTTGAACACGGAAATAAAGCTGAATATCCCACAATGTCGCTGTCTCGGCTGGAATCTGATCCCCCCACACACCCACGACCACGGAGCCCGACCCAAGCTTTCCATGAAACTGCTTCTCTAGAGTTGCACAGTCTCCATCAGCTTCCTGTTAGTGTTCCAGCGTTTTCATTCATGCTAAATAACCAGTGTTTATTCTCACGTTGGCTTGGAACAGAAGGAAAACACAAGCGCTGATCAAACCACTTTGCACACGATTGGCAATTATTATCATTATCATCATTATTATTATTATTATTATTATTATTATTATTATTGTTGTTGTTGTTGTTGTTATTATTATTATTATTATCCCGGTGGAAGCTGAAAGTGAAATGCACACGTGCTGCCTTATTATACAAAAGGTAACAATAAATGTGTGTGTGCGTGTGTGTGTTGCTGAGTCAGTTCCCGATATCTCCCGCTCTCCTTCTCTCTGTTCTTCAAATTTTATCTATCTATTTGTATATCTCCTGTCTTACTCTCTGCGCCCCATCTTCCCATAATTCCCCTCTGTCCTCTTCGCTTTTTTCCCTCCATTCCTTCTCTCCCTCTCCCTCTCCCTCTCTCTCTCCCTCTCTCTCTCCGCTCTCCCTCTCTCTCTCTCTCTCTCTCTCTCTCTCTCTCTCTCTCTCTCTCTGTCCAGTTGTTTTCACCGCAGACGCCATTCATGCGTCGTGGACACCGCGGCTGACTGTTGCTCTCCGCCCGCCGCCGCTCGCCTCTCTGCCCGCCTGGCCGCTCCAGCGCGTCCGCCCTCCGGCCGCTCATGGCGCGGGTCGCCGCGCCGTCTCCGCCGGTTCGCCGCTGTCCGGTGCGGCCCAGGACGGCGCCGGGCTCCACTTTCATGAATGAACGCCGAGACGTGGACATGACTGCGGAACTCCCTCAGCATCAGCAGCAGCAGCAGCAGCCGCTCTCCCGGGGGACCAGCTACCGATGAGAGGCACCAACGAGCCGCAGCTCATTGCGGAAAAAGCGGCGTGCGTCCGGCGCGGCGGCGCAGCGCCATAGAATCACCAACCACAATGTAAGTTCCAAAGAAAAAAAAAAAACTGCGAGGAGCGCCTGTTCTGCTTTATTGGCTGGTGTGTGTCACTGATCAATAGGAATCCATCAAGTGCGGGTTTTATTCACCTCCCACCGCGGCCAGTAATGGCTCCGGTGGTTTTCCGTCGAATCATTTGGACCTCGACCACCTTCTGCTTCCAGGTCCATCCACGTTGTTGCGCTGGGCAGCGAGTGCCCCGGAGGAGCCGGGCAGGGAGAGGAGATGCTGGGCCAGGGCCAGCTGCAGGGGGGCCTGCTCTGGAGCTACCTGGGTCACGGGGCGCTGGTGGGACCCTGCGACCCGGAGGACGGCCTGCACAACCCGGCTTTCATGGAGTACACCTCCCGGGTGTTTGGAGACATCACCGTAGTGGTCCGGGACTGTCCCAGTTGGGTAAGGGACACCGGACGGGCTTGGGAAAGTTGGGGTAGGGATGAGATGGAGGGGTTAACGGACCGCTGAATGCCATCATTCCCCAACATTTTCAAATTCCCAGATTTATCTTCCAGCAGCCATTTCTAAAAGGCTCCTAGTCGAGGCAGAGGGTGCTGTTGTGAGCACGTGCTGCGGAAAGAGAGAAGGAAACGAGAGGATCTTTGTTCTCAGTAGAATGTGCATGCCAACGAGCTGTCTCCCTCCGTCAGGGGTGGTGCTGGAATTCTGTCACTCTTTCCGTCCTGTCGCTGTTCCTTTCTAATTCAAATTGCCGGCTGCTTTTTGAGGAGTTTTGTTCCTGGAGTTAGCTCAGCCTCCTGGGTTTCGGGCTGGCTAGCAGCTAACCGTGCGTCCGCTAGGTCTGACCTTGTATTTGCGTCTCCAGGACCTGCTGGACAGCGACTGGGCCGGCGTGCGGAAGGTCCTGGAGCAGGCGGACATCCTGGTCATTAAATATTCGGTCACGGACAAGCTGACCTTCCAGCAGGTCAGGAACGGCTACGCTCCGCGGCTGCGCCCCCTCCTGAGGCACTGGGGCGTCCCCGTCATCCTGGTCGCCGTGGGAGCGCGGTTGAACGGTGAGGACCAGATCTTTTTGTCTTTGAGTCTTGAGGATGAGGAGTTGAAGAACGTCTCTACGGGCCGGATGAAATAGCCCGTTGGTCCACATGTGGCCCCTGGGCCACAGTTTGCCCACCTCTGTTCACGAGACCCTAGCATGCTAATTACTGCACTGTCAGGGTATAAGTGCAACACGCTAGCACTCCAGGCTGTTCTGTAATGGTGGAAACTCCGGGTAGTCGTGGTTTTTGTTTTTATTTTTGTAATCTGTTGTTGTCAATCCGGTGACAAACGTCTGGATTATGGCATGTGCCAGTTTTCGTATCACGGCTAAGCGTATTTGGTGTGATTTGAGTAGCCAGTGTCCGTAATCTTGGCACAGAAACCCGCTAATGGCTGAGGTGGACTCATGCAGATGGGAGGTCAAAGGTCATTTAGATTCAAAGCCCTTGACCTGGACGCGTTTGTGGGTGGAGCTTAAAAGGATGCTGTATAATACCGCTGAACGTCTCAGTGGGCGAGGTGACGCGCACAAACACACACACACGTGCATGCACACCCACGTGCACACTCTGACCCTCGTTAAACCCAGACTCTGTAAACAAGCTCGTCAAATGGACCAGGTAGTATTTTTAGTCTGTCTTCCTGGCAAACTTCTGAGGTCCTGTCAGAGCTGCAGATCGCTCACAGCAATGGGATAGAGAGGGGGGGGGGCGGAGGGGGGGCTCTCTGCTTTTGTTTGTTTTTCTCGGTCTGCCGTGCACTCCTGCAGAGATCCCAGCTGGGCCGGGAGCGTTTGACTTTAGGCGGCCGGAGGCGCAGACGCGGTCGAGAGGCGCCGTTACGCCGGAGCGACGAGGTGCTGCGTGTCCGATACGGCAGCTCCTAATGCGGGAGGAGAGACCAATTATTCCAAGGGCGTTTGTGCACGCTCACACACGCATACACGGCACTGATGCGCCAAGCCAGTGCCTGCCTGATGTGCACACACACACACAGACTGACTCCAGCTCATCCTGCCTGCAGGTTATTAGCGGTATTATTTATCAAATGGCTTCTTCCATCTTTCTCTCCGGCGCTCTCCCCTCTTCCTTTGATTCTTTATTCCCCCCCCCCTTCAGACTTAATCCCTCCAATTTTTCTGTCTGATTGCCACAGGATAGCTGGTCCGAGCGCACACGCTTCTGCGGATGAGGTTATATTAGTTGCTGCTGGAGAATTCCTCTCCTCTTCCCTGCACACAAACGAGCAGACCTTTTTTCCATCTTGTTCTTTAGAATAGCGGCCGCTCTCATCGGGGCGGCGCGCTTTAACCTCCCCTTGTGTCTCCAGAGGAAGGGCCTCCCTGCACGTGTCCCCTGTGCGCGTCTGACTGGAGCAGCTGCGTTCCCCACAGCGAAGGTCTGCAGCTGTCCCGGGACCTGGGGGCCACCTACCTGGAGCTGCCCTCCCTCAACCACGTCTTTGTGGGCCGTTACTTCGGCAGCGTTGTGAGTGCCGCCGCCGTCGCCTCGGAGGGGGGGATGGGGATGGTGCGGGACCTGGGAAATCTTAGCGGGTTGGCCTTTAACCTGCGCTTCTGTGTGGTTTAGCTGGAGTACTTCATGATTCAGTGTCTGAAACACAAAGCCAAAGAGCGGCCGGAGAAGAGACGGGGGAATAAAGTCGACGAGCTCCTCCCTCCGCACTTGGAACAACCAGGTCAGAGGAGCACGGCTCACAGAATGACCCACAAGTGTCACATTTGCTGTAAGACTCGGACTCTCACGATGCAGGAGGACCACCGTCCTCTTTCACAGCTCCGAGCTGACCACAAAGGTCGGACTCAGATCAATAGTCTCTTCTCCAAACAGGCGAGACGAGGAGCGACTGATGCTTCAGTCGATATCGCTGAGCTCCTTTTAGCAGCAGCGGACCTGGTGTTTGCTGCCTCGTTTGGAGGCGCAAACAGATCTTTAGCTCTGAACTTCCACCGTGGAAGCACATTCTGGAACAGGACAGCATCTTCAGGAACGACACAGTTTGCAATTTGGACATTTTAACAGGGAATTGATTAAAGCAGCAACAGTCTGGAGCTAGATTTCATAAAAACCGACTGATTTAGTGCGCAACCTGCTAGCACGTGCTGTAGCATGCAGCCAACAAAGCCGATACGACTGTCTATTATTTTTAATTCAAGTGTCAGAGCGTCAGCTGGCTGCGCTAACACAAACCAGGGTCGTTACCAAGGAGAAAACAGTCCTTTTGATTGTCAACCATGAATAATTCTGAATTAAGTAGATGAGTTGCAATTAGTGAAAGTACTGCAGCGAATCCTGTTGCATCCTCTGGTGAAGGATTTCTCCTCACTGCCAAAACCTGTATAAACACTTTTTTTTTTCTTTTTTAAATGGTTGGGAACCCTCGCATCTCACTGGACACCTTCCAGACCAAAACGTATGTTGCAGAGCTGCAGGGTTAAAACGTGAAGAAGAAAACCGATCGGGGAGCGAGCGGGTGACGCCGCCGTGCTCATCCGACTGTCGCTTCCGCCGCCGGCAGAGAGCCCGAGCTGCTGCCGACGCTTACAGGCTGGTTTCCAATAAACACGGGCAGTTTTCCCAGCCAGATCACTGTGCTCCTAAAACAGGAGATCCGGTTTGGGGTGTCCAGTTCTTAGGGCCCCTCCTCCTCCTCCACCTCCTCCTCCTTTTCACCTTGTCTCTACCTCCATCCAGCACGTCTTCCACCCATCCGAGTGGAAGAGTCCAGCTTCTCCCAGGACATGCAGTGGCTGCTGGAGCGCGGCGTGCAGTTCGCCGATGTGGCTTTTTATGCCGGCGAATCTGGGAAGGAACTCGGGTGGGCGCACGCCGCCGTGCTGTGCGCCGTCAGCCCGTATTTCCGGCAGCTGCTGCTGGGGCCCAAGACCAGGTAGGGCTGCCGGATCACAGGATCAGCCACGGCTCCGCCCCCCCGCCCCCCTCTGAGGTAACCCCGCCTCTGCCCGGACAGGGAGCGTCCCCAGTCCAGGTGCGTCTGCAGAGAGCGGGACGGAGGCCCCCACTCGCTGCTGTCCACCTGGGACGGCGGATTCATCGACGACATGCCGCGGTCGGACGGGCACGCCTCGGGCCGCCTGTCCCGGCTGGTGGTGAAGGACCCCCTGCTGTGCATGTGTCTGTGGGAGGCCCTCATGTTCATCTACAGAGGTAACTAAAATCCGCACCTCCACCCCTCCGACTCTGCACGTCCACATTCCAGAAAATCCGAACTTTAGGCCACTGAATTTGAATCCTCACCTCAGATTTGTTTCCGAAGGCATGTGTGGAGTCAGACGTTCCGGCCCGCTCTGATGGAGGCAGGTGGGAAACAGGCAGCCATCTTTTCCTCCTTTGCTCTCCATGCCTGGCGTAGCCGCCGTCGGATGCTCCTTTGATTTGAGCTCTCGAAAAGAAAAAAAAAATCCTCCTTTCTTCTCCTGCAGCCCAGAATCTGCAGTCTGCTGTGCACGCTGATCGCAGCTTCAGAATTCCTTATGGGAGAAGAAAGCTGCTCACATGCAATTCGTGCCTTTTTAACTCTTGCGTGAGGAGCAGCAGCGCAGATTTAACATGCTCACACACACAGACACACACACACAGGGATATAGAGAAGCTGAATGCATGTGTGTGACGCTGGAGACTGAGAGGAGAGGAGAGAAGATTATAGTTTTAGGCTGAGTCTCTGTAAGCGACTGTATGAATTAGTATAAGTGGTTGAAAAAGTGCGTACCTACACGCACACACACACGTACACACACACGCACACACACACCTACACACAGTTCATTCCTAACAGCAGCATGTAACCTCGTGTTTTCACCTCCATTGTTCTCCCCTTATTTTTCTACATATCATGAAAGCAGAAATGTGTGTGTGTGTGTGTGTGTGTGTGTGTGTGTGTGTGTGTGTGGAGGGTTGGTGCGTGTGCTGAGCAGAATATGAATGTCACGTCTGTGTAAACTGCTGCAGGGAGACGACGTTAAGCCTTGTGTGAAGAATCCCAACCTTCCCCACGAAGGGTCTGACTGCACATTTAAACCCAACGACCTCAAACGGGGCGAGTCGTTGCTCCGATACGCGTCTCCTCTTTTGAGGCAAACGCATCCCTTGCCCACGGAAACACTCAATGCAGCAGGCAGCGAAGGTCAGACGTTCACTTACAGTAAATCCATAACCGGCTGCAGCGCCATTCTCATCCCAGAGACGACGACGAGCGTCTTCATGTTGAATTTGGGGACTGGAGCTTGCTTTAATCTCCAAACAATGTCGAGTCTCTGGAAAAACACATGCACACACACACACACACACGCCTAGACTTGTGTTTTTTGTGGTTTTTTTCCTGGTCTTTTGTCACTTGATTGAGTGTGAACAGCCACAGAGGCCAGGACATGCTTGTGTGATGCTAACTCTGTGAGACTCTGTCTCCTTTTGTAGCGTAGTGCTGAATTATCCAATTTGTCACTTGAATTCTATCGTGAGTGTGCTCATGTGTCTCTGTGTGTCTGTGTGTGTGTTTTTTCCTTGCATCCCAGTTATCTTCCAGACCACTGGAAGATAACTGTTCTAATTTTAAAAGATCTGCTTTCGTTCGTCAGTAAAGCTGGGAAATTAGCATGATGGTGCAGCTTCTATCGCAACATTTTGAGCTAATAGGTGACTTGATTCAGCTGATCTTCGGTCCTCGTATCTCCTGCTGTACCTGCGTTTGTCAGCCGACACCCCCCCGTTAGCTGCACAGCTCCAGAGCTGAGCTCTCTTCCTGCCAACGAGCCGCGAGCCATGTCATTATCTGCCAGCTAGTGCTGAGTTAATCCCTCTATCAGCTTAAATACCTTCATTATGGACTGATGGAAACATAAATCCTGCGTAGACCATCCTCCCCCTTCCCTCGACAGACTGTTTATGCGCCGGTGCAACGCCGTGTCACCTCCATCACGCCGTAAAGTTGCAGGTTTCAGAAAGTGGAGCGGAGCCCCGCCTGCATCTCTATGGGTATAATTGAATGTCACAACCCTAAAAGTGACAGAATAGGTTCCAACCAGAAATCCAGGCTAGAATTTTGACTTTTTTCCTGTCGACGTTTCCGAAACATGCTGGTGTGTTCCACCCTTGACCAGGGTTAGGGTGGCCAGGTTTGTAAAACTAAAATCTGGGACACAATTGTTTTTTTCCTCTTTACTCCCCCATCATTTCCTCTTGGCTCCTTCTTCACTCCCCCTTCACTCCCTCTTTACCACCTTGTCACTCGATGTCTGTGTAGATTCCCGTCCTTCCTGGTCACAGCTATCCGAGGTTAGACCTCTGCGTTCAGCTGGACTATTACAAGTTTCCTCCAAGACGTTTCTCCTTCTCCTTAGGTGGCTTCTTTAGTTCTAAACTCACTGGGGGCAGAGCTTGAAAATACAGCCCTTGTGGACTGTTAGCATGCTAATGATCTGGGGGGGTCACCATCCCAGATTTCGAACCCATAACCTTGATCCCAACCCCACACTACAGTCACAAGCTCTGGTTTTTGGAACTGATCTCACAGCACAAAGGGAACTTTGCTAATTATTATAAGCAAAATAAGAATTTAGGATCTTTTGGCGGACCGTGCATGTCACGCCTAGGCCTTCATACCTCACACACCTTAGAACGCCATCACTATGATACCATGTCTCGGAATCCACACAGAATCACACTTACACATTACATCATCTTAACATTGGCTAACAGAGCAACACTTAATTTCTGAAGATCACAAATAATGTACAAACCCAAAGATAAAACATAATTTTAAAAGATTAGTTAACAAAACGATGTGAGCCTAACAAGTTTGTCTAAGAAAGTGTGCATTGTTGCCGTTCACATCTAAGACACAAGGAGACAATAACAACACAAACTGTTTATGTACAGAGTTAGACCTGCTGGCTCCAACGAGTGTGTTTATCCAATCACAGCACTCGTACCTGTCCAGGTCAGTTCAGCCTCACGCCTTCTAGCTAGCCTTGGTGTTGCAGTGCTGAGATCTGATTGACTATCGCAACCGATGTGTCCGTGCAGTTTCAGCGCTCTAGAGCCTTCTCTGTTGATTCTGAAGGCCTGAGGCAGAACCTGACAGCACAACAACACAACAACACAACAACACCAGTGACAGCACCACCAAGTGCATATAAGACAATAGAAACACAACAACGACAAGGAATCATTTTATCTTTTGGGTGTGTTTGGTTCAGCAGCCAACGACACACTGATATAAATTCTCACCAAATATAAGAGATTCTATTTTACTCAATTGAGGTGATACATTTGTTAAGGTTTACTTGCTTTCTCTCTGTCAGGAACAACAAATAATGGTGGTATGGTTGGTGACACGCTGGTGCCTGGCCAAAGAAAACATCACCATTAAAACAGAGAAGCCAGTTCCATTCCATGGTCCATGATCATCAGGCTACAGACACACAACAGTGGAGCTTTTGCATTGGTTCAGATTACAAATCGCTGTGACAACTGTGTGATTGACATGACATGAGTTTCAACAGGAAGGCACTGTTATGGTTTTAATGACTTGTTGCCATATGTAACATCCATAAAACAAATAGAAGGAAAAATGGGGATGCCCAGGAAGGAGCTCGCTTAGAACCAGGGCTCAAAACCGGGACTGTCCTGGCTAAACCGGGACTGTCCTGGCTAAACCGGGACGTCTGGTCACCCTAACCACACACAACTTTTAGAAGAAGACAACTTTGTGGAAGAACAGATCTCCGGCTTTCCGGGTGTGGTGTCCGTAGGTGGTGGCGCTTCTGGTGCCAACCCGAGAAGAGTGTCTATAAATTCAACTATTGTGTGGTGGTGAATATTTTGCAGGAGCGTGGGAGTGGGAACACCTCCAGGAGGCCCTGGAAGAGAAGCTGAAGAATACGCTAGCGGTGGCGCAGCTTATGGAGCGCATACGATCTCTCATTGGCAGAGAGAGGGTGAAGTTTTACACATTTTCTTCTTTCTTTTTTTAATTTTCTCCAATAGTAAATGAACTGTTTAGCCACACTAAAGTACATGTGTATACTTAGAGGCCCCATGTGGTAATTAATTTATATAATGTCTTAGATTATACTCTAAAGTTATCTGTGTTGTATCTGCAGGCTAACTAGCCCTTAATTAGAGATCGTGTCTAAGGACGGGGAGAATGGAGCTCTAATTTGCATAGTTGCATAATTATTTCCTCTGGCATCTCAAAGACGCCGACAAAAGGAAAAAAACCAAAACAAGAGACGGTTTAAAAGGGGCTAAATCCATCACTCAGACTGAGAGAATGCCAGACAGCCGCCACGAAGTCCAAGCCGCTGCTGAAGCCAGCAGTGTCACATGAGGAGGGCACTGGTTTTGAATGATGGGATGGGGGTAGCGGGCAGCAGCTGTTAACATTTAGAAGATTCATCAGATGTGACAGAAGTCTGACAGGCCTCTGGCAAGCATACGCGGTATACGCCCTCCTGATGGTGGCGGAGACTGGTCTTCCACCTGGGGCGGTTTTGAGAAGAGCTGACCCATAAATAGCGGCCGAGCCTCTTTTGTACCACGAGATGTTCCTGTAACCCTGGCACCCTTCCATCGGGCTCCAGAAACACCTCCAGGAACATGCAGAAAGCACTGCGCTGGCATGTCTGGGAATACGGGAACCAGAAGGTTCTCCAAACCGAACATCTCATGACCGGACCAGTGTCGGCCAGATCACCAGTTCTCAGGAGCGAGGAAGTCTTTGCCAGGGTTAGAATCTAGTTGGAATCTCTTGGGGGGAAACTTGAGTCCAGGACCCGAGCGCGGTAGTTTGACCCGAGGAGGACTTGCATGCGTTTGTCCGCTCCCCTCAGCGTTAGCGTTGCGCTGCTCCGCGCTGTTGAGCATTGTCGGGAACCACGAGCGTGATGACTCTGACCAAAACGCAGAGCTCTCCAGAGATCCCTGCTCCTCTCTGCACCAGGGGCAGGGCGGATTTTCCCACCGGTCAGCAGTCAACAAGAATACGGGAGTAAATATAGCCGTGCACGGCCCTGCGGGTGCACTTACGCAAGCATGCTTCGCACTTAATGCCTCGCCACCCAAATCTTCTCCGAATTGTAACAGTGTTAGCACGTGACCGTTTTGCGTGAACGTTGGTGGCGCTCACCTTCGTGTTGTGCGCGCAGGGCTCCAGGGACACTCCGAGTGCACGTGCGGCGCAGCTAGGCCCCCAGACTCTGGTCAACCTCTTCAATTCTCCCCTCTACTCTGATGTCATCTTCATGGTGCAAGGTGGGTCCCGATGCCTTCGCTGTCGCGCTGGTGACCATTTCATGAGCCGGGACCGGGCTGTGACCTCACTGGGGGTGGGGGGAGCACGGCCAACCATCCTTTTAGAACGCTCCCTTTCTCCCTCTCTTTTTTATTCTCACTCTCCTGTCTCCCTCTTTCCTCCTTGTAAGCCTGGTCCCGCTCAAGGTTTCTTCCTGTTAAAAGAGGGTTTACATGGGGGTTCAGGCTCCGGGTTTCTGCCTCTGTGAAGCAACCAAACATTTTATTGTAAAAGGTGCTATATATAAAAAAACCTGCTGAAACGGAGAGACGAGAGTCCATCATCTGGCGTTCAGTCAATACTCGATTAGAGGAACCTGAAATTGTGTGCAGGTTCTTCATGTCTGTCAACTCCAGTATCGTAAGAAGTTAATATTTTTTTTGGAACTTGGTCCTCAGAGCAGCAGAATTAGCTTTTAGAGGTCACAGAGGTGTGTGTAGAGCCGTTAATGGCCCTGCAACCCTCAATGAGGAGTGAGAGATCCTCGTCCTCGACTTCAAAACTTTTCAAAGGCAAAACGAGTGAAAGAGCGCCCAACTTTTAAGAGAGTTATGTTTCCCCTCAAGTTTTAATATAAGTCAACATCAATTAGATCAATGAATATAAGATGGAACCTGTTTTTCTGGTGCACATTTCTCCTCGGAACCCCTAAAACTGCTCCTGTCTTCGTGCGTGCCATCCAGGAAGCGTACTGCCGGCTCACCGGGCGGTGCTGGTGGCACGCTGTGACGTCATGGCGGCCATGTTCAGTGGGAAGTACGCAGAGGCCCGGAGCAGAGTGGTTCCCATCCACGGGGTCTCCTCGGACACCTTCCTGTCCTTCCTGGAGTACCTCTACACCGACTCCTGCTGCCCAGGTGAGCTTCCTGCACCAACCACCAACTGGTTCTCTGCTTGACCCCCGTGACCCCTGCAGAGCGACCAAATCAACCACTAAAAATAATGCCTAGTAATTGGTCCGCGTGGCTAGGTTCTCGGTAACGGATCTCACCGCAGCGGCTCACAAAAATGGCAGCAGAACAACAGACCCTGAGGAGGAATCATCAGCTCGTAAAATGCAGATGACAGGAGCCACCGGCCATCTGTGCCAGCACCGGTCTCTGGAGGCAGGCGCCCAACGAGCCCCCCCAGAAAAACCAGATTAGGTCCGCTGATGACAGGACCGGCCCGTGGCGGCGTCTGCTTCTCCGGGGTGCCAACTCCAGTCCCAGACGTGCCGTCGTGGCTGCCTTGCCGCTCTGTCATCTGACAGGCCGCGCGCGTTGGGGCTGACAGCGACGGCCGTGACCCGCGCTGCGTTCCACGCTTCATTCGGCCAAACGCCGACCCTCAAATCGACACAGACAAACCGAATAATACGGCTCCTTTCGAATATCCAGACAGGAAAAGGTCACATGACGGGATGTGTTTGGGTTTTCTGCCCTCTAGTGTCACCACGACGGTTGCACTTGTGCAACAGCACAATGATGAAAACAGATGTTTCTGTTTCTTTGCTCTAATTAGAGATAAAGCCCAACTTGCTCACGGCATTCTAATTAACTGCGGTAATAAATTTCATTTTTGTCACATAATGAAGCTTTGAACATTCGCTTTCTGAGCACTGACGATGCCCTAAGGTGGCAATTTTAGAAGGGAAATCAATAAATAAAGCTCCACACACACACACACACACACACACACTCTCGGGTTAAAGGAAGTTTAGTTAGCTGTGTGTAGGGAGACGGCTTCAGGTTGCAGGACAGGAAAACAGCAAATGAAAGCCGTTAGAAGGCCGCAGCCGCTGCACCGTTACGTAACCGCCCAACCGCTCAAGGTCAAAGGCAGGCGTGCAGCAGCATCGCCCGCCTCATGGACGCCGGTAGCACGTGTGCGTC
The DNA here is from genome assembly GCA_000180735.1 of Tetraodon nigroviridis. NCBI lineage: Eukaryota > Metazoa > Chordata > Actinopteri > Tetraodontiformes > Tetraodontidae > Tetraodon > Tetraodon nigroviridis. The sequence goes on along the minus strand of CAAE01014642.1, from coordinate 30,629 downwards.
ACGCCGACGGATGCGGGGCGATTTAGCCGGACCGTGCTAATCTCAGCCTGCCGAGGATGCCTCAGTAGGACCAGGGTTTGATGGGAGTGAACGGTGGTGGGGGAGGGAGGGAGGGACGGGGGGTGGGGGTGTCTCATCGGATATGACGTCAGAGAAGTGATTGTGTTTGACAGTTTCAGAAAAAACGTGCACGTGGCTGAGCCCGGACAGTTTTAATGCAGGTCCTGGAGGTAGAATACGAACACAGGAATAGAGTTTTTATGGCCAACAGTTTCAGCGTTGAAGGAGGGTGGAATCAGACGCCTCTGTCAGACGGTATACCTGCTAAGCTTACAGGTCTTAGTTTCGAGTCTGGCTAATTTAATCCTTCTTGATGCACCGAAGACGCCTCAGGCCGCGTTGTGTGTGTTTCCAGCTAGCGTGCTGCAGGCCATGGCCGTGCTGGTCTGCGCTGAGATGTACCAGGTGAAACGCCTCCAGCACCTGTGTGAAGTGTGTGTGTGCGCCTACCTTCAGAGCATGCCCAGCCGAGAGCTGGCGTCCACGGGCATCAGCGTGATTCGCCTCCTGCGCCGAGCAAAGGTCAGCCCGATCTCTGATACGGCCTGATACGCGGAGGTCCGGTTCATTTTTATTAATTTTTTGATGGGGGGGGTTTGTTTTTCAGTGCCACAATGCAGAGCAGCTGTACATCTGGCTCCTCCACTTTATCGCCAACAACTACCTGATCTTCAGCCACAAACCAGATTTCCTGGAGCTCTCAGGTCAGCCATTTTACCCGCCTTCAGTTCAAAACGACAAATGACAATTTCCACAAATTCTTGCCATTCGGAGGAATAAAGCTTTTATTTGTCATCACCAATCAAATAAAACACCACCTAAGTAGAAGCAGCAGCAGCAGCAGCATTTTGCCTGCGTATAAAAACCATTAAAAAAAGGACGGATATTGGCAGCCTCGAAGCTGGAATGATACAGACATCATTTCAGACACCTGAGAAAGCAGGAGGGCGTTTTTTTGTCGTTTTTGGGTCAAAGCGTGTGTGAATGTGTTGGCAGAGGAGGAGCGGGAGCAGGTGGAGAGGCTACGCTGGCCGTCCAGGGGCTACCTGCAGGAGCTGAGCGATTACCAGCAGAGGCGACGCAAGCTTCGCAAGTCTCGCTGCACAGTCATGTGACCAGCCGCCACCTGGATGGCGAGAGAGAGAGAGAGAGAGAGAGAGAGAGAGAGATGAGATGAGAGAGAGAGAGAGAGAGAGCTGTGATGAGACAGACAAGCGGAGGACAAGAAAACTTCTGGAGAAGACTGAAAAGAGGAAAATGATGCTCTCTTTCTTGTTCCCTTTCTCCTGGGAGGAAAGACGGAGTCCTTTGTTTACTGCCTGGACTTGTAACCGTCAAAGTTCAAACGACTGTCTGGTCGTGTGCAAAAGGGAGGATTTTTGAAGATGAACGATGACAGAAAAAGGCTCCAGGAGGAGAACTGGTCACAACCAGAGGGGGGATCGGGCTTGAACGTTCTGGGTTCCAGCCGGGTTCCTCTGGTTGCGTTTGTGCCGTCTGCACCCCGATACTTCCCCTAAAACCACCAACGGACGCTCCCGTCCTCCGGAACCCAACTGTTCAAATGCTCAACACGTCCAGTCAACCGCATCAAAGGCAAAAGCACTGACCAATAATGGTAGTTTTTGGTTTTTTAAATTGTATTCTTTTTTTTTTCCGTCTGGGACCCATTTCCTTGGTGGAAATGATTCCATCAGCAATAAGAAATTTCTGCAAAACAGACGATGCTTTTTGCACGAAGCAAATCACAGACAAAATGACCAGTTGGGTGACGATACTGACAGTCTAAACTGTAAAATTGAGCAATAGTAGCACCCCCCCCCGCCCACCATCCCTCTTTAATCTGGAAAAAGAGGTCTGTTTTAAAGAGAGCCCAGTTATCGGTCCCAAGAACAAAGATCCTCTCTGGTGTTCTGAGGGGAGGGTCCACTCGGGACAGATCTGAGAGATCAAACTCAACTAAGTGATATCAACTTGTTATTTCCCCCCCCCAATTGAATTGTCAAATAATTTATTTTTTTAACTCTATGTCATTTCAAAGAGCTTCAATTTTTACGTTTCAACTGGATTTAAACTACAGACTATCAGAGCTGCGTGGTTTCCAAAAAAAAAAAAAGGAATGGTGAATAATTTAAATAAGTTGATCAAAAAAAACCACGTTGCCTTTAGGTAAAACATGTACATAATATGATTTATTTTTGAATTTAGGAGGTTTAGTTTAATCTTAATATAATTTCTTGGTGCTGCAATTATTTTTGTAAACTATAGTTTGAGATTTTGACTTTATGAGATTAAAAGACCGTTAAGTTTCACTGTCTGACGTGCTAAAGTGCACTGTTATCGCCATCAACACCGGTACTGAAAAGACTGAGGTTCAGTGAAGGTGGAACAGGGTCACTTGTGCCAAAATTGTCTGCGTTTCTGAACTGATATTTCACCGATTCGTTGACTGTGGACCATTAATAATCAACAAAAGCGACTAGCCGTAGCGCCGTCTGCATCGGGTAGCCAGTAGAGCCGTAGAGGAGACGCCGTTGGAAGGGAGCCGACACTGTGAGACTTTAATCCCGCAACCTGGGTGGGTGGATTCCGCTTCGGGAAGCCGATCCGAGAGGTAAAGCGCTGCGTGAAGACGCGTGGCCCCGCCGGGGCGGCCGCTGTTCGGACAGCGGATGAAATGACTTCCAATAAAGACGTGTTTGAGAGCCAACGTGTGGAAAACTGCTGTCTTTTGGGGGACTTTTGTCTTGGACGCGTCAACTGACACAGGGGTCGGTTCCGAGGGACCGAAAGGGAAACCAAACTTGCAGAATTCTCATGACACAGCCTGGAAAAACAAAATAAACTCCAGGATGGAGGATGGAGTTACCTGGGGAGGGCCTCACTGCAGGGCCCCGAGGGACTGCAGCATGTCCTTCAGCTCGCCGCTCTCGTGCAGGTCGGCCACGTCGCTGCCTCCCCCGACACACTTGTCGCCGATGAACACCCGCGGCACCTACGGGCCGGTTTGGAGACACAGAGGTGGGGGAAAAGGTTCGTCACCACAGGGAACGTTGAGGATCTCCACTTTCAGTCATCTCCAGCGTGTTTAAAGATTCATCCATCCATCCATCCATCCAGCCAGACTTCGACCAGCTCTCGCCAGGGGACCCCAGGCCAGCTGAGAGACGTAGTCCTCCAGCGCGTCCCAGGTCTTCCTGGGGGCCCCTGGTGGCTTCCTGCCTGGAAGAACAGGCCACCTCATCTGGCTCTCCTCCAGCTCCTCCACAGAGGAGACTGATTCAGACCCCTGAGGACACCTGGAGGACCGAGGAAGGACACCCACACGCCGCGTCCAGGACCCTTGCCAGGCCATCTGACCACCCGCTGAAGCACTTCCTGGTTCATGAAGCACATGACGTCAACGCCCCGACTGACTGACTGACGATACAAAGTCCGCGTCGCTCCCAACACACTGAAAACCACTAAAAAACCCACCATTACCGCAAAAACCCCCATTTACAAGAGTGGTGCGCTTACCGTGCGCGCCCCCGTCAGCTCCCGGAGGTAGTCCTGAATCTTGTCCATGTCGCTGAGGCCGCTGATGTCCACACACTCCAGGTGTCCCGGCTTGAACTGGTACTCGGAGAAAACCCCATGCGCCATGACGCAGTAGGGACACCTGGGCTTGAGGAAGACCACCACTTTGTCCCCCGCGATTTTGGCCTGGACAAACTCGTGCGCCATTTTGAGTCGTGCGCACCGACGAGGCGGCTTCAAGATCGGGGCGTCGGGTTGCGGGAATCAATGGAAGGCGGCCCCGGGGCCCTTCTGGAGGAGACGCGTGCGCAGCGTCCTCCTCCTCCCCCCGACAGCCTTAAAGGGATAACGGCGGCGGGGCGGCTTCATCCTTCTCCTCCTCAAAGAAACAAAGTGCGCGTCAAGATTCCCATTTTAGAGCCTCCTGTGAACGATCTGTTTGAATCAGCTTTAAAAACCGATGCGGAAGTTTGCAGATGATCGCTTTTTAAGACGGTCAAAGTGGTCAAAGATCATGTTTCCGTCACGTGGTTGAGTTTAAAGGTTTCTGGTGAACCAGTGAGATCAGAGGACTGGAAATCCCCCAACATGGTTTTTCCCTGTGAAAAACACAGAAAACCTGTTGACAGCGCGCAGAAAAGACAAAGAGCAAAGACCAGTTCCAAGTCAACGCTCTGGAATTTTATTGAAGTTTCATCATAGCAGGATGACATTTGATACAGGATCCAGCTCAGACTTGGTTCTCCTGGATCAGCGACTCTGAGGGTCTCCGTCCTGCCCATTAAGACTTGATTCCACTGCTTCCCGCCTGCTCGCGGGCTCAACTCAGGTTCAGGTTTTCAGAACAGAGAGAAAACTTTGCTACAGGCTGCATGTGAGGACCTCCACACCCAGGCCACACCTCTGGTGGCCTGACTGGGGGGGTGGGGTGGGGGTGGGACGGGGGCCAGGTCCAAACAGACCTCCACATCCAGAAAAGAACATGAAACCAGTGCTGCGGAGACACCTTTTAGGCTTCTTTTCTGGATTCCGACAGTGAAAAGACAACAGCCGGTCTGCTGCAACCAACCAAAAAGGTGGACCTTTGACCCCCCCCCCCCCAAAAAAAAAAAAAAAGTCATAGTTGCTCACTTCATCTCTTAATCTTGGGAACGTGTGTTTTCCTGGAGCCCAGAACGAGGCCACCTGTGACCCAGGACCTTCTGGTTCTGGCTGGACTTTGGTGCTGGAATGCATTTAAAAGGATACAGGTGTGTTTGCAGCAGGCGGCTTCCTCCCGTTGGCTGGATCCAACCGAGACGCAGGTCCCGTCCCGACCTGCTCCCGTCGGGAAAAGGTTTTGGCAAACATTCTGACACAGGATTGTAAACAACAGTTCCCTTGTTGAAATAGACTTTTTTTTTTAAAAAAAAAATCGATGTTGGGAAGAGAGAAAGAAAGGAAAACCCTCCGTGAAATCAGAACCTGCGAGTTAAATACCTGCTGGGTGGTAATACTGGTCTGCCCTCAGGCTGCCTGGTCTAACAGAAAAGTTTGTCCCTGGATAAAGCTGAAGCTGGCCCGACCCGGGCCGGGCCAGGCCGTGCCGGGCCGGACCAAACCGGTCTGGTAGGGAAACATCCAGATTCTCCTTCCTGTTCCTCCTGCCAGGCTGATCCTGAACGCTCTGGCTGGTTTAACACTATAGCAGCTTTTTTTTTTCTTTTTTTTTTTAATCATTTATATTTCTCTTTTTTTCTTCCATTTCTCACTTTTTGCTCCAGATTTCTATTCTTCCTCTCTCCTCCCGTCACCGCGCGTGACGCTCATCCGTACAAACGCGCGGTTTTTGTAACACTCCTTCCATCCCTTCCTTGGAGAACGTGCGCTAACCCGTTCCCGGGGCTGGGTGGGCGGGCGGGCGGGTGGGGGCTCAGCTTGGCGTTGGACTGTAAGGCACCCATCAAGCACCACCGATGCTCAGCTCAGTTCAGTTCGGAGGGGTGGTGGTGGGACCGAGACCCCCTGTAGTGACGCCGACCCCCCCCTTCCCGTTTACAGCTCAGGCACTCTGCTGCTGCATCAGGGGCCTCTCGTCTCCTCGGCGTCCCGCCTCCGCCGCGGCGCCGCGTGCTGAGGAAAGGTCGCCGTGTACAGTTTCCGTGAGGGAAAGATGAGCCAGGAGGGGCGTCTTGGCTCGCTGAGATGACACAAATTTGCGTGCAAAATGGCTTCACAGAGTTCAACACATAAGGCCCGCGGTAGGCTCCCCATCTCTTTTGAAAGGAAAAAAAAAAAAGGACAAACAAATGCTTAATCAATAAATCATCTGCGGGCTCCTCTTCTGTACTATCGGCCCCAAAATAAATAGATCTCCCATTTTTTTTTTAACTTAAATATCATTCACTTTTTTTTATCCGCTCGAAAAGATTTTTTTGTTCTTTTTTTTTTTGCATGAACACAAAGTCCTTCAAAGCGCTGAAGTTGACCCTGAAGCCCTGCGCACATGCAGGCTCCTTCCACTGGTCCAGTGGTTTCACCGTTCACAGGAGCTCGCTGAGAAAAGGGGGGGGACAAAAAGGAAAGCAAAACGCTGGGGGGGGGGTGAGCCGGGTCGAAGGACTCTCGAGGGTCGCGTTCATAAAGGACAGTGGAATAAAAGAGGAGGATATGAGGAAGGAATGAGGCAGAAGCGGAGGAGGAGAAAGGGGAAGGAAGAGCGTCCGAGGGCGGCAGGGCTGCAGCAACCGCTGGGACACCCCCACCCCCACCCTCCCTCCTTTCTCCTCCTCCTCCCCCCCCCCCCGGCACAACATGGCGTCCTCTGCTGTTCTGATCGTAGAAGACGGTTAGCCTACGGCAAAGTCAACGTACCAGGCCTGATGAGCTTCTGCGCTGGTCGAAATCGGCTATCAGGCGCTTGATGTGGGCCAACTTGTTGTGCAAATACTCGCAGCGCTGCTTCTCCACGTGGTAGTTGGGGCTGTCCTGTATAACACACACACACACACACTGGCAGCTCCAATACAGATCCACGTTAACAGCAGTTAAAGTTAAAATCACCACCTACTTGTTTCATCTTCTTATATTCTTTTAAGACTTCTTCTTGCATCTTCTGTAAAATAATGAAAAAACGCCACCGTGAATAAACGTCCCATACGAGGCTGGTGAAGGCGGACGGGGAGAAACTGCAGCGGTCGGCGACCTGGTGCTCTTTGGTTCCGGGTACCAGCTTCCGACACTGGGCGTCCAGCTGGGAGAAGCGGCGCGTGACGCTCTCCACGCGGGCGTGCAGCAGGCGGTACTCGTCGTACTCGGCGTTGAAGTCGTCTTTGTAGCTCTGCCGCTGGTCGCCGGACACCAGCGGGAGGTACTTGCTGTTTACAGACAACGTTTGAGCGGAGGCGGACGGGTGGAAACGGAACCGTGTTCGGTTTACTCACACCACGTAGTCGGGCGTGGAGTTGGTGGAGAATTCCGTGGACTGAGCGGGGTTCTCCTTATTCGAAGACTCTGAGGAGAAAAAAGGGGAAAATCGGTCCAAAGCCACAACCGTCCACCCTCGCAAAAACTGTCCACTCAGCTAGCTGCACGGACTTCTATAGCTAAGCTAACGCATCCAACCGCCCCGTTTACACCGGATGTGGGGCGTCTGCGTCCGTTTGTCTGTGCTGATTAGGGACGGGCTGATCGGACTTATAGGCGATTAGGAAAACAGAATACATATCAGATCAAACGGTGTTCTGATGTCTGGACCAGGCTGAAACAAACCTCCGTCGCTGCGAGGACTTCTGTTGACGACCACGCTGCTCTCTTCCTCGGCGCTGCGCCTCTTCTTGGTTCGGGTCTCTTCGGGCCGCTCCGCTACGTCGGGAGCGCTGGTGCTGCCTCGCGCCGCCCGCTTCCCTTTGTCCTTCTCCCGATCCTTCTCTTTGTGCTTTTTGGATTTCTTCTTGAACTTCTTGCTGGACAGAGGGGGGCTGGCGATGGCGGAGGAGCTGGAGGCGACCGTGAGCGAGGTGCGGGGAGGCGGTCCAGCGGAGGGGAGGTGTCGGTATCGCTCGTGCGCAGCCCCGCCTGGTGGGAACAAGCTGGGCGACGGGTCTCTGCAGGACGAGCTCTGGTCCAGCGGCAGGTCCTGGGTTCCGCAGCCCTCGGGGGTGCTGGGCGAGTTGGAGTTGGACGCCAGCGTGGGCTGCTGGTGAGACGGCACCGGGGGGTGGGAGGAGACGGGGAGGTGAGTGGGAGGGCCCGAGGTGACGCTGGAGGGCAGGGACGAGCGCTTGGAGACCGGGCTGCCCTCGTCCTCGCGGCGATCGAACGAGGCCGTGGACGAAGACGTGGCAGGCCCTCGGTTGCTGAGGTGGGAGATGCGGGCTTTCTTGGGCGCCAGAGGATCGATGAAGTCAAAGTCGGGCTGCCGCTTCTGAAACACACGGCGGAATTCAGTCAGATGCAGAGCGGCCGTAAGAGAGTGACCCACGAGAGTGTTTAAAAGGTTTTATCGTTGCTACCTGAGGGGATGAGGGCACCCCGTCTTTGGGAGAACTGCTTGAAGAAACAGACTCAGTCTGAGAACCCAATTTGCTGTGAAAAGAAAAAAAAAAAAGAATCAATAAAGGATAATCAGAAAGAGGAAAGAAGTGCTGGAACAAAACATTTCCCTAAGTATTCTCCCAGTGTCTTTTTACACAGCGTCTGCTGTTTGCTTAGCTTTACTCTGAAGCTGGGCGGGGAAAACTGAAAAAACAAGCTAATCTACGCTAAAGCAGCTGTGCAGAGAACCAGTCCAATCCAGTACTCGGAAACAGGTTTTGTGTCGACAGCGTTGGATAGAAAACCCAGGTTGAACCGCTGCTTACGTGCACCCCCCCCCCCCTCTAAAACTCCATGCAATTACTTAAAATCCAGCCCAAATTTTTTCCCTCCGACAACAACTAACTAGGGTCAAAATAACACCCCCACAGGTTTTTGAGGAGCGCTTTATAAAAGCGATCGTTCCTCAAGTGCTGCTTCTGTGTCCTATGTGAATCAGCTAAGGGTGACAGAGAAATCAGCCGTTTCTGTACCGGGCCAAGATCCGCTCAACCTGGGTCTTCTCATCTTCAGAGTAGCCGGGCCAGTCCCGCTGGACGTAGCGATATATGCAGTCCTTCAACGAGTACGTGTTGTCTTTGGGGTTCAGAGTGGCCACCTAGATCACGCAGACACAAGCGTAAGAAGACCGACGTGCGGCCAGTCAGAGGAGGCAGGAGTTGAAATAAGCAGCGCTGTGGTGTTTTAGTCTGACAGCCACCTGCTGCAGGGCCGATCCCAGAGAGTTCCGGTCCTTCTGGTTGATGCCGTCCCGCTGCAGACGAGCGAGCACTTCCAGCTTTTTGTAGGACCTCAGGGCCAGCAGGTGGACGATGCGGTCGCGGAAGGGCCGCTGGGACACGGCGTTGTTGGAAAGGCACTTACGGATGGTGTTGGCTGGGTTGATGGGCGTGGAGCGCTTGCGCTCGGGGGCCACCTCCGGAGCGGAAAACGCCGGTTTTCGGATATGGACTTGTTTTCCTTGGAACAGAAGACAAAGACGGGTTAAAAATACCGCGATTCAAGGAGGAGGTGTAGAGTAAAACACCCCTGGAGATTCACTGACAAGCACGAGGGAGCGCGGAGCAAAACATCTGATTGAAACAACAGAGACAAGCATCTCAGCCTCCGGACAGAGCGATAACACAGACAGCCTAACGATCATTTCAGCGTTAATGGTGGAAGATTCCCAAATGACACTGAACCGTGGGGGCCTCGTAAAGCCACAAGCTGCAGAAAGCTCCTGGATCCTTCCCTGCCTGGAAAGTGTAATGGTTTCACACTAACGAGGCTCTGGTTCAAAAACAGGCTGCAGACGGAAGGAACGCACCTACCAGGAGACACCAGCAATTACCATCCCATAAAGCAGAAACCAAAACGACCTTTTGCATTAGTAAATAGGGTGTGTTCTCCCAAGCAGCTGCTACGAGCCCCCGCCCCCATTTCTCTGCTTCTCCTCTTGTTTCCCAGTTTCTATCTGGGCCAGTCAATGCAAATGAATTCCCAGGGTGAAGCAAAAGAAGCCTGAGGACATTTCAACTTGGAGAGAAAACGTCTAAACTTTTCTGTTCTAGTTCAGGCACGAGCATCCCATCAGAAACACGTCAGCTGTTAGCCCATGAGGACTCCTAAGGGAGCCTCACCTAACAGATATTCTGAGATTCAGCTGTCTGAGGAGCAGCTTCGATACAAAGTATTTGCCAAAAACGACAAAATCGTTAAGTGTACTGGAGTCAGACGCCACCTGTTTCTTCCTCTCGGTTTCACACCCGAAAGAAAGAAAGAACATTTCAGTTTCAAGTTTCTAAAATTCATTTAGCTACCGCTGCAAAGAGTCTTACTGCTGCACCGAGCCGCGGCTGCCGGTCCCATTTCCGATGGAACCCACAAACCCCGCGCGCTTCTGGTCGAGGATGCTAACCGACATTAGCGCCTCGCGCACGCTGTGCACCGATGGCGCAGGGAAACGGCTTCGTCTACAGACTCCTGCCGTACGGCTGGCTAATCTGGAAACGACTGAGAACCCCCCCCACCCCAAAAAAGGCTTAGTCAGTGGCACTCTGGGGCTGAATGGAATCAGGCTGTCAGCTTTGGTCTATTCAGCCTCTCAAAAAAAGGGGGGCATTGACAGCGACCGGAGCGTCGCTGAGGCCCCTTACCTCTGTACTGGCCACCGGGTTTGATGACTTTGGTCCCGCGTTCGCGCGTGTCCTCCGCAGCCTGGGTCATTCTCTCTCGGGTCACCTGGTAGGAGTCGTTGGTGGCGCACACTGTGACTTTGTCCTGCACCGCCGCCAACAATCGCAGATGCGAGGCCCCTGAGCTACAAAGGGATAGTAATAAAGAGAGAGAGAGGGAGAGAGAGGGATGTTAGCCACCAGCGGCAACAGATCCAACTGTGTGGCTGAAATCAGCCGCCCGGTGACCTTTACCTTGACACATACTGGTGGATGCACTCGAAGCTTCCCTGAGGGTTGTCCTTGCCCACGTTAGACAGATAAAAATCAAACTTGTGGAAGGCATCGGAGGGAGAATCTGTCCTGGGTATTTTAACGTGCTACGGGAAAGAAAAAGGCGAGAATTAAAAGAACTTTGGTTAACAAACACAAAGATTATATATATATATATGTATATATATATACATATATATATATATAAAAAAACCCAAACACAGCTATGCACAGCATTCAAGCGTGTGTTTGTGCAAGCAGCACTTGTGCTTGTGGATTTCAGATGCTGGTGTGCGCTCCTCTGGCCAATACAGCAACCATATTTTATGTGCTTTACACAGCAGGAATTCGGTCACATCTGATCCCCATTTGGAGGGAAAAAAGAACGTTAAAATATAACGCAGCACTCACCCCCTGGAGCCCGTTGAATTGTATAGTTGGCCGCAAAGAGGACGCATTCTGAAAACAAAGAAAAGCAGCAGTTAACCCCTGGCTGACAGAGAATCTGAAGCGAAAGGCTGGAAGCTGTGTACCCACGCTGGCGTTTTAGGGTTGATATCAATATTTGATTTGTAAACAGCCCGCTGCGTTTTCTGGATTGCAGTTGGATTTGATAGGAACTTGTGAGTCAACCCCTACCGCAACCCTCCGAACCGCAGGGACGCAGCATTACAAAAGGCTTTAATACAAAGCTAAAAGACCTTCAACACGCAGTCTTTTGTTGCCCTATCTGTCTGATCTATGCCCATGGGCAACTAGCGTTTGGTAGCTAGCAACAGTGTTACCTGCATCTTTTGGGTTACTTAGAGGACAAAAGTGTTTACAGTAATGTGGGACAGGTTTTACCCAGGTGCCTTTTAGCCATCTGTCAGCTCGCATACCTGGGATGACAACCTGACACTAGACTGACGGGTCGGTTTAGAGCGGCGCATTCTGCAGGCCAACGCTGCGGATGCATGCCCGGGGAAAAAAGGCTAAATGAAAATGCTGTGAAACATGTCGGAGAATTAGCTATGCAACACCGCGGCTGTGTTTGAAGAACGCTTCCACACCTGTGTTTCTAACTTGTTAAGAGACAGCCCTCCCCCGCGCCTCACACACAGGTCTCCACACACTCACGCACTTCTGATCACATTTCACATCACCACAGAAAGACAAAGATAACCAGCTCCCGCAGTCCGACCAGCAGCCGAGCCACGCCGCACATGGGGTGGGTGGGAGGGTGGGGGGGGGAACAAAAAGCAGGCATTTTTGGCTGCTCAGTCAGCAAGAGGCGGCCGGTGGCCGTTCAATGCAGCGCACAGACCAACATTACCGCATCCGACGAGGACCGAGCAGCAGCCGTCACAAAAGGATTCATTCAGCCGGGCGATGCCTGAGTTCACCACCTGTCTGAATCAGAACCGCCAAGCCCGTTCTGCTTTCTTAAAGTCTGGCAGACACAGAACGCAGCCTCGACTCTACAGGCTCGCCTGGGCAAAAGGTTGACAGACAGCCGTGCGAGCGCCGCGTGACACACTTACAGACAGTGTGCGATTACCATAAAAAGCAACTGGAGACCTCTGAACTGCTGCATGCATACGGTGCATCGACTGCAAGGAGGAGGGGGACCGGTGCCAAGTTAGCCTGTTATGTAATGCAATTGTTGGCAGAGTTTGAGTCGAGTTACTTGACTTCAGATCCCAGACGCTCAACGGGCCCTTCGAGATTAGCTCACCGACACAGCGCCGCAACGAGATTACACCGTTTGTCCAAGATTAACGGGTTATATTTGATCTGCACAAGTTATGCGGTGACCTATAAGCTAACTCGAGCGGTGTTTTAGGGCCGTGCAGTACATGCGGTGTGGATGGGTCAGCGCAGGTCAGATGGCCGCACAGATGTACGAGAGAAGCATGACATAGCAGCAACACCAATCAGATTACTAGCGTGTGTCCGAACCTGGAACGTTAGATATCACACTTGGCATTTAAAACAGTTCTTAGGGCTGCAGGAAAGAGGTAGAGGTTGGTTTGTTTGACAGCGTAGACAAAAATAAATGCTTCAAGTTAGCACGAGAGAAACAGTTTGACTATTCTAATTATGAGTGTGCACTCACAACGAGATATTAACTTTATTATTTGCCCAGTGAGAGTTGCCTGTAGGGTATTAACCTGGTGGTTTCATGGGCTACGGAGTCAAGTCTGCATTTGGAGCGATGTCTGTCACTTTTTAACACGTTTAGGACGTAAATGCTGCTGAACTAAAGCTCAGGGCGTTTGAGACTAGCCAACACTTGTACCATATGGAAAACTGACCGGTCATAATCGTGTTTAAAACAGCACAAAGCTGGTTAGTGCGATAGCTGGGTACCTAGTTAGCTAGCTAGCGAGTTAGTTTGGGTCCAGTTTATCTGTAACATTTCCTCCATTTTACAAACATTCGGCGAATGATCAAACTTCACGTCAAGATATTCAACTCGCTTTTTTGGCTTATATTCAACGTAACAAACATGTCAGTTTGTGTGGTTAGCAGTGTGGGTGACAGAGAATATTGACGTTTTGGCGCAGGGGTAACTGTTAGCCAAGTTTGTGGGGGAGACGGACTGGCCGGACCGGACGGCGGACGAGGTTAGGACCCGCACGGCTACGGCTAGGTGGCTAACCCGAGCCAACTTTACAAACATGTCTCCCAAGTTAAACAGCGTTTGTCACTCCCCACAACTCCCTCGACCAACTTGGCGGCGACGGGGCGCTTCGAGCTAAAAGACGGGGATGGGGACACCCCGCCGGCAGCAGGGCTAACTTTGACGCCTTTACCTGTTCGTGGCAGCCCAGCTGAGACGAGCCGTGTCAGCCCTCCGAGGCTGCCTCGGGGTTTTTTAAATGTATTTTTAATGAAAACCACCGCCGCTTCTCACTCACCGAACACTTCTGGTGCCTCTCTATCGCTTTCAGTGCTGTCTCGGTCAATTTGACGTGCAATACGGTGACTCTGCCCGCGTCCTGTTGGCCACAATTTAGTCCGTAGCTCCCATCCTCGGAGAGCGCCGCCATCTTTGTCAGCCCTCCACCATCGTCCCTGTGAGGCTGGGGCATTTAGCAGCCCAGGCTGCCTCTGCCTGCTCCTGGCCGGGGAGGGACTACGGCTGTTGCCTGGGGGGTGGCGACGGATTGGTCTCGACTTGCTAGTTTGAGTTGAGTTTCACTTTCTCACTACTTATATGACTGCGTTTCTTCTTGGGAATGAGGATATGTCGTGTTGCGCGACGTTTTTAACGCGGGGTGCTTTGACAGAGTATGCTCGAAAATGGGGCCCCAAGATGAGGGTTTTAAAGGCCTAAATAGTTGTGCATACATATTGTTTTAGGGCATAATGAGCCCCCACCACAACACAGCCTTTCTGTCAGACACATAAGAATTTAAAATTCCTCTTGGGGGTTGGAAAAAAAGTGCCTCTGCAGTTATGTTTTTAATGGCATGGCTGGACTAATTTTACCCTTCTGGAACTGTTAACGATCCCCTCCACTCATGCGTTTAAACTCACCTCGAAATTATCTAATCTTCATCTGACAAACCTGTTATTTTCTCACGGGGAAAAAAAAAAGTTGCCACATTCTAATCTCAATATTTTCTCCTCGGCTCCATGTGATTGTTTATCTGATGTTTTCATTTCCCAGGTCTGATTGCAAAGGCTGGGCATCTTTCTTTCATGTTAATTCCACCCACGTGGACGCCCCAGGCATCCTTGCTGCACGTGCGCGTGTGGTGTATTAGAAGAAAACGCCTCTTTTTATGCTTATACTCCAAACTATTATATAAGGAGACAAACAAAGGCTGCACACCCGTCATGCAAGGCCCAAACAAACATACGTTTGTGAAGGTGTAGACGCCACTTTACAAACCTCCCAACAGCGTCTTGAGTGGTGGCCAAAAGTAATATGCGTGATAATGCAAAATACTACAGAACAGTTTGCTCACGCTGCAAAAGTTCCAGTTTAAATCCCGTGTACACATCTATGCACATGGAATTGGGATCATTTGAGAGATTTAGCTTGTTTATTTTAAGATAGGTGACATCACCCCATATATAAACAGTTCAGTACACCTGTGAGCTGCACCTCCACGGTTACTGATAATGTCAGTGGCGTAAACACGGTCATTAGCGCAACATGTTGGGTGCCGACAGTAGCCTCGGGCAGGGCGTCAAAAAGCCTGTGTGACTCTAACAGATTACCATAGTTTCTTACTCCACCCATCTCAATGACAAGCGTAGCACACACACAAACAAACACACACACACATACCCAAACTGGTATCTTTTTCAGGACAGCCATAGCTAGCGCCTTCCGCTATCAAAGGCCAACAAAACCCAAATACAACCTCTAAAGAGTCCTTTCCCCTTTCAAGACTCAGCCAGAATGTCCCTATTATGCTGAAATATGTTCAAGGTGCTGGTTTAAAGCAAGGATTTTTCCACATAAACACAACATGACAACACCCCCGGTCTCTCCTTGCCTATTTTACAAGTTAAAAGCTAATTTTAAAAAGCATCCCAGTTGATCTGCTTCCTCTAACATCACATGTGACACACTAAACCTTTTTTTAATTCCAGATCTTCCGTCTGACAGGTTGCCTGCTGTACAAACAAATAAAATCCTTTGCGGCGGCAGGAGATCATTGATTTTGGAGCTCCGGTGTTTGCAGGAAGGTCAGCTGATGGAAGCTAAAGAGCAGTGTAAAGATCAGAAAACCCCTCAAAACCCCTCAAAACCCCTCAAAACCCCTCAAAACCCCACGCCTTTTGTTTAAAGCTTAAGACCACTGAAGCGCCGTCCACGCGCCAAAAGAGGCTGCGTGCCGGCTGTTTTCCTCTCGCTAAACTCCGGCTAGCCTCTAAAGCCGCCGCACTGTTGCGAGCCTCGGCAGGAATTGATCATTTGATCGAGGGGCGGCGGGAGGGCGGCGGGGGGGGTGGGGGGTGGATTTGGATGCTAATCAGATGAAGATGGGCCTCCCTGCTTCTACTGCCTTATCTGCCTGTTGTTTGTCTTCGGGGACAGAAGGTTGGGGGGGGACATTGTCTTAATACTTTGAACGGTGGAATCAGATATATGTTCAAGTTTTAGTCTATGTTCTGCCCCCCCCCCACTGACCCACATGAGGGGGATTAATGCACTAATTTGTTAAACGGCTTTGCGTTATGGAGGGAAGGTGCTCAGATAGGAGCCTACGGGCGCTCACCTCAGAGGTGCACGCGACGCTTCTCACCCCATCCCACCACTGCAATAAGTATCTGAAAATTTTATTTCAAAGTGTGTATGTGTGTGTGTGTGTGTGTGTGTCTTCCCAAGTTTCCCCCTTAACTCTGCTCCACGTGGCGATCTGGCCCCGAGGACGGATTCTGTTGGCAGTGTGAAAAAGCCATCTGCTGCTATTTAAATCTCCCATTAAAAAAAAAAAGGCACACAGCAGAGGGGAAAAAAGGGAACTGTGAGAGTGTTTGTACAGTACGAGTCAGAGCGCGAGGGAGGCCGACTCACGGGCCAGCGGCTCGGTCACGTTTAGCGTTCCTTTGCAGGAGAAACAACCATTTTTTAAAACATTTAATTTGAAAGTGCGTCGGGCTGAACTCATCCAGCCTCCGTATGTCCAGATCTAGTCGAAGAGATTGGTTCAGCATCCTGTTGTGTCTGTTTTTTTTCTGGCCAGCTGCACGTTAAAGAACCTTGAAAAAGCAAGTGTAGCAGTTAATGATTTGCCACTGCTGGAGGTGGTGGGGCGGGGGGGGTGCACGAACGCCGTGGACTCTTATCGCTGCCGACCACAAAGCCAGCGTGGTCGTATCTCTCAGGGCTGACATTAATGGAGAGGACAGGGTTTCATTTAAAGAGAGAGGTCAATTTCTTCCTGTCGCTCCCTGCTTTATTCGTCTGCTGCGGAGGAGATAACGGGCGCGTGGAGAGCTCGCTCGCCCACCAGGATCTTTAATTGAGAGCAGATCCTGAGGCTTCTGTCGGGGCTGGAGGAGACATTTATTTGCAGATGAATCTCGATATTGTTTTCCAAATCAAAATGCGATAACGCTTTGTTTTCGGGCCAGAAAGTAAACGCAACACCAAACACATGGAGGTTTTATTAGGTTCAGCCCCCAGAAGTGGCCCATTCTCCCTGGTTCAACATGTCCCGTCCCTCATGTCCTCACCCAGAGCCCCGCGTTTGCCTCCCCAGAGAGACCAGCCTCGGCACGGGCACGTTGGTGGCCATGTCCGAGTCCCACCAGCTGTACTCTGGGGACAGGACGCACGTGGGCCTGTGGTCGATCAGGTAGCGGTTCAGGTAGCTCTCCTCCAGGCCTCTGGCCACCACCCCGTTAGCCTGGTCCTGCAGAATGAGCAGAGAGCAGGCGCGCACCAGCCGGTACACCTCCGAGACGGCGCCTCCGTACAGCTCGGACGTGTAGTAGTAGTCTCCCTCCTCCTCCTCCACGTGCGCTGCCGACGACTCCTCCACCTGGTAGGGGAAGGCTTTCCTCGGCATCCCGTACAGCTCCGGGTGCAGCGTGGCCACCAGGTCCCCCAAGATCTCCGTGCCCACGGGGGCCACAAACTCCTGATCCACGTCGGCGCAGAAGACGTACTCCACCTCGCTGCCGATCAGGTCCCGGATGGCGTCCGCCAGCAGGGACATGCGGCGGTAGGCCAGCCTGCTCCAACCGGGCAGCTCCGCGATGTGGATCACCGTCAGTTTCCGCCCGGGGCCCAGCTTCACCGGCGGCTCCAGAGTGCGAGGGTTGTCGGTCAGAATGTAATAGGTGACCGTTTGATCCGGGAGGAAGTAGATTTCGGCCGATGACAGGAAGCGGCGTGCAAACTTGGCGTAGGTCCCCACCACCAGGGCCGCCAAGCCCGTGCGGATCTCCAGTTCTCCCAGTTTCGCTCTCCTCTTGGCCGACTTGCGGCTGTCGCCCCAAACCAACGGCGCCCCCCAGGACGTCTCCAGAGGCATCTGGGCCGCCGGCATGTTGGTGCTGACGTGTGCATTCAGCCTTTCCTGGCTCCTCCCCGGGTGACGGACCATCGGACCGGGCGACTTGTTGCCGACAGCAGCGTTACGCCCACGCAGGAAGTCTGAGAACGTAGAACAGAACGTACTTTTCAATTCATTTCCAGACAAGACAGAGTGTGAATTGGAGATTTACAGTAGTCAACAAAGACTTCGGCGCACTTACATATGATCAGAAAGAAGAGGAAAGAGTAGAGGACGATCTGCAGCCTCAGTCTGACTGGGCCTGGAGGAAGCACACAAGTTAGAATCAACCTGCACCCGTTCGCCTGCACAGGTGTGGTTGTCGAAGCAGACGAGGGCGGTGACGAGTTACAACTTATTGGCATGGTGCACAAAAAAAGGGGAATTATTATTATTATTGACAGAGTTTTCAGAAAGGTGCGGGTGAACAGGCTCAGGTGACTCAGGAAGCGAGGGAGGAAAACCTGGCTTGCAAAACACCCTGCTTTCCAAACGGGTTCCAGTGCTTTTATTTTGTAAATTCTGTTACGTTCGAGGTTGGGAAAAGAGAAATGACGCAGACAGAAACAAGAAGTACGTGCAAAGGAAAACCTTCGCTTTAGCTGCACATGTGTTAAAAGAAGAAGGGATAAGATAGGTTCTTTATTGACCCCATGGTGGGGAAATGTAACTTTTGAAGAGAAGAAACATTAAAAAGTAAAAAAAACCCCGTAAACCCCCCCACCCCCAAACTAAATTTATATACCCACCAGGGGTGAGGTGTTATTGCATAGGTGAAAATCGATGTATAGCAGCTATAAAATAACCAAACAAAGTGAATGAGTGTAATTAAAATATACCATAAAGTACATGGGTAGGACATCGGTAAACATTAAACTGTCTGACGGCGTTTGGGGTCTTTCAGTGAAGAAGCTGCTTAAGGCCCCCACAGTCTGATGCAGAGGATGGGAGACCACAGAGGCCACCATAGAAAGTCCTCAGCAGTGAGCTGCACACACCAGAGGATGCCAGCCTCCGCAGCATGTAGGGGCGACTCTGACCGCCCAGGTAGAGAGAGTCAGTGTTGTCGGTCCAGTCCGTGATGACCTTCCTGCACTCACAGTCGTTGCCCTCTGACACACATCCCACAATGGCAGTGTCAGCAGAAAACACGCTGCACACATGTGTGAGGTAGTAACCAAGGCTCCGTAAACATGAAATAAATGTCAATGATGTGTCGTCCTTTGTATTTTAGGGGAAATAAGCTTAGGTCAGTTTCACATGCAAAGCAGCAAATGCACCAGGAATTAGGTTCAGGCTCTACGGGAACAACAAAAGGTGAGCAAACAGTTTGACAAGAAGGTTAAAAAGCAGGAGTTTTGCTTTTGAATTCTTTTTGACCTCCGCTGAAACGTTTGGGATAAACATGCAGACATGTCTTGGATTATTCAGCCCTCCTGGGAGCATCACACACACCCGCGCGCGCACACACAGCGTCAGCGAGAAAGCTCTGCAGAGATCTCGCACGAGGGCCCGTGTGGGCCTCAGACCAGCAGGTCGGCCCCAGTCTTCAGCGCAACGGAGCAGAGAGCGCGGTCATCCCAACCAACCGAGGAGACAACAAGCAGGCGTGACCCGACAGCGGAGGTTGTACTGACCTGCGGGCGTCCTGCAGAAGGCGAGCGGTGCCATAGTGACCTGTTGATGGATAAATAACCAACCCCAGTCTGCCACCAGTGTTTTTGCTACAGCTCTGATCTCTCTGTGCTCTTTTCTGTTTGTGCCTAGGAGGTTTTTCCACCCATGCTTGTTTTTTTTCCCCTACTTTGTCCTCTCTGTCTTGGCTTTTCTAATATTTTCCCCTCGCTGTTCTACACACGAATGCATCTCCGCTCGATTTTTCCTGCATGGTTTTTTTTTTTTTTTTTAGTTTTTTTTCACTTTTGGAGGACAACCAAAAGCAACCAGATGTGAGTGGAATGTGGGCAAATGGGAGGGGCTGCACTGTGGATCTGAAAACACAGAGAGAGACGGAGAGAAAAACAGAGAGAGAGAGAAGACCTCCGCAAAAGAGCGTTTGAACGCTCTGGATGTCATTCAAGATCTCTTTGTTAATCATCAGTAAATGTTATTTACACATTCCGAATGCATCAACTTTCCAAAGTGAGGAGGGTTGGAGGGAGGCGCTTGGCAGGAAGAAGGACGGCTCCTGGGACGTCATCAACCTGCTGTGTGATTTCTGTCCGCGAGGGGGCGACAGCGCGACGCTGGTTTTCTGATCCTGACTGGATAGTTTGCAGAGACTCAAGCAGACTCCTTGGTCACTTTGCTGTTTATTACGATAAATCTTTTAATATAGATATATCTATATGTATTTCCGTACATCTATACAGAATTTTCAACTCAACATCGGCTTGTGTAAACGTCAGACCGAAGCCTCGGTCGCATAAATGAAAAGATGGACAAAACCGCACAGGCCACACCAACTAAAGAAAGAAAGGATAGATTACAGGGTGCATGTGAAGCATTTTCCCAAACATCTTTTTTTTTTTTTCTCCTGTCACCTTGTTTGCAGAGAAGCAGGCAGGCGGTTCCCAGACGGGGGGATGGAGACTCTGCACGCACATCTACTCACGGAAACACTCAAAATAACCTCAGGGAATTTATCAGACTGTGAAGATCACTATTTTTCACACTATATATTTTAAACAGATTATTAAGGCGTTAATGTGCTTGAAAATTTTTGTGCAGAGAGTCTATTCTGATTCGGAATCTGGGCCTTTTCTAACTGCGATGGAGCCAAATTAAGAATGGGGGAGGAATTCTGGGGCCGAAAACAGGTGAAAATAAGCAGCAACAAATAGGTTTGCAGACAGAGTCGTTCAGTTTGGCAGTGCTCAACTGTCACGGGAATAAATGATCTTTAAGACGCCCCGAGAAATTGCACAATAAAGGTGTCCAGGGTTCCCTACTGTATATAATATTTACGAGGATCCTTAGAAAAATATTCCATTTGATGCAGCATTGTGGTTTTATAACATTAAACACCTTGCACAAGAGTTCCAAATTTTAAACATGTTTGTATTCCAAATAAAAGGCCTCCCGGAGCTCCAACAGAGAAGAGGTTTTTGTCATTTTACTTCTTTTTAAATCTCCAGGTTTGTTGT
The DNA here is from genome assembly GCA_000180735.1 of Tetraodon nigroviridis. Lineage (NCBI taxonomy): Eukaryota > Metazoa > Chordata > Actinopteri > Tetraodontiformes > Tetraodontidae > Tetraodon > Tetraodon nigroviridis. Next base: position 9,893 of record CAAE01014642.1, on the reverse strand, counting down.
CACCCTGAGAAGGAATCGATGAGGTTGCCCACAAAGTTCCATAATTTTGACTCTATTTCTAATTTATTTACTCTGCATACGTACGGACCCTAATATAGTGACTATATACCCATGGGGTATATATCTTTTTGGGGACCAGGCTGTCTCCTAATGTGGTTCAGGGTCTCATAAGTGAACGATTCAGGGAAACAAAAAAAAGTTTTAGACTGAAAAATGCAACAAGAACTGAAAGTTTATCTGACAATTACAATAAATTATTCTTTTTATTATTCGTGTTATTAGTTTTGTTATTATTTAGAGTTAAAACTGGACTATTTTTCCAAGCTTGTCAAGAAATAATTTGATAAATCAGATGTGATTGGAAGGAAAAAACCAAACAAACAACAAAAACTGAGAAAGAACTGCAGATATGTAGAAGTGAAGTGAGGTCTTTTCCTTTGCCACTTAACTCCTGCTTTCTCTCCTCTCTTTGCCTTGTTCCCCTGCTGCCAACCAACACATGCTTCCTCTCTTTTTCTGGTCAATCTCTCCTCACCCCTCCATCTGTCTTACTTCTCTTCATCGCCTATCATCTGGAAAAGGGCCTGCAGCAGCCGGTCGTCCCGGTGCCTGTAAGGCTTGGTTCTGTAGAAGCCGTCAGCGTAGTCGCTGTAGACACTGTCCTCGGGGCCTCCGTACTTGTTGACCAGGTCCAGGGCCTGGACCAGGCTCTGAGGGGCCAGCCCGCCGGCAAGACCACCGAGCTTGGGCGGCTGCTTCCTCCAGGTGGGAGACGCCCGGGCCGGCGGAGGGCCCTGCAGGGCGGGGCTCTGCCGGTTGAAGGCCGCCTGGAGGAGGCGCAGCAGGGCCACGGAGGGGGAGGAGGGCGCGCTGGAGGACGTCTGGGTCTCTTTCTCCGGCTGGAAAGACCGAGGGGGCTGTTGGGCCTTTGCCTTTGGAGGCGGAGGGGTCTGTGGGATGGGTCAGGGAGTTAGCCGCACATCCAGGAGCACAGCTGTGCTTTTGAAACACTGAATCTTTGTTTATATCATGATGCTAAACGCTGCTTCTCCAGGACGTTGCTATGAGCGAGCAGCTTCTGCTTCGGACTCCCAGCTCACCTCTATCATGTCATCCATGTGTTCCACGCCACGGCGGTCGTTCTGCACGGCGTTGTAGGGAATGTACACCCTCGCTTTCTTCATATGCTCGGGCTTCTCCGAGGTGCCGTGGAGGATCAGCTTCCAGCTCAGAATGCGACCCTTGTTCTCCATACGCCCCGACTGCGAGAGGGGAAACGATGTCTTTGTTTGTGTGTGTGTCTGTGTTTGTGTTTCAACCTGTCTGTCGCTCGTGTGACTCACAGTGTCAGTGATCTTCAGCGTCCAGGTGCCGGCAGGATCTTCTCCCCACGTGTGAACGGACATGAAGTCCCAGTTTTTGAAGCCGTTGGCCGACGTGTCCCTCTCTCGCTCCGCCAGCAGCACCGTCGTCGTCCCTGAGGGGGGAAACCAGAGGACTAACTGGGTCTGATTCAGTCCGAGGAGTGTTCCTGGCTGCGCGTCTCCCACCTGAGGGCGAGGTGAGCGTGATGTGCAGGTCTCCTCTCCTGGTGTATTCGATGCTGGCCTCCACCTGCACGTGTTCCAGGGACTTGATGGCGTTCCCTTGGCCCTCGCAGGCCTTGGTTGGAATCTCTATAGAGATCTCCCCAGCTGCTTTCAGCTCCCTGAGGGTTGCACCAAAATAGAAGAACAGAGCACGTGAGCAGCTCATAAAAACACTTCCTGCTCCTCTCCCTCCCAAAGAGGACGTCCAATCCAAACCTCACAGGCAGATTTGGATGATTCTGCTCATTCATTCGCAAAAAAAAAGGGAAAGGTTGATCCGCATCTCTCCCAGACATGAATGAAAAGGATTTCTGTGTTCAAGCTGGGGTAAAACAGGAGTGGGGGGGCTGGAGATTAGGAGCCACTGACGGAAACGTGGAGCCAAATCCTCTGGATTAGACAGGGCTGTATCAAGGTAAGGGGGGAAGCCGGGCGTCGGCGCTATTGAGTCCGATAATCCGCAGTGAACTGCAGAACAGAAACTTTAAGAAGCACAAAACCCATCTGGCCGTGGCTGCAGGAACTTGCTTCAGGGACGAGAAAAGCAGCTAAACTTAATCCCTCAATTTTCTTCTTTTTTTTTTTAGACGTGAAACATCTGGAGCGGTTCCGTTTCTGTCCAGAGTCTACACTTTGGAAGTTTTTATCCGAATATTTTAACTATTTTTATAAACGCTGAAGCTTCTCTGGTTTTGTTATCTGTAAAAATAGTCCCTTTGATGGCTCGGCGGCTAAAGCTGCAGAAATGTGCGTGAAACGGCCCCGTACGGCGTCCTTTCCGTTTAAAAATCCAGCACGACCAATCACGAACCTGGGCTGGAAAGAGTCATCCCTGACGATGCACAGCTTCTTCTCAGGCACGTGCTTCCAGGTGGCCGGATCGGCCAGGTCCACCAGGGCCTTGGCGTTGAGGAGGCCGAAACCGAAGCGGCTGTTGACCATCAGCCCGGCTCCGTTCCTCTTCCACCCGGGGTTGCTGGACAGAGGGTCGAACTCCGAGGTCCAAACCACAATGTGCTGCAGGTCTCTCCAGGTAAGATCTGGGCTGAAGGTGCAAAGACAGCGGGGGAGACGGGTCAGTCAGCGAGCGCCGAATTAGCACGTTGGGGTGCGCAATGGTGCGGTTGGGATGGAACCTACTTCTGTTCCAAGGCCAGGGCAAATATTCCAGCAGCCAGCGGAGCAGAGGCCGAGGTTCCCGTGTGAGTCTGGGTGCACTCGTTGTGCAGATCGGCACTCGTCTGCAAAAGTAGGTCCGGCTTTCATAAGGCCGACACGGCGGATGGTGACCTAGCCTAGCCTAGCCTGGCGCACTTACGATCCTCTGGTCGGTGTAGTCTCCGCTGCTGTAGGCCGTGGCCAGAGTGGAGGAGCACTTCTCGGCGTACCAGGGCGACAGGCCCTGCTGGGAGGCGCTGCTGATGGAGATGGTGTAAATGCTGTCCGTGTAGCCATCGCAGTCGCAGTTGTCCCCCTGGCGCCCACCGTTACCTGACGCCCAAACAAAGATGGAACCTTTTCCACCGCGGCCCTGCGGGCAGAGAGGGCCGCGTTTAGCGGGCGACGGCATCTGTGCTGTCGTTAATGTGGACCAACGACTCCGGAATTGGGTTTGTTAGCAGATTTGATTAAAAAAAAAGAACCCAAACTTGCTTTTTGGATGCCGTACTCGAAGGCCTTCTGGGCCAGGCGCCCTGGGCCCTCCACCGTCTTGCCGTCGTCGTTGGGTCCCCAGCTGGCGCTGTAGATGTCCACGTGGTTGGCGTTGAAGCCGATGGAGCTCGCCTCGATGGCGTCGGTCACGATCCCATCCAGCATCCGGATGCCTGCGAGGAAGAGATTCAGGGATGGAGGGGAAAAAAAACAGGTGTGCTGGGAGCTGGAGCGCAAATCCCACGTCCGTGCGTCAACGGACGAAAAACAAAAGCCTCACCTCCGACCTTGGAGTTGTAAGCCACGCCAACGCCGCATTTATTATTGTCCGCCTGCATGGCGATTTCTCCGGCGCATCTGGTCCCGTGTCTGAGGAAGGACACGGAAAATACACGGAATGATGCCCCTAATCAGCAGTAATGGTGTGTTCGGACTCTCTCCGTCCTCCCTCTCTATCCCCAGCCTTGTTTATCCAATTTATCCCCTCTTTAGTGTATCCTGATTTATTATTAGGGCTGCTGCATCCCATAATAACCGAGCTCCAGCCCATAAAAAGGTTTGATGAGAGAGGGGTCAGCAGGCGTCGGGACGTCTCTGCCGAGCAGATAACTCACTTGTTCTCATTAGTGGAGTCGTATCTGGGAAACGGGTCGGGGTCGTTATCGTTGAAGTCGTAACTGGCCGCTGGGTCCTAAACGGAAAAAAGAGAGAAGAGAAAAGGAGAAAAAAAATGAATGCAGACACGACGTCAGCGTGCGGACGGATTTCCAGGAGCCGTCCTGCTGTCATGGAGACATACATCACCGGTATTGACTGGATATCTGAAACCGGTTTTAAAAGCTTGATTGTCTGTGTGAAGCCTGTCAGCACCCGCAAACTGGGCTCAAATTACTGTTTTCTGAAACAGAAAGTCAGATTTAGACGTCTATTATTAGAAAAAGCCATCGTGAGCTTTGTTTTAGCCCCTTTTTTCACTGTCGCTGCTTTGATATCAGTCAGATTTAGACTTATTGCTGTTTTTTTTGTGTTTTTTTCCTTGAGTATTTGGCCTAAAACGCTCAGTGGGCGGAGCCTCTGCTCACTGGCTCCCAGTAAAGAGCCCAGTTTGCCTCCAGGAGCGGCTGGGATCGGAGGCTGCGATCCTATGGAAGCGTCGCCTCAACACATCACCCTGCAAGGCGTCACAGGCAGCGTTGCTATGCAACGGCAGACCCAGAAGACGGAGGCTATCTCCATGGAAACGCGGTGTCTTACGTAGTTGGAGTAGATGTCCGTGTGGTTCCACTCCAGGCCGTCGTCCAGGACGGTGATGACCACTCCTTTGCCCGTGATGCCCTTCTGCCACACCGGGATCACGTGCAGGTCCAGTTTGGGCAGCGAGGACGACGTCCGCGTGTCTTGCTGGAAAACAAACCCCCTCAAATCAAGGCTGAAGCCTCTCTCACCTCCCGACGCTATCGCCGGCGCGAGAAAGGTCAGCGGGGAAAAGTCTCCCTGATTGCTGTGTTGACCTTTGGTGAAATTCATTACTGGACGTCGGCCCTTTCCTTTGTCAGGGCTGGAGTCGGCTCTCAGGGCCTCTTACGGGCCCGCTGCTGCCCAAGAGTGGTACTTATACAGCCTTTATCTAACTATGCTGCATCATTTGGACCCCAGAGAGGCCCCACAGTAGCCAAAGAGTCAAAGAGGAAAAAGGAAAAACAAAGATCCGTGCGCATGTATACAGACTGCAGAACGCCGCCACAAGAAATGACTCATCCCTGTGATATACCCCCCTCCCCCTCCCCCCAGCTCCTCCTCTTTCTTTCCTCTGGCTTCCTGCTTTAAATCTTCTTTTGCCCTCCTCCACACTCCCGCTAGCATCCTCGCCTCTACCTCCACCAGCTCCAGCCAGACCGTTCTGTGTCAACGCGCGGTTATTTCTGCTCCCTCCGCTTCCAGAGCGGCCGATCGCCCAATTTGGTGGGACGCCGCACGGCTAACGAGGACATTAGCCATTAGCGGCGCTCGTTTTTCAGCACAGATGATGGACGTGACGGAAACACACACACAGCGGCTAATGCGTATCTCTCTGTCTCTGCACCAGAGTGGACATGCACAGCACACACACACACACACACACACACGCCACAAGTATGAGTCACTCCCTGATTAAATGATCAGGCGGTCACCCACACAGGAGGAGAGGCTGGTCTCCTTCTCGGCGCCCAGATCTCCTGCATCTCTGCCATTTTACCTCCCAGATCTGTTTTTTCAGCAGATTTGTCCTTCAGGAGGAGGAATACGGACAGCAAATGACAGCAAAGTCACAGTCAGGCCCACTCGGATCTTTCATCCTGAAGCCCCTCTTTACATTTGTATTTTCTTAAAAGCTGACTGCCTTATTTTTATATATATATTCATTTTTTTCTGTTCTTTGCAGTGTTAATTGTCATCATGGCGCATTTGTCAGCTGCGGTGGTCAGATGTTCTACCGGTCTGCTGTCCTCTGTGGGCTAAATGGCGCTCTGCTCCGCATTCTGCTGGATTATCATCCCTCCATCCCTCTCATCTCCACATTGACAGTTTTCACCAATTAGGCTAATGGCTCTTTTGGCTCAAACTGCTGGATGCGATGCTATTGTTCTCGGCACCCTGCCCTCCTCACGCTTTTGGCAGTCGGTTACGGAATTGCCGTTTCCTTTTTCCGGCGCATGTTTCTGTGCTGAACGAGCTGCGGGAGAGAGCAGTTTGGAGATCCGGAGGGTCTCCGGAGGGAACGGATTAGCTGCCCACTGACAGAAGCCTCCGAAGCAGATCATGTCCACCACAGATCAGACCAGGCTGGGGCTGTGGTTTACCCATCAAATATTGCACTTTCCAAAGGCGTGTGTGTGCGTGTGCGTGCGTGTGTGTGTGTGTGTGTGTGTGTGTGATATCTTTGACGGAAACTCACCAGGTACCACTGTTGGTTCCACATGGGATCATCAAACAGCTTATCTGCAGGACAGTCCCTGCACTCCCCGAGAGACGCCCGCTTGGAGCGACTCTTCTCATACTGCTGCTCCGCCCACAGCACCTGCACACACACACACACACACACAAGAGGAAAGGATGCACTTAGTGTTTCGTTTGCAGCCTTTAATGGAGAAAGAAGAAGGTTGTTTGCGGGGACGTGCGAGCGCCTCTGCTCACCCGGTCGTCCTCCGACAGGCGCTTGGTGACGTGCGGGGCCCCGCGCTTCATCCGGCGAGGGTGGCTGCGGTGTTTGAACAGGAAATGGTCGTCCAGGGCCCCAATCTGAGGGAGAGGCCGCACATTTTTAGAGGTCATTACATTGTATAATCCACCATGGTAACCCGGGCCTCAACTTTAATGTTTATTCAGCAGGTTTCTGATGCCCAGATTCTAAAAACACCATCTGCGAGCAGTAAAACTCCGGCCTCTTTATCTTCGCTCGGTGACGTCGTCTAAAAACTCTGCTTCGGCCTCAGTATCGGCGACACTCGAGGTGCTCGGTCGATCATTGACCGCCGCTGCTGGGAGCTACCCGGCAACCGATCGGCGAGCTGTCCCCGATAAACGCTCACCTCGTTTGTCCGACGGGCCGCGCGCGTCAATCAGCCCCGAGTGCTGGAGGGAAAGAGTGATACGGCGGCGCAGGAAATGAAAGGACGCTTATCAGAAGAGTGTAAACAGCCAATCACGGGTGTATGGCACCACTTTAATTCAGCAGCAGGAAAGCAACCGGCTGCCAGGCTAATGGGGGGGCCCTCGCGTTTTTCCCCCCTTTGCCCCTGTGACCTGCCTGGGGGTTCCGGCTCTGGGTTTCTGCCTCTTAAAAGCACCCAGAGAACATTTCTATTGTAAAAAGCGCTGGATGAAAGTCTTGACAAGCGATCTTCGTTACCAGGTTCCGACCTTAAAAAAAAAGACAGCGGCGAACGATAAAAGAGGAAATCTGAGGAAGAAACAAAACTTTTTCAAGCCTGAAGTTGGTCCCCTGAGGCCTGGGTGAAGGTTAAACAGGGACCTTTAAGAGCCTAAAAAACCAGCATCAAAGGAGCTCGGAAAAACCAGGAGACAAAAATAAAGAATATTCATTTTATGCGACGATATTGGTTTACCTTTTAATCTGGACTGAATATGTGGCCCTGTGCCTTACACCGCTTTGAGGGGTGTGTAATCTTTTTTTTCCCTTTCCTTGATCATTTTGCCACGCACCCACAGCGGCTCCGACCTTGCGCAAACGACGTCAGACCTGACGTGAGATTGGAGCGGATGGATAAACACCGAGTCTTGCGTAAAAATGGCCGTGCGCGCACTTGTCTTCCATACAGTTCATAAAGAAGGGCCCACATATTGCACCCTAAGTGTCCCCCCCCCCCCAGGGACCGTCCTCATTTTGACGCATTTCCTGCAGGGTTCCTGGCGATCTGCCCTTCCTCCGGACTTACCTGTTGGACCAGTTCGTACTCCAGCTCTTTGGCCACCGCCTCCGCGGCCGCCAGCCCTCCCGGTATCTCCACCGCCCACTCGTTCAGGTACTGCCTGTCCCAGTAGGAGGTCCCCTTGGAGCCTTTTATATGGTATCAGAGGATTTAAAAAAAGAAAAAAATTACCGCAGGGAGATATTTTAATTAAATTTAAAAGAAAGATAAAAAAAAAAAAGGGGTGGCAGAGAAAAAATTAAAAAAAAAAAAGAATAAAATTAATGTTGGTGGTCAGGGAGCAGGTACGATCCGAGCTCTGATGAGGATGAAGAGGAAGATCCTCCCCGGTTGTTGGAGCCGGTGGAAAATGCGCGTTATTGGTCCAAAGAGTAGAGGAAGTGTGATAGGAGGATGGTGGAGGGAGGGAGGGTGGTGGTGGAGGGTGGGGTGGGGTGGGTGGTGGGGGTGCACACGTTCAAATTAGCGATGCTCTGACGTCAGTCCCGCGTCCACGCTCGGTGCGGGAGACGCGTTCGAGCCCCCGCGGAGAGAGAGGCAAACGTTGCGAGGAGGAGGACACACACCGGGAGAAGCCGAGGGGGGCGACACACAACAGGAAGAAGAACATCTGGACACTTAGGTGTCGGTTCATCCACTGCTCGGGGCCGCCGGGGCGTGAAAGGGACAATATTGCGGCTTTTGTCCATTTGCGTGGTCTGCGGGTGACGTCACGGAAGGGGGGCGGGGCCAGCACCGTGGAACAGCTCCACGGTGGAGGACAGAGTCCGTGGGAGCCCCACCTGCCCGTCACACCAGCAGCACGAGCGTGGCCGCATTTCCACCCTTTTTTTAAAAATAAAAAAATAAAATAAAATAAAATAAAATCTGCCTTTGAAAGAAAATCCTGCTTGCGTCACACATTGTTTCGTTTTCTCCCGAAGCTGAATGAAAACAGGGCTGACGAGATCGCGAGCTGGAGCGTCTGAAGAGCAAGACGCGGAGAGAGACGTGAAGATGAAGCTATGAGTGAGAGAGAGAGAGGCTCACGCTGCTCCATTGTGAGTTAAACCCACCGAAACCTGGATGAATGATGTCCTTTGGTCCTCTGGAGCACTATGAGCATCCAGCTGCACCCACCTTTCCAATGTGTGTGTCACCTGAGAGAGAGAGAGAGAGAGGCAGACAGAGTTCCTGATTACTACACACACACACACACACATACACACACACGCGCGCGCGTGTGAGAGTCAGAGAGTCTGACTCAGCTAATTACTTTTCCAGCATCAAGAGATGGACGCCGGAGACTGAAAGGATGTTGTCAAAGGATGACGCAGGTGAAGCAGCAAACGCTCCAGCAAACCCCGTCAAATTGAAGTCATTTAGGTGGAGTAAATGCACGCGGTTGCATTAGGGCACATTTGGCGTTTCACGGCAACCATCAATAACGTCGGCCGGGTCTGCAAATTACAGAATAACATCAGAGTTTGTTTTTGTGTATTAAGATTAAAGGGTGTATTTATTTTTACATTTTTAATGTTTTAGGGGGGGGAAATTAAGTTAAACTTAACTGTAACACATCAGTGTTGCTCTTAATCATCGTGTTGTCCAGAGATGGAGACGAGAAACGTCGCGCAATCGAGGAAAGACGGCACCAGGCGCCATCTAGTGGCGGGACATCCAAAGGGCTGTTTTCAGATTTAAAATGTTTAAATATTTTGCAAAAAAACCCAAACTAAAATAAATGACCATATTTGTTTTCTTGCACTCCAATTGTGAAAAAAAAAATCATCCATCCATTCATCTATCTTCCTCCGCTTATCCAGGGGTGGGGTCGCGGGGGCAGGAGTCTAAGTAGGGAGGCCCAGACTTCTCTTTCCCCAACTTCTTCCAGCTCTTCCAGGGGGATCTCAAGGCGTTCCCAGGCCAGCCGAGAGACATAGTCTCTCCAAAAAAAAAAAAAAAAAATTGATTAAGTGTAAATGTAAAATATGTAACAAAAACATCAATTTTCTGAAAGGAACATGTATGTTTTACAGTAGAACTTCACTTACAAACCACAGAGTTTCATTAACTTACCATTGTTAGTAAGTGTTGTGCAGAAATGTAGGGTGAGCTGGGTGTCCTTAGTGTCTTTTTTGATTCAGTGGAAAGAGAAAACAAGATGCACCCCAGGTCAGATGTGGAAATGACCATTAACAGTTATTTGCCCTATTAAGGGTTAACATCGCTCATAAGCTGA
>CAAE01014641.1:199438-220007 GCA_000180735.1 Tetraodon nigroviridis | reverse complement strand
GGCACTGATGAGAATGAACAGAAGCCAGGCTGGTGTTTTGGCTCTGGGTGGGATCAGTGCTGTGATTCTTTCCATTACAGCCACCAGCCTCAGGCTGGACAATTGAGACTCCAATTTTCCTATACTTTCCACTCACTGAGTACATCAAACCTGTCAATAATTATGGAGTGCAGGCTCCCCTGTCTGCTGCTGTGGACTGAGAGCCTGTGACCCATTTTATTTGGAACAAAAACAGCAGACGTTTCATATGTAATACGTTCCTGTGCACTATAGTAACCTTCTGCCTTTGTTTATGTTGCAGTATACTTCACTCATAAATCAGCAACTACAAGATTTGCAACATTTGACCTAAGATCTGTGCATTTAATACTGATGATTGTATTAAAAAATGAATTATTGTTATCAAACCCATTTAGTTGCATGTCACTCATACAGATGCATCATTTTTTTGATGATTAAATTCATTACACAATATGGTCCTGTTTGCACCACTGTGCCCAAATGGTAACTGGTAGAGTTTTAATTTTAATACTAAAACAGTAGTACAAAACCTGATTTTAAAAAATATTCAAACATATACATACATACATACAGTCAGTTCTTGGAGAAAAGCACAGCTCTTTACATTAAAGGGCTACTAGTAATTTTTTCTATACAATCTCTTGTCTAATCTGCTAAATACTGTTGATTCTGAAAACTGTCCATTGCTGGACAGTCTTTGAGGACAGATTGCCCTACGCGTCAATTGAACAGCAACACTGTCAGTTCAAGCAAAAGGCTTTAAAGATACACAACCGAATGTTAAAGTTAAGTTAATAATTTTAAAAAAAGATCAGGAATTAGAATAAGATTTCAAAGGTTCTATGATAGTAATATAAACTGTTTAACAATTGATTGTTAATCATTTTAATAAAATGATAGATATTAAGATTCAATGGTTTGTATGCGTAATCTTTTCATATAAAAATGGTTAAAGAAAAGGAGGTTGAAGAGAGAACGTAATGTATAAAATCTGCACCATCGCCACCCCGTGTTTTCAGTTGAAAGTGTACATTTTTTTAAGAAAAAAATTGCACGCATAAATCATTTAAAAATGTGTTTTAAATCCATTTTGTGTATATATTTTACTACATAATAATGGCTGGATTTTTGTAATGCAATTTGTAATAAATATAGGTTAATATGCGTGAATTTTAAGAAATTTCTTTTTTCTGACAGCTTTCCCTGAATAATATTCCTTTAATTACTAATCAAATTATTTTAATTATTATTAATAATTTCTTGTAATTATTTTGATTGTATTTGTTGATTTAGCCCATTGCACAATGCAATGCATTTGATCCAGGGGATGGTCAATCGCTTGCTAATTTATTTCATTTTTTTAATGTTAACTCTAAAAAATTGTAACTTTTTTCTTATTATTACCATTCAATGTTTAATTTCAGTTCAAGGAATAAAGAAAGTGTAGGTAGGTCCCCTGATAGGACCATAGGCGTTAGTGTGAACCTACTTCCCCACGTTCGTGAGGCCGTTAGGACTACAACTCCCGACATGCTTTGCTGTATATCCCATGATGCCTCAGCGTGACCTCGCGGAAGACACCGGAAGAGGAAGCTCGTGGCTCGTTCACGTTGCTGGCTGTTGCTCTTTAGGCTGGCTAACTATCAGACGTTTGTGGATCATGGCTGCCTCTAAGCCAGTGGAGCCGCAGGCCGGGACTGGACTTCCCCGCTGGCAGCTGGCGCTACTAGTAGGGACTCCGATAGTGCTGGGTGCGGGGGCGTTTTACCTCTGGAATCGTAGCAGGACGAAGGAAGGCAAAGGCGCCGGGGAGCGGAAAACACCAGAAGGTAGCGCGAGTCCCGTGCAGGGCCAGGACGGCGCAGCCCGAACCAACCGGGAGCAGGACAACATGGTAGTCCCACCTGTACATTTAGCGTCCCATTACCTCCAGTTTTTATACAACACGTTGTCCTCGCTTTGACACTGTCTGCCTTGACAAACTGCGTGCAGTGTTTTCGAGAGAAATGTCAATGGCGTTAAAGAATTCTCAAGGACACTCGGCTCAAACAGAAAGTGACAGCTAACATCAGATCAAGGCCGGTACGGGCAGCCATCGCTGCAGGATTAGCCTCCAATTACTGCCTTTCTGCACGGTTTGGCAGGCTAGTGCTGCCAGGGCTGGCCAGCAAACACACCCACAGCGGACAGCCTCAATATCACAGTAAACTCTGGCCCAAAGGACGCGATGTTCTGATTCTGGTCGATCTAACGAGCATGCTAACGAGCATCTCAGTTTGGTGTTTACTAGATTCTGCTGTCACCTGATCATTTTAAATGTCAAAAGAGATGTGTTTTAAAAGCCAGCGAAATATTGGAAATAGTTGACAGTAGTGATGCCATTGTAAGTGTTAAACCTTATAAGATTTAGTTTTATGGCACTCAGTTATTGGTTTGTGTTTACAGTCAAGAGGAAGTGGTTTGAATGAATGGGTTTCTTCTAAATGTGCTCTCCCATGTAGAGCCCATTGGACCGAGCCCAGGCGGCGAAAAATAAGGGCAACAAGTACTTTAAGGCTGGCAAGTATGAGAACGCCATCCAGTGCTACACAGAGGCCATCGGTCTGTGTCCCGATGAGCAGAAGTCGGACCTGTCGACCTTCTATCAGAACCGAGCAGCTGCCTTTGAACAGCAGGTTGGCGCCTACTGTCTTTTAGCGATATTGTTATCCAACTGTTATGACCTATGAGTGACAAGAGCCACAGTATCCTGTCCAACTTTAGACAGAACCTGTGGAAAAAAAGCTTAACGCACACGTTATGTATGCTGGGAATTGTGTCCTACTGTCCTCCTCTACAAAACTACAAAACTGGCTGAAAACAAACGATCTAATTCCAGATGAAATGGACAGAGGTCGTGCAGGACTGCTCTCAGGCCGTGGAGCTGAACCCACGCTACATTAAGGCGCTGTTCAGAAGAGCCAAAGCGCTGGAAAAGTTGGACAACAAGAAGGAGTGCCTGGAGGGTAAGACCGGATTTTGGAGAAAAGAAAAAAAAAAAGCTCGTTTTTCAGGTGAGTCTTAAAATGTTTGCCGAGTCCTCACGTCGGTACCTCTGTTTGGTAGACGTCACAGCAGTGTGCATCCTCGAGGCCTTCCAGAACCAGCAGAGCATGTTGCTGGCAGACAAGGTGCTGAAGCAGCTGGGAAAGGAGAAGGCTAAGGACAAATACAAAGTACGGGTCCACCCCGAGAGCTGCTTGTCTGACTAGAAGTGGCTCCCGAAATGCTGAATATGTTTCTTTTGTTCAGAGCCGGGAGCCGATGATGCCGTCTCCTCAGTTCATCAAATCCTATTTCAGCTCCTTCACCGACGACGTCATCTCAAAGCCCCTGCAGAAGGGCGAGAAGAAAGATGAAGATAAAGACAAGGAGGGCGAAGCCGCCGAGGTCACTGGGAGGTGAGAGGAGAGTTACCCAGGAGCAGTAACGGGGGACTTTTCATCCAGCTTCTGCTGGTTTGGTGGCTTCCGTTCGTTTTCACACTGAACTTAGAAGGTAGCAGAGGTGAGTTGAGGCCAAATGTCGTGACGTCAGAGCTTCGCCTCGGTCCACTTGCTGTGGTTTCTGCGTGAAGGTCGAGGGAGGGGCTGGTCCCCTGACCTCCCCGCTGCCTGATCGACCTTTTAAATGACAGTTGCTCATTTCTGTATTGACACACGCAGATAGCAGGTTTTAGTGGCGCATCGCACATTGATTGAATGTGGACGTGCCAGCTGGCTGGGTTCTGGCCCAGAAACCAAAGGACTGTGAGAGCGGGTCATGCGATGTGGCGCCGTGCACCAGCTGACTGCTACGACTGGGAAACTGGCAATGATTCATAGAAATGACAAGACTGTGAAGAACCTGCGTTCCTGGCGGGATTGAATATTCAACATGCAGCCGATGCATTGGTTAGAGGACGTCTCCAGCTCCTAAGATCGGAATTCACCCTTCCCTAACTAACAGTCAAACAATATTTTGAAAGAGAGTCATTTTTCCCCAAGCTGATTCACAATAATAACACTGTTTCCTGTTTTCTGCCACCTGTTTTCCAGTTCTGGCTACCTGAAGGCAAAGCAGTACATGGAGGAGGAGAACTACGACAAGATTATTAGTGAATGCACCAAGGAAATCGAGTCGGGGGGCCGCTACACGGCCGAGGCCCTGCTGCTGCGCGCCACCTTCTACCTGCTGATCGGAAACGCCACGGCCGCCCAGCCCGACCTGGATCGCGTCATCAACATGCCCGACGCCAACGTGAAGGTGGGGGCTGCTCTTCGTCCGACTGGAGGTGCTTTCAGGCCCAGAAATAACCGGAGACCCTCTGTGCCATTGTGTGCCTTTTGCAGCTGAGAGCCAATGCTCTAATTAAGCGCGGAAGCATGTACATGCAGCAGCAGCAGCCAATGCTCTCTACACAGGACTTCAACATGGCCGCCGAGATCGATCCACGCAACCCCGACGTCTACCACCACAGGGGCCAGGTACACACTCACGACCGGGCGATAAGAATAGGCAGGACAGAGCGTGCTTTGGTAATGGCTTTACCGTCTTCATTGTTTCTTTTCTCACAGCTGAAAATCCTGCTGGATCAGGTGGACGAGGCCGTGGAGGACTTTGACGAATGCATTCGGCTCAGGCCCGACTCTGCGCTGGCTCAGGCGCAGAAATGCTTCGCTCTGGTAGGTAATCACACTGACAGTCGGTCACCGTTAGCTGAAACGTGACTAAGAAGTTGTATTTTTTCATGTTCCTTCAGTACAGACAAGCCTATTCTGGAAACAACCCATCACAGGTCCAGACCGCCATTGATGGCTTTGAGGACGTTATCAGGAGGTTCCCCAAATGTGCCGAAGGCTACGCCCTTTACGCTCAGGTACAGAATCCACACGGAGACCCTCTCTCAGAGCATCACCGCGTGCTGCGGTGGCGAGGGGATAAGAGGGGCCCTCCCTGTTGGCTCCCAGCACACACCATGAAGCCACAAAATCACATTCACACCAGGTTTTTTTCAGGCTTTGACGGATCAGCAGCAGTTTGGAAAGGCGGATGAGATGTATGACAAGTGTAGCGTACTAGAGCCAGACAATGCGACCACATATGTCCACAAAGGGTATGTGAACTGAATCTACACGTTACACATCTGTGACCCAGGTGGGCGCTGTTGCTCAGTGATCGGCGGGTGTGCAGTTTGTTACAGCTTCAGTGGAAACAAGACCTTGACGTGGGTTTGGACCTCATCAATAAGGCCATTGAGATCGACAACAAATGTGACTTTGCCTACGAAACGATGGGAACCATCGAGGTTCAAAGGTAAGATGGCGGCCACGCAGCAGCAGCAGCAGCAGCAGCAGCAGCAGCAGCAGCAGCGCCCAGAATAACCAGTGACCCGTCTTTTCAGGGGCAACCTGGACAAGGCAATAGAAATGTTCAACAAGGCCATTAACCTAGCCAAGTCGGAGATGGAGATGGCCCACTTGTACTCGCTGTGTGATGCAGCCTACGCCCAGACCGAGGTGGCCAGGAAGTACGGGCTGAAGCCACCAACACTGTAACTTCTCCACAGATTCTCGCCAAAATGATCTTTGTTTAACATAACTCTATTAAAAACTGCAATTGTCTGATTTAGTTTTGATTTGAGTCCTGGATTATCTGTGGGGACCGCCCCCCCGCCGCCAATATTTTGTGTTTACATCATGTTCCGGAGGTCTGACTCTAATGGAACAGATTCCACCCTCTAGATCAGCCGAGGCCTGAATTAGCGCCTCGTGATTAACTCTTGACTATCTGGGCGAGCGGTGGCTCGGAAAAAAACAGCTTCCGCTTCATTCAGCCGCCACATCGCTGTGGTCGAAGGCCAGAATCACAATGATACACCATCAGCCATGTAAACCTGTTTAAGCCAATGGTCCCAGTTTGAATCTAAATGAGGAGGGCTGAGGTAAATTCAGTCTGTGGAACCTTCTGCTGCCTGCGGATGTGTGTGAGGTCTACAGAAGATGCTGTGAGAGTTTTGTATAGTTCCAGTGGACTGTTGACGCTGGTTTGTCTCCACTTTCAGCTCCTTACATGTTGTAATGTAAACGTTCAGTTTAGAATGCAAGATTAAAAGTTAATATGGTTTGAAAATATAATGTCTTTGTAAAGATGCATTTGATCTGATGAATTAAGCATCAGCAGCAGAGCCATTAGTGTAGCGCATTGATTTTTTTTTTTTTTTTTTTTTTTACGGGATTGCCTGTTTTCATTTTTCTATACTTTGTTCGGCATGTTCCCTGTTAATGTAAATGCAATGCTTGTGCTGTCTTGAATGCTAGAAAAACTTTGAACTGTCAGAGACTTTAGGCAAAACACTTGGAAAAAAATTTGGTTTGGTTCAGTTCCGAGGGTTTTTTTATTTGTCTCAAGCATCGACTGACATCACAGTTGACTGCTAATTATTTTGCAGTTCACTTTAGGGGATTTATTTTTCATGTTATTTAGGCTTTACCAGACATTTTCCCCCCATTAAGTCTAATCTAACCTTACCCTCATTGTTTCTCAGTAACATGCAGCCCATATAAACTACAATTTGGTAGCATTCGGACCCTTTTTATATTATTTTTAAACACGATAAAATTAGCAAACACTGGTAAATGTATGCTACAATAATACATTTTTAGTAAAACTTTAAAAAAGCGAGCATGATGTTCATCCAAAAGTAGTGTTGGCCAATTTTATGGAACGGGACAATTATCAGTGAAGCAAATCTACATTCCAACCTAGGCTTAGGGTTAGGGTTAGGGTCAGTTGGTTCTTCACAACAAAATCTTACCTACTGACGCAGACGAGTCCATGACTTCTGCAGGCTGATGGTATTATCAGCAGGCAATCTAAACTTTGGCTGTTTAATATCAATATGTGACTTTCTTCATCAATTAGGGGTGAGACCAAAGTGAAAATATGAATCCCAATAAAGTAATACCTAAAAATGAAAGTTACCATTTTTTGCTTTGTATGTGTCTATTCAGAAATGCATTACAATTCATCTTTATGTAAATATAATACCGTGTGTGAATGCCGTCATCTACAGGTGTGTGTGCGTGTGTGTGCGTGTGTGTGCGTGTGTGTGTGTGTGTGTGTGGTCCTTTAGCTTTGTTGTTTCCGTCTTAGCTGACGTGACGTCATGACGTCGTCTGACGTGTCGGCGTCACCACAACAATGGCGGATGAGGTGGAGGAAGCTCTTCAGGGCGACTGGTAAGAATTTATAGATACGTTCAGTAATAGAGACATTTCCCCCAACCTTAGGATGGGAATCCTGTAATGACACCTAACCCTACTTCTTTTAGAGCTGATTCGGGGTCTTGCCTTTGTTCTGCTGATGAGCGATGATGATTTAAACCCGTATTAACTAGGTAGCTAGCCAGCTAGTGTTCATTAGCCAAGTTGTTCCCAGTTAAATACCTGCCACCCTTTAGGCGTGATAGCAACGACCGAAATTACCAATGCGATGTGTTATTTTTGATTTGACAGGTTTAGAACTATTTCCAGCCAGCGTGTTATCAACAAACTGCCAACATGGTAGCTGCTGCTTTGTCGAGTTTTTGTTCCGGTGCTCGCAGCTCCAAACCTCGCCCAGCCTGGCTCCTTTCTTAGATTGAAGTTTATCTCAGGCCCTGTCAGTATCACACCATCGAATAAACATGGAAGTTGTCTGCAAAGATAAAACAAATGTATGTTTTTATGTTGCCATTAACCTACTTCGGGCACTATTTGATGTGATCTCTGCTAATTCAGTTTAAAGGAGTGAATGAAAAACTCAAAACTTTTAGCTCTCGCCCATGTAACTCAACTTTTAAAGCTGTTGAAGTTCATAATATTCCTAGGTTTTTGCTTTATATGTTAAAATGTAACACATTGCAAACATTTTTGTTGATTGTATTCTATAGATAGTATTACTTGATGTCCGCCGGGTCGTTCCTGGTGCTGATGTCTCTGGTTGTCGTTCCCAGGGGCCAGGACCTGGCCGAGGCTCTGGACTCTGGAGGCTCTGATATGGAGATGGACAGAGGGACTGTACCGGTCCAGGAACATTCAGCTCAACACAGAGCCAAGACGTGGAAGGTGGAGAAATCCTGAAATCTGCTGTATTGTTTCATAATAACGGTCATGTTGATCATTAAAATAGAAGTAACTGGTTATTGGCCGCTGTTGTGAATGGAATTAAGCTAGAAAGTATCTTTTTTTAACTACTGTGAAGTCTTTTGTGTTTGCCTCCCACAGAAGTGAGATGGTTTCTTTGCCATCGATGGCGGTCATGTGACTGTCAGCTGTCGGTGTTACTCAGAGCTGTTTCTGTTTTTGTCAGATTGCTCTGAATGTCTCTGGAAAAGGAGACAGTCTGTCTTCGTGGGATGGTGTCCTTGATTTACCAGAACAGCCGCTCATTCACAGCCGTAGCCAGCAGCTCGTCGGTGAGTCTTTTCCTTGACCAACTGTTTTGACTCGCTTAAAACAGAAGTGTATCAGATGTTGGGCGCGTCCATCCGACACAGGCCTCTCTGCTATCAGCTGTGGCTAGCGGATGCATCGAAGCTTATTTGTATAAAATATTGCCCTGCTCTTCTCTGTTTCAAATGGAGTGCTTCCTTTCTTGCGTCAAGCCTGGGAAAATGTTGTTTTCTATTCCCAGAACGCAGGAACCTCTTTAAATAACTCACAAATAAAGCAATTAAGCATCATTTTGAACGATTTAGCTCTGAAGTGTTTTTTAGCCAGTCTGCGCGTGACTCTATAGTGTTACTGGAAGATGTTGTGTACCTGTTCAGACCAGCTGGAGGTCTCGGAGGAAGAGCGAGCCCCCGTGGTGTCCGATGTGGAGTCGGTCATCACTTTTTACTGCAAGTCCCGGAACATCTCCTTCACCCCGGAGCTGAGTTGGCCCCACCTGCTCAAACCGCTGCTGGGCCTCCGGCTTCCTCGCAGCGACCTTTACAACTGCTTCTACGCGTTCATGACCAAGTACATCCCCAGGTCTGGGCGAGCGTCCTACCGGGTCGGCTCCGTCTGCCGAGCGGTGCCGGGAACCTCACTGCTGTCACCTGTGCTGGTTTAGGGACTGTCTGGCAAACGGCCGCCCGTTCCACCTCTACAGACTACTGCTGCAGTATCACGAGCCGGAACTTTGCTCCTTCCTGGACACCAAGAAGATCACCCCGGACTCCTACGCCATCAACTGGGTGCGTGTCTCTGCTCCGGGTGTTGGCTCTCGGCCTCGCCGAGGGGCTCCCTGACCCGAGCCTCACCCTCACCCTCACCCTCCACAGCTGGGCAGCCTCTTCTCCAGCCACTGCCTTCCTGACGTTACACAGGCCCTGTGGGACTTCTACCTCCAGCAGGCTGACCCCTTTCTCATCTTCTTCCTCACGCTCATCATCCTCGTCAATGCCAAGTGAGGAAGGGCTGGTCGGGGGCGCACAAACGCAACAGAAGTAGCAGATTTAAACGCTGTCACACTTTTAAATGTCTGTGGAATGTGCCATGTTGAAATTGTGGGGTTTTTTTGGAGCATCCACCCTTTAAAATGAGCTGATGAACAACCTTTGTGACCGGAACATTTCTGTTTCTCTTTTTTTTCCAGAGAGTCCATCCTTGCACTAGAAGGAGACAGCAAAGAGGACATCATCAGTGAGTGTGACGGGCTGGCATGTGAATCTTGAACCACAATCACGTCTACACAAAAGCGCTGTCTGACCCACAGAAATGCTGGAATCATTTCCTTCACTTTTGGAAGCTGAGGACATTGAAGATTTGTTCTCCCTGGCACAGTATTACCAGAGTAAGACCCCTCTGTCCTTTAGAAAGGTGAGGCCTCCTCCTTCGCCCGTCGAGAGCCGCAGCAGCCTCCTTGGTGAGTTTGTTGCTCTTATTCTCCTCTGCTAGATGAACCAGAACCTCTTCGGGAGCAGCTTGGTGGCTCTGAAGGAGGAGGACACGGACCTGAGCCAGGCTCTGTGTCTGCCTGTGTCTGTGCCTGAGATTCTGCAGGCCAACCAGCAGGTCTTTACCAACCCAGCACTCACCCTCAGCTCTGCTGCGCCAGCCAGCAACCGTGTCGTTTAAACGAGTGATCCCGCTTTTAGGACGGCGTCCGGTTCTTCGTGGTGGATTGTCGGCCTGCGGAGCAGTACAATTCAGGGCATCTGTCCACAGCCTTCCACCTGGACTCTGACCTGGTGAGACAAAAAATACAGATTCTGTCCGTGCAAGAAGACGCGCTTGAAGTCGTGACGGAATCTCGCAAACTCCCCGAGCCCGTGGGTCCTGAATGACGTGGCGAGTGTTCCCTCCCTCCTGCACAGATGCTCCAGAACCCCTCCGAGTTTGCTCTCTCGGTCAAGTCTCTCCTGGAGGCCCAGAAGCAGTCCTTGGAGTCAGGCTCCATCGCCAGCGGGGAGCACTTGTGCTTCATGGGAAGCGGGAGGGAGGAGGAGGACATGTATATGAACATGGTGCTGGCACACTTCCTGCAGGTGTGTGAGACCCGTGTGTGCTAGGGGAGCCGGGGCGGTTGCTCCTTCTCTGCTGACGGAGAGCTTTTTTTTTTTTCCCCCACAGAAAAATAAGGAATATGTGAGCATCGCTAAGGGAGGCTTCATGGGTGAGTGGCTGCACCTTGTATGGTGGAACGGCTTTTCTGGCTACAAATGGCTAAAGCAACTGGAGGTGCTGTGTCTCCAGCTCTTCAGCAGCATCTGGCGGACATGAACGTGGAAGGTCTGGACTCCTCCTACATCCACTGGATCGTCAGCACCTCCGGCTCCCACAGCAGCCTCAGCTCTGCCGATGTAGGTGGCTGCAGCGCCGCCTCCAACCCGCGCTGGGCTGGGTTTTCTGAAGCCTGTCTGCTCCTCTGAACTCAGGGAGAGTCGCTGAGCAGCTCCGCAGACGGCAAAGGCGTCAAGTCGTTGGTGAACAAAATGACGTTTGCTCTCAAGTCCAAGTCGGTGAACGTGAAGGAGAAGATGATCAGCTTCATAGAGAACACTTCCACCCCGGTGGAGAGGTGAGCTCATCACTTCACTCCCGACATTCTCTTCAGACAGCGACCAAGATCCTGTGCTGATTGGCTGTGACAAACTCTAACGTAGAGTGTTTGTTTTGTGTTGTTTTCTTTTTTTTTTTTTTTTTGTACTTTGAGTTGATGCGACCTTTTGCCTTATTCCACGTTAGAATATCGTTCAATCTCCCCTGGCCAGAGAAGGTGACCACCGACCGGTAAGAGCTCCCCGACCCTGAGCTGCTTGCCACCAGCATGTGTGCGGCTGTAGACCCCACAGCCTGCTGGCTTCACCCAGGCCCGGCCCCCTCACTCAGACGCATGCTCGGTAGCGGCGCCCTCCTCATCACCGCGGCCCCGGCGGAAGAGCCGGGCCGGCCCGATGTTTCACTCCCGTGCTTTTACTAACAGCGTTCGGACCTTTCAGGAGGCCGGCTCTGAGCCGCCGATGCTGCCGTCTGAGTACGCGAGGCGATTTCATCGCTGCCGTGTGCTCGATGACGCGCTAACAGTCTGTCATTCCATTTCATTAGGTCAGATGATAACCAGGGCTGCACAGAAACACCAGCCCAGCAGAAAACACACACTGCTGTGGTGCTGAAAGCCCTGGATACCATCCGTGGACTAACCCGGCTCTACCTAACTGTATCAAAGCTCATTCTTTCTTTGTGTTGACTAGCATAGCCTGACAGCCGTGGGCTAAGCTCTGCCGCTACGGCCTCGGGATCTTTGCGCCCGTTCTGTTGATCCCCGAGTCCTGACTGGGGCTGATGTTGCTCTTTTGCTTTCTGTCTGCAGACACGTGAGCAGCAGCGACCGCGTTGGTAAACCGTACCGCGGGGTGAAGCCCGTGTTCAGTATCGCCGATGAAGAGGAGTACGACACGGGTACAGTCCCGCCTCAGCCTCACACACTTGCCGCTTCGATAACGCTGCTGAGTGTGCTTCTTTGCGCGTTTCCCTCTCAGACGAGATTGACAGTTCGTCCATGTCCGACGACGACAGGAAGGAGATCGTCAACATCCAGACGTGGATCAACAAACCAGATGTGAAGCATCACATTCCATGTAACGAAGTCAAAGAAACGGGTCACATGTTTCCCAGGTAGGGTAACGCCTGGATGGCTGGAGCAGCGGTTGTGAGGAAGGACTGGCGTTGACTCTCGGCGTCGCTCTGCCTGCTTTTGTCAGCCACCTGCTGATCACAGCCACGCACATGTACTGTCTGCGGGAGATCGCCTCCAGGAGGGGCTTCGCCTACATCCAGTCCAGGCAAGCCCTGAACTCCGTGGTGAAGATCACCTCCAAGAAGAAACACCCAGAGCTGATCACCTTCAAGTTCGGGAGCAACTCCTCGTCTGGAGCGGAGATAACGGCAGTCGAGAGGTGCCAGCGCTCGCTTTTAAATGGGTTTTTTTGCGTCACGTCGCTAGATAATATCTCGCTCCTTCGAGTCACAATGAAGGAAAATGTAACAAATGAGCCGCACCCATTAACAAATGTCCACTGGATGCTGTGAACTATGGACACCATATTGAAGACTTTAAAAATGACCAGTTAATGTGGAAAATGTGAGGAAATTGTCATGGATGAGTACGTCACACTTATTTATCTTCTTGGGGGGGGGAACCCTGCAAAGATCACTTGCGGTTTTTAATTTTTCCTGTTTCCACCACCCAGATATTTGATTCCCAATGCCGGTGATGCCACCAAGGTCATCAAGCAGCAGATCATGAAGGTCCTAGATGCCCTGGAGAGCTCCTAACTGGAAGGACTGGACGGGGAAATGACCACAGAGTGGAAACGTCCACCTGCTCCTCCTTCCGGACAAAACCAGTACAACGTTGAGTGTGAAGCTCCGCCCGGTCTGTGTTGCGGACGTGGAGGACACACATCTGACTGCAGACCTTCTGTGACACATCTGCTGTGATGTATTAGGTGCTCAACAGTCACCCAGCCACCTTCCTGTGTTAAGCTAGAGAAACTCCTGTTTGATTTCCTCCTAGGGGAAGCGCGGGCTCCCGCTCCTGTGTAATTCCACCCTGACAGCTTTCTTCTGGCCTTAACGTAGCGTCCTGACCAACACGTTTACCACATGACTGACCTTTACCTTTCCCCCAGCTGTCGTCTCTCCAGTGAACAGTACCGTGTCTCTGTTTTGTGTCTGTCTCTGGAAATTTACTTTAAAAATGGTCATTTTAATGATCCTGAAGCAGACAGGAGTGCGCTAGCTCCAGCAGCGAGTTGGGGGAGGTTTGGTAATACAACAATTTTGATAACCTTCTTTCCAGGCGGTGTTATTTTGAGGACATGTATAAATATGTATAAATGGTTCAAGCTGTTCTCCTCAGCTTGCTGTCAAGTTGTGTCCCCTAGAATGTGCAGCCAAGCCTCGCCTGGCTTCTGGTGCGGCTCCACCTTCCTCTGTGAGTGTGTTTTAGGTCATCCTGTGCTTTTGTGTTGAACCTAAACTGGCAGCAGTGTGATGTAGCTCTCCGACCAGCCTCTCTGAACCACATCCATGGGTGTAGTCCCCAAGAGCGCCTCAGTATTTTGCCACCCTGCTGATATTCAGTATGTGACCCTCGGTTTCTCCATGTCACCACCGTCAGATATCCAGGCCCACAAGAGACTGGCATGTGGGAGTGCGCTGCAGCGTTTGAATAACAGCAGTGCTTACATATTTACAGGACCTAGTAAAAGGAAGAGGTGTAACATAAATGATTAGACATATTTGTTGGCAAATCGCTCTTTTCTCCATTTAAGCGGTGGAATATCTGTACTTTGGTTCTGCCACTCTTGCCTTGGGCCTCGTGCCTGTGATACTGGCACGTACGTAGTATCTTGCTGCTGCTCTACTGCTTCTCTCATTTTAATCTGTGTCTCTATTTCATTCAAACTTGATATGAGTATATCAAACCTGGATTTTTTTCATGCCTGCGCTTAAGGGAACCAAGAAGGTTCTGTTTTATTTCAATGAAAAGAAGGGAGCGTCTAAAGACGGCACATTTATGGGCTACAAGAACCAAAACTTAAACCAAAGGCCCAATAATCTGGTCCGTTCTCACGTCTGCTTTGATAGCGTCGCCGCATAATTGACTCCTATATTTCAGTATTGACATGATCACACCTAAAAGTCTTTGTGTTCTCGTGGCAAAAAGAACGCTACCACTATTCAACATGTCTCAAGTGTCGTTTGCACCTTACTTGACTGCTAGTTTTCCTTTGAGCATCTTGTTTTTTAATAAACGGAGGTCGCGTGCACCTACGCGAGGTAGTTGCCTGTCCCCTCAGCCAAGCAGGTCGAGCCTCCGTGTGTCTGGCTGTGCAGTAATCGGAAGAAATACAAGATTTAATGAAACTGAATATGGAATGAGAACCTTTTTTTTGTGGTTGATCTAGGAGTATGATTTTTGGGGACTGATTTCTTTAACATAATAAATTGCAATAATATATGCCTGCACTTTTTGTTTGAATGAAATACAACCGTAGGCACGTTATTGTAAAAAGGAGTTTACTGTTAGTATTAACAAGATAACGGGTTTTTTTTTTTATGATAACGTTTTTTTAAGCACATGAATGGTGACCACATATTACTTATTTAACAGAACAAAAAGCAGCAAGATAAAAGCCAAAATTGTGCAGAGTAATAGGAGAACAAAAACAAAACAGGGACGTTTCTTTTTTGTTTTTGTTCCTTGTTTTGGTGATTTAAAGTTTCTGTTTGTTGGCTGTGCTTCTGGGGGCAAGGCCGGACACGTGATTGACCTTTTTAAA
Source organism: Tetraodon nigroviridis (assembly GCA_000180735.1). Taxonomy (NCBI): domain Eukaryota; kingdom Metazoa; phylum Chordata; class Actinopteri; order Tetraodontiformes; family Tetraodontidae; genus Tetraodon; species Tetraodon nigroviridis. The sequence goes on along the minus strand of CAAE01014641.1, from coordinate 205,150 downwards.
ACGTCACTTCCTATTTCAAAATAAACCTCGTATCTTTTCAAAACTTCAACATGAACAGTTCAGCGACGATAAGTAAGGATCACAATGCCTGTCTGACCTTTATTTATTTATTATTAACGTTTTCTCTCCTCTACCACCTGTAATCTGGCAACAAAGGATAATAAATCAGCTTTGCCGTTTTAATTTGAAACTATCACGGCACCTCGGAAATCACGTGTCTTCTCCGCGCCGCGTGGACTCCGTGGACTCTGTTGACATCAGCTGCAGATACATGTCTACTTTGGCCAAAGTCATGTCCAGTAAGTTCTGGCTGTTATTCAAAGCTCAGTCCGACGAGATTCAGCATTGAACAAGCGGCCCGTTGGTGCTCCGTCGCAGGTCACCGAGACCCTTGTTCTGGTTGTGGCATCCGGTTTCTCGCCCGCAGAGTTCCGTCTGGCCGTGGTCCAGATGAAGGTGACGAGCGTGAAGGCGGAGAACCTGAGCAGAGCCCGGAGCCTGGTGAAGGAGGCTGCGGGCCAGGGGGCCCAGCTGGTGGTGCTGCCGGTGAGGGCCCCCGGAAAACAACACTGCAGCAGCAAATCCAGCCAGGTCCAGCCAGGTCCAGCCGGGTCCCCCCGGGAATCCAGCCGGGTCCAGCCAGGTCCAGCCAGGTCCAGCCAGTCTGCACAGTTAACCTGGGGGTTGGTGGTTAACTGTTGAGAGCCGGCTGTTGGGTGAACATTAGCCCGGCTAACGAGCAGGCAAGCTGCAGCAAGCCTTCCAGAGAAGCGTAGAAGATGGCAGAAAAGCTCGGCTCCGGTACCAGCAGGCCCCCCCTCAGAACCGGGCTCTGCTGGCCCCTCTGACAACAGCTGTTTGCAGCTCCTTGACTCCCGTTTCCCAGAAAAACAAGCAGGAATTTGTTTTCTCCCACCAGTTGTTAGTTCATTTAACGCTAATCTGCATCATCAGGAAGTTCATGCTGATGGAAAACTGTCTGGAAAACTGAGGAAACAGTCCCATTCTGCCCTTGGAGTTTTTTAATGGCCGTGTTCATGTGCAGGAGTGTGTTGACCTCTGCTTCTCTCCGTCCAGGAGTTTTTTAATTCTCCCTATGGAACCAGCTTCTTCTCCTCCTACGCTGAGAAGATCCCGGGAGAGTCCACCCAGACGCTGTCGCAGGCTGCCAAGGAGAGCCGCGTTTACCTGGTGGGAGGTAGGACCCCCAGTGTGTGTGTGTGTGTGAGCAGACTCTCAGGTCTCAGGGGCCAAGTGTGATGTCTCCCTGTCACGTGACCCAGGATCCATCCCGGAGGAGGACGAGGGGAGGCTGTACAACACCTGTGTGGTGTTCGGGCTGACGGAGAGCTGCTCCTCAAGCACAGGAAGGTGAGCCGCCGCGTTCTGAAGGTGTGTGTTCACCTGGAGCAACCACAGCCTTTCCCGCTTCCAGATTCACCTCTTCGACATCGACGTTCCGGGGAAAATCCGCTTCCAGGAGTCGGAGACTCTCAGCCCGGGCAACACCTTGTCCATGTTCCAAACACGTAAGCGGCGCCTCTCTGACCTCGTCTGGTTCCGGACGCTCCGACGCCGTCCTGACCCGTCCTCCGTCCTGACTCGTCCTCCGTCCTGACTCGTCCTCCGTCCTGACTCGTGCTCCGTCCTGACTCGTCCTCCGTCCTGACTCGTCCTCCGTCCTGACTCGTGCTCCGTCCTGACTCGTCCTCCGTCCTGACTCGTCCTCCGTCCTGACTCGTGCTCCGTCCTGACTCGTCCTCCGTCCTGACTCGTCCTCCGTCCTGACTCGTGCTCCGTCCTGACTCGTGCTCCGTCCCTCCTCCCGCAGCCTTCTGTCAGGTGGGCGTGGGGATTTGCTACGACATCAGGTTTGCGGAGTGGGCGCACTCCTACAGCAGGAAAGGTGTGTGTGGGGCTGGGCTTAGGCCGTTGGGGGTTCCGCCCAGCTGACCAGGCCGTGTGTTGGCCCCCAGGGGCCCAGCTGCTGGTCTACCCCGGAGCCTTCAACATGACCACCGGCCCGGCTCACTGGGAGCTGCTGCAGAGGGCCAGGTCGGGGACACACACACACACACACACACACCCCCAGGAGCCGCTAAGGCTCGCGCTTGCACGCCGGCGCTCCGATATCTGTAATTTGACGCCCACGGGGGCTTCCGTCCTCCGCAGGGCCGTGGATAACCAGGTTTACGTGGCCACGGCGGCTCCCGCCAGAGAGGAAAGTGCTTCCTACGTCAGCTGGGGCCACAGCATGGTGGTGAACCCATGGTGGGTTTAGGTTCTGCTCCGGCGCCTGGTTGTCCCGGCGGGCCCCTCACAAGGCCTCTGTGTTTCAGGGGGGAGGTGGTGTCCAAGGCGGGGCCGGAGGAGGCCCTGGTCTACGCCGACCTTGGTGAGTGAGGAGCGCCGCCCACCTTCCCGGAAGCCCGCGGGCTGACCCTCTCCCACCCGCCCGCAGATCTGCAGTACCTAGCCGACGTGCGGAGGCAGATCCCCATCACGGCGCAGCGCCGGGACGACCTCTACGCGCTGACCTCGGCCCCGGGAGGCTGGTCCAGCTGAGCGCGGCGGCCCCGGACCAGGACGGCTGGGAGGAGAGAAGGTTTGGATAAGCCCCCGCTGGTCGGATCACTCTGCTCTATCCCAGCTAGGAGCTCTGGAGTGCTGAGCGGGAACGCTCCAGCCCAGGCCTTTAGAGGCGGGTCTCTCAGGACCTCGCTCCCCGCCGTCAGCTCTCTCTCCTCCGCATTCGGACTCCTTTTAGCACCTGAAGGCACCAACGATCACCAGAGGTTCCTGCTCAAGCACCTTTTTCACCGTTTCTGAGAGAGGGGCTTCGTTTTCCAAGAAATGCAGAATAAAACAACCATGTTGGGATAGCGGAGACTCTTTTGTTTCTAGTTTAGCTGGGAGCATCAGAAAATGCTCTCTTGTGCCCCCGGTGGCCCCTTGCAGGGCCCCTTACTTTTTACTCTTGCTTGGTGTTTGGCTCTTCCAGCTTTACGAGGCACACGTTTCCTCCTCTGTTGGACGGGGAGACAAAACAAGTTGGGGAGTGAAAAGGTGGGTAGTTTGAAGCGGGGGACAGGGCGTCTCTGATGGGGGACAGGCGTCTCCATGGTTACTACCCAAAACAAGTGCAGACGTGGAGGGGAGGAGAGCAGCCGCCCTGCAGCCACAGCGCCACCGCCCTACTACTAAATTAATGCAAATCTAGAAAACGCCACCTTTGAACACACAAGGCGCCAAGTATTTGGAAGAAAGTTCCCCTTTTTAGGGTGGAAATCGGAAGGAAGTCCACAGGGAGAGTCCAGCATCTGTTTAGTCCACCGTCTTCTGTTCAGCGTTGTCCTCCTCCTTTAATTCTTGTAACAGGCGTATGCAAAATGCCCAGGAATCAATTTGATTTGACACACCGAGAAATAATTTGTATTTTAAAAAAACAAACAAAATCCATATCCACTAATTCAACTACAGAACTCTGCGCATTTTAGAGAAGTAGGACAGTTTGGGTTTGGTTTCAGTTCTATTAAATTAATGCAAATCTAGAAAATCGACACAAAGTAGAAAAGCAAAACAAGAATTAACAGCGTTTGTACCAATAAAAACGACGAAAGAGTCAGAAATGACGAAGATTATGAAATTACTTTTAACCTGCAGTACCACGACATTCCACCGGGCGGCGAGAAACTGTATAAGACCAATATTTGAAACTTTTATCCATTTTCATATTTAATTACTTTTACCTTAAGCGTATTAACTACTTAATGGTTTATCCGATCTTTACAGATAAAAAAAAAACTATTAAAAATGAGTTAAAATATTACCAGGAAATGGCGTAACAGGAAGACTATGTCGTGGGAGCAAAACTCTCCTACGTTTTGTCTCGCAGGTAGCCTCCGCTCCTGCTGCTGGTGAAAAATATTTATCCCAGTTTGACATTAGTAAAAACACTAACTTTAGACACTGTCCCAATATATATATATATTCAACTATCTAAACGTTCTGACATGGTTAGTTGCTAAAGCGACAAGGGGTTAAAACCGGAGCAGTATAAACGCCTGGAAGACAAACTGTGGGAGTAAAAACAGAAGCAGTTTCCCAAAACACAACAACACCGAAACCAAAGAGAGATTAGGTTGCTTAGTTTCGCCTTTAAATCTCAGGTTAGTGCGTGTTTTTTAATACCTTGTGGCGGCAGGGGCAGTCAGTCAACCTCAGGTCTTCTTAAGAGCCTGTTCTCATGGTTAGCTTAGCAGGTGTGCTCGCTCTGACCGGAAGCACGAGGCGACCACCGCAGCCTGCCCGGAGCTCCAAACCCGATGTTCGGCTTCTGGTGACAACATGGCAGCGCCGAGGGCTCTCCGGCGGTGCCTGTCCGCTCCTGCGTCGCTCCTGTCCTCGCCTTCGGCCCCCAACGCGGGCTTTTCTGCGGGCCAGACCGGTGGCTGCGTCTGCAGGGAGAAGGACAAGCACCGACCACACGGCCGGAAATGGTCGCTACCCAGTACCTAGCGAGGAGGAGGAGGGAGATGAAGAGTTTGTGGGTGACAGCGAGGTGGAGGAGCTGTTTCAGCAGCGGGGGGCTGCGGGGGTCGGACAGGGTCAGCAACGACTGGTCATCGTCCACCCTGACGTCAAGTGGGGCAGCAGGAAGCAGCACCTGACCACAGGTGAGAGTTCACGCCAGGTGTGTCCAGGGGATGCATGCTGGGGGTTGCTCGGCAACATCGCTGCTTCTGTCTGCAGCGGACTGCATGAATAGCTGGCTGAGGCCGTGGGACTCGTCAACACCCTGGACAACTGGACAGTGGTGGACACCGTCGTCCTCTCCACCAAGACGCCGGAGAAGAAGCGGATATTTGGCAAAGGCAACTTCCAGTCCCTCACAGGTACCGTTTGTGGGCCGGTTCCCACGGCCCTCCGCCCGCCTTCGCAGAGTTTGAGCCAGATTCTCCGTTTCCCACCTCAGAGAAAATTCGCCAAACGGCAGGAATCACCGCCGTGTTTGTGAACGTCGAGCATCTGTCTCCTTTGTCCGAGGTGAGCTTGTGTGACATTTGACCTCTGGCTGCGTACAGAGGAATCCGAGAGTACACTGGAGTTCATCTGGACCTGTTGGGGGTTTCCCTGAAAACGTTTGACCTTCCATCCAGAAGGCTTCACCAGTTCTGATCAGGCTGGGAGCAGAGCCAACCCTCCTTTGGTTTGTTTTCCTGGGCAGAGGGAGCTGGAGGAAGCCTGGGGGGTTAAGGTTTTGGACAGATACTCGGTGGTCCTCCACATTTTCCGCTGCAATGCCCGGACGAAGGAGGCCAAACTACAGATTTCTCTAGCAGAGATCCCCCTGCTGAGGTCATTTGCCTGATCATTTCAAATCAGGTTGGCCTGAATTATCCTGCTGCTATTACTAACTGGGTCTCTAATCCTGCTTGTCTCATGACGGAAGATCACGCCTGAAAAATGAAATTGCCAACTTGGACCAGCAAGGTGGACGATCAAAATACATCGGAGGTTCAGGTATGATCATCCATCCATCTGTTTTCCTTAACTTCCAATTATACAACATGGAGATACCTTATCGTACCTGGTGAGAGTGTGTGGATGCACTGGGCTGCGTTGATGCTCTTCGCAGGGGAGACCCTGTTGGAGGTCCAGCAGAGATTGCTGAAGGAGCGCGAGATGAAGATTCGGACGGCGCTTGAAAAA
>CAAE01014641.1:111916-199388 GCA_000180735.1 Tetraodon nigroviridis | reverse complement strand
CAATTTTGATAACCTTCTTTCCAGGCTGTGTTATTTTGAGGACATGTATACATATGTATAAATGGTTCAAGCTGTTCTCCTCAGCTTGCTGTCAAGTTGTGTCCCCTAGAATGTGCAGCCAAGCCTCGCCTGGCTTCTGGTGCGGCTCCACCTTCCTCTGTGAGTGTGTTTTAGGTCATCCTGTGCTTTTGTGTTGAACCTAAACTGGCAGCAGTGTGATGTAGCTCTCCGACCAGCCTCTCTGAACCACATCCATGGGTGTAGTCCCAAAGAGCACCTCAGTATTTTGCCACCCTGCTGATATTCAGTATGTGACCCTCGGTTTCTCCACCGTCAGATATCCAGGCCCACAAGAGACTGGCATGTGGGAGTGCGCTGCAGCGTTGAATAACAGCAGCGCTTACATATTTACAGACCTAGTAAAAGGAAGAGGTGTAACATAAATGATTAGACATATTTGTTGGCAAATCGCTCTTTTCTCCATTTAAGCGGTGGAATATCTGTACTTTGGTTCTGCCACTCTTGCCTTGGGCCTCGTGCCTGTGATACTGGCACGTACGTAGTATCTTGCTGCTGCTCTACTGCTTCTCTCATTGTAATCTGTGTCTCTTATTTCATCATTCAAACTTGATATGAGTATATCAAACCTGGATTTTTTTCATGCCTGCGCTTAAGGGAACCAAGAAGGTTCTGTTTTATTTCAATGAAAAGAAGGGAGCGTCTAAAGACGGCACATTTATGGGCTACAAGAACCAAAACTTAAACCAAAGGCCCAATAATCTGGTCCGTTCTCACGTCTGCTTTGATAGCGTCGCCGCATAATTGACTCTTATATTTCAGTATTGACATGATCACACCTAAAAGTCTTTGTGTTCTCGTGGCAAAAAGAACGCTACCACTATTCAACATGTCTCAAGTGTCGTTTGCACCTTACTTGACTGCTAGTTTTCCTTTGAGCATCTTGTTTTTTAATAAACGGAGGTCGCGTGCACCTACGCGAGGTAGTTGCCTGTCCCCTCAGCCAAGCAGGTCGAGCCTCCGTGTGTCTGGCTGTGCAGTAATCGGAAGAAATACAAGATTTAATGAAACTGAATATGGAATGAGAACCTTTTTTTTGTGGTTGATCTAGGAGTATGATTTTTGGGGACTGATTTCTTTAACATAATAAATTGCAATAATATATGCCTGCACTTTTTGTTTGAATGAAATACAACCGTAGGCACGTTATTGTAAAAAGGAGTTTACTGTTAGTATTAACAAGATAACGGGTTTTTTTTTTTATGATAACGTTTTTTTAAGCACATGAATGGTGACCACATATTACTTATTTAACAGAACAAAAAGCAGCAAGATAAAAGCCAAAATTGTGCAGAGTAATAGGAGAACAAAAACAAAACAGGGACGTTTCTTTTTTGTTTTTGTTCCTTGTTTTGGTGATTTAAAGTTTCTGTTTGTTGGCTGTGCTTCTGGGGGCAAGGCCGGACACGTGATTGGCCTTTTTAAAACGTCACTTCCTATTTCAAAATAAACCTCGTATCTTTTCAAAACTTCAACATGAACAGTTCAGCGACGATAAGTAAGGATCACAATGCCTGTCTGACCTTTATTTATTTATTATTAACGTTTTCTCTCCTCTACCACCTGTAATCTGGCAACAAAGGATAATAAATCAGCTTTGCCGTTTTAATTTGAAACTATCACGGCACCTCGGAAATCACGTGTCTTCTCCGCGCCGCGTGGACTCCGTGGACTCTGTTGACATCAGCTGCAGATACATGTCTACTTTGGCCAAAGTCATGTCCAGTAAGTTCTGGCTGTTATTCAAAGCTCAGTCCGACGATAGTCAGCATTGAACAAGCGGCCCGTTGGTGCTCCGTCGCAGGTCACCGAGACCCTTGTTCTGGTTGTGGCATCCGGTTTCTCGCCCGCAGAGTTCCGACTGGCCGTGGTCCAGATGAAGGTGACGAGCGTGAAGGCGGAGAACCTGAGCAGAGCCCGGAGCCTGGTGAAGGAGGCTGCGGGCCAGGGGGCCCAGCTGGTGGTGCTGCCGGTGAGGGCCCCCGGAAAACAACACTGCAGCAGCAGGTCCAGCCAGGTCCAGCCAGTCTGCACAGTTAACCTGGGGGTTGGTGGTTAACTGTTGAGAGCCGGCTGTTGGGTGAACATTAGCCCGGCTAACGAGCAGGCAAGCTGCAGCAAGCCTTCCAGAGAAGCGTAGAAGATGGCAGAAAAGCTCGGCTCCGGTACCAACAGGACCCCCCTCAGAACCGGGCTCTGCTGGACCCTCTGACAACAGCTGCAGCTTTGCAGCTCCTTGACTCCCGTTTTCCAGAAAAACAAGCAGGAACTTGTCTTCTGCCACCAGCTGTTAGTTCATTTAACGCTAATCTGCATCATCAGGAAGTTCATGCTGATGGAAAACTGTCTGGAAAACTGAGGAAACAGTCCCATTCTGACCTTGGAGCTTTTTAATGGCCGTGTTCATGTGCAGGAGTGTGTTGACCTCTGCTTCTCTCCGTCCAGGAGTGTTTTAATTCTCCCTATGGAACCAGCTTCTTCTCCTCCTACGCTGAGAAGATCCCGGGAGAGTCCACCCAGACGCTGTCGCAGGCTGCCAAGGAGAGCCGCGTTTACCTGGTGGGAGGTAGGACGCCCAGTGTGTGTGTGTGTGTGAGCAGACTCTCAGGTCTCAGGGGCCAAGTGTGATGTCTCCCTGTCACGTGACCCAGGATCCATCCCGGAGGAGGACGAGGGGAGGCTGTACAACACCTGTGTGGTGTTCGGGCCTGACGGAGAGCTGCTCCTCAAGCACAGGAAGGTGAGCGCGCCGCGTTCTGAAGGTGTGTGTTCACCTGGAGCAACCACAGCCTTTCCCGCTTGCAGATTCACCTCTTCGACATCGACGTTCCGGGGAAAATCCGCTTCCAGGAGTCGGAGACTCTCAGCCCGGGAAACACCTTGTCCATGTTCCAAACACGTAAGCGGCGCCTCTCTGGCCTCGTCTGGTTCCGGACGCTCCGACGCCGTCCTGACTCGTGCTCCGTCCCTCCTCCCGCAGCCTTCTGTCAGGTGGGCGTGGGGATTTGCTACGACATCAGGTTTGCGGAGCTGGCGCAGCTCTACAGCAGGAAAGGTGTGTGTGGGGCTGGGCTTAGGCCGTTGGGGGTTCCGCCCAGCTGACCAGGCCGTGTGTTGGCCCCCAGGGGCCCAGCTGCTGGTCTACCCCGGAGCCTTCAACATGACCACCGGCCCGGCTCACTGGGAGCTGCTGCAGAGGGCCAGGTCGGGGACACACACACACACCCCCAGGAGCCGCTAAGGCTCGCGCTTGCACGCCGGCGCTCCGATATCTGTAATTTGACGCCCACGGGGGCTTCCATCCTCCGCAGGGCCGTGGATAACCAGGTTTACGTGGCCACGGCGGCTCCCGCCAGAGAGGAAAGTGCTTCCTACGTCAGCTGGGGCCACAGCATGGTGGTGAACCCATGGTGGGTTTAGGTTCTGCTCCGGCGCCTGGTTGTCCCGGCGGGCCCCTCACAAGGCCTCTGTGTTTCAGGGGGGAGGTGGTGTCCAAGGCGGGGCCGGAGGAGGCCCTGGTCTACGCCGACCTTGGTGAGTGAGGAGCGCCGCCCACCTTCCCGGAAGCCCGCGGGCTGACCCTCTCCCACCCGCCCGCAGATCTGCAGTACCTAGCCGACGTGCGGAGGCAGATCCCCATCACGGCGCAGCGCCGGGACGACCTCTACGCGCTGACCTCGGCCCCGGGAGGCTGGTCCAGCTGAGCGTGGCGGCCCCGGACCAGGACGGCTGGGAGGAGAGAAGGTTTGGATAAGCCCCCGCTGGTCGGATCAGTCTGCTCTAACCCAGCTAGGAGCTCTGGAGTGCTGAGCGGGAACGCTCCAGCCCAGGCCTTTAGAGGCGGGTCTCTCAGGACCTCGCTCCCCGCCGTCAGCTCTCTCTCCTCCGCATTCGGACTCCTTTTAGCACCTGAAGGCACCAACGATCACCAGAGGTTCCTGCTCAAGCACCTTTTTCACCGTTTCTGAGAGAGGGGCTTCGTTTTCCAAGAAATGCAGAATAAAACAACCATGTTGGATAGCGGAGACTCTTTGTTTCTAGTTTAGCTGGAGCATCAGAAAAGCTCTCTGGCCCCCGTGGCCCCTGCAGGGCCCCTACTTTTACTCTGCTGGTGTTGGCTCTCCAGCTTACGAGGACGCGTTCCTCCTCTGTGGACGGGAGACAAACAAGTTGGAGTGAAAGGTGGTAGTTGAAGCGGGGACAGGCGTCTCTGTGGGGACAGGCGTCTCCATGGTTACTACCCAAACAAGTGCAGACGTGGAGGGAGGAGAGCAGCCGCCCTGCAGCCACAGCGCCACCGCCCTACTCCTAAATTAATGCAAATCTAGAAAACGCCACCTTTGCACACACAAGGCGCCAAGTATTTGGAAGAAAGTTCCCCTTTTTAGGGTGGAAATCGGAAGGACGTCCACAGGGAGAGTCCAGCATCTGTTTAGTCCACCGTCTTCTGTTCAGCGTTGTCCTCCTCCTTTAATTCTTGTCACAGGTGTATGCAAAATGCCCAGGAATCAATTTGATTTGACACACCGAGAAATAATTTGTATTTAAAAAAAAAAAACAAAATCCATATCCACTAATTCAACTACAGAACTCTGCGCATTTTAGAGAAGTAGGACAGTTTGGGTTTGGTTTCAGTTCTACTAAATTAATGCAAATCTAGAAAATCGACACAAAGTAGAAAAGCAAAACAAGAATTAACAGAGTTTGTACCAATAAAAACGACGAAAGAGTCAGAAATGACGAATATTATGAAATTACTTCTAGCCTGCAGTACCGCGACATTCCACCGGGCGGCGAGAAACTGTATAAGACCAATATTTGAAACTTTATCCATTTTCATATTTAATTACTTTTACCTTAAGCGTATTAACTACTTAATGGTTTATCCGATCTTTACAGATTAAAAAAAAATGTTAAAAATGAGTTAAAATATTACCAGGAAATGGCGTAACAGGAAGACTATGTCGTGGGAGCAAAACTCTCCTACGTTTTGTCTCGCAGGTAGCCTCCGCTCCTGCTGCTGGTGAAAAATATTTATCCCAGTTTGACATTAGTAAAAACACTAACTTTAGACACTGTCCCAACATATATATATTCAACTATCTAAACGTTCTGACATGGTTAGTTGCTAAAGCGACAAGGGGTTAAAACCGGAGCAGTATAAACGCCTGGAAGACAAACTGTGGGAGTAAAAACAGAAGCAGTTTCCCAAAACACAACAACACCGAAACCAAAGAGAGATTAGGTTGCTTAGTTTCGCCTTTAAATCTCAGGTTAGTGCGTGTTTTTTAATACCTTGTGGCGGCAGGGGCAGTCAGTCAACCTCAGGTCTTCTTAAAAGCCTGTTCTCATGGTTAGCTTAGCAGGTGTGCTCGCTCTGACCGGAAGCACGAGGCGACCACCGCAGCCTGCCCGGAGCTCCAAACCCGATGTTCGGCTTCTGGTGACAACATGGCAGCGCCGAGGGCTCTCCGGCGGTGCCTGCCGCTCCTGCGTCGCTCCTGTCCTCGCTTCGGGCCCCCAACGCGGGCTTTTCTGCGGGCCAGACCGGTGGCTGCGTCTGCAGGGAGAAGGACAAGCACCGACCACACGGCCGGAAATGGTCGCTACCCAGTACCTAGCGAGGAGGAGGAGGAAGATGAAGAGTTTGTGGGTGACAGCGAGGTGGAGGAGCTGTTTCAGCAGCGGGGGGCTGCGGGGGTCGGACAGGGTCAGCAACGACTGGTCATCGTCCACCCTGACGTCAAGTGGGGCAGCAGGAAGCAGCACCTGACCACAGGTGAGAGTTCACGCCAGGTGTGTCCAGGGATGCATGCTGGGGGTTGCTCGGCAACATCGCTGCTTCTGTCTGCAGCGGAGCTGATGCTGGCTGAGGCCGTGGGACTCGTCAACACCCTGGACAACTGGACAGTGGTGGACACCGTCGTCCTCTCCACCAAGACGCCGGAGAAGAAGCGGATATTTGGCAAAGGCAACTTCCAGTCCCTCACAGGTACCGTTTGTGGGCCGGTTCCCACGGCCCTCCGCCCGCCTTCGCAGAGTTTGAGCCAGATTCTCCGTTTCCCACCTCAGAGAAAATTCGCCAAACGGCAGGAATCACCGCCGTGTTTGTGAACGTCGAGCATCTGTCTCCTTTGTCCGAGGTGAGCTTGTGTGACATTTGACCTCTGGCTGCGTACAGAGGAGTCCGAGAGTGGACTGGAGTTCATCTGGACCTGTTGGGGGTTTCCCTGAAAACGTTTGACCTTCCATCCAGAAGGTTTCACCAGTTCTGATCAGGCTGGGAGCAGAGCCAACCCTCCTTTGGTTTGTTTTCCTGGGCAGAGGGAGCTGGAGGAAGCCTGGGGGGTTAAGGTTTTGGACAGATACTCGGTGGTCCTCCACATTTTCCGCTGCAATGCCCGGACGAAGGAGGCCAAACTACAGATTTCTCTAGCAGAGATCCCCCTGCTGAGGTCATTTGCCTGATCATTTCAAATCAGGTTGGCCTGAATTATCCTGCTGCTATTACTAACTGGGTCTCTAATCCTGCTCGTCTCATGACGGAAGATCACGCCTGAAAAATGAAATTGCCAACTTGGACCAGCAAGGTGGACGATCAAAATACATCGGAGGTTCAGGTATGATCATCCATCCATCTGTTTTCCTTAACTTCCAATTATACAACATGGAGATACCTTATCGTACCTGGTGAGAGTGTGTGTGGATGCACTGGGCTGCGTTGATGCTCTTCGCAGGGGAGACCCTGTTGGAGGTCCAGCAGAGATTGCTGAAGGAGCGCGAGATGAAGATTCGGACGGCGCTTGAAAAACTGCGCAGGAAGCGGCACCTTCTCCGAGCGCAGCGGAAACAGCAGGAGTTCCCCATGGTCTCCGTGCTGGGATACACCAACTCTGGTGAGGGGGGGTAAATTCAGGGCTTCTTTCAGGAAACAGCTGCTGTATTGATTAACGTTTTTAAATGTGTGCAGGAAAAACAACTCTGATCAAATCCCTGACTGGCGACAGTGGCCTTCAACCCAAAAACCAACTGTTCGCCACCCTGGATGTTACAGTCCACGCGGGCCAGCTGCCCAATCACATGACTGTCCTGTATGTGGACACTATCGGGTTCTTGTCCCAGTTGCCCCACCGGCTCATCGATTCCTTCTCCGCCACCCTGGAAGACATCAAGCACTCAGTACGCAGCGAGGTCCCCCAGGTTTCAGTTGCGCGTGTGTGTTTTGTTGACAGCTCTGGTTTGACCTTCCAGGACTTGCTGCTTCACGTCAGAGACGTCAGTCACCCAGAGACGCTGAACCAGAAGGCCAACGTACTCAACGTGCTCAAGAATCTGCAAATCCCCGACAGGCTGATCGGCTCGATGATAGAAGTCCACAATAAAATTGATCTCGTTGACTCGTAAGGCCAGCACTTCCTGTTAGCCTTGTCACATTAGCGCCACTGAAGTTTGCACTAGATCTGTCACTGTGGAGTTCAGGAATCAAAGGCTAATGGTTTCCCCTCCAGTTATCAGTTCACAGACCCTCGTGCACTGCCCGTATCGGCCCTGGGAGGCCGGGGCCTGGACCGGCTGAAGGAAGCGGTGGAAGCAGAGATCGTCGCCGCTACGGGCAAACACACTTTGGCCCTCCCAGTTGATCTCAGCAGTCCTCAGTTAAGGTGGGAGCGTCCCTTCCCTGCGTTGCTACAGCGCGTCTCCAGCGGGGCGGCGTTTGCAGTCATTGTGCGTCTTTATCTGTAGTTGGCTCTACAAGGAGGCGGCTGTCCAGGACCTGGAGGTGAACGCAGACGACGGATCGGCCGTCGTCAAGGTCGTCATCAGCGCTGCTGCTTACGGACGGTACAAGAAGCTGTTTTCAGGAGGATAGAATATCACTGACCCATCCACGTCCAAATGGAACCGAATTTAGAGGAAACTTCCTTGAAAATCAAAGTAATGACTTAGAAATAAATTGTGTTTTTTTTCCAATATTGGAATGCTTCTGGCTGTATTCTTCAGGCATCGAAGTTACAGAACAAAGTAACTTGTCTGTTTCTCTGTCTTCCGTTTTGCTCATGGGCTGAGTCTCGTCGAAAACAAGAGATGTTCGTAGATCCCTTTGGTCTGCCTGAGAGATCTGATTAAAAATCGCTGTACTCTATAAACACACAATCTCACTGAGACGCTGGGTCTCACTCCCAACATGACAGAACACAGTTCACAGGTCAGAATCCAGGTAAAATCAGACTGATAAACAGATTCTGACAAAGCCTGGAACATTTATTCTGGCCTGACCTAGTATGTTGGTGATCTGGCTCTGAGGTAGACTTTCACGGTTCTGATACAGGTGTTTAGTATTTGTAGCAATTATTAAAAATGTGAAAGTAATATATAGAATTTTAAATTTCAAACTTTAAGAATTCAAACTGCACGTTCTGCTTTTACCTGACGCTACTCTTTGGTAGAAGTTTCAGGTTCAGGGCAATAACCAGAGAACAGAGAGGAAGTGGGCCTACGAAGTCTCCCGCGATGATGTTCAGGCTCTGCTGCTCTCCCCCAGGTTTCTGCTCCTCCAGCCACCTCCTCAAACACTTCCAGTTGGCCAAAGTCAGCGTCCGCAGGGACTGCTTGGAGTTCTTGGTGATGTAGCACCGATCAGCCGTCAGGTTCAGTCCACAAACGAAAAACCCCTCTGAGGAAAACAACACGTCAGCACAAATTCCAGCAAGGCCATTGAGAGAGCAGCAAATCAAGCGTAACCTGGTCGTCCCGAGTCTTTTTTTCGCTCCATGTAACCGATCAGTTCTTCGGCTGTGCGCTTGTTGGCCCACCAGTATGGGATTTCAGGCCAGAGCTCCCGGCATCCCGCTGCCTCCTGGGACTCGTACGACAAAACAACCTGGTAGCCAGAGGCCCAGAGATGCCGCAGCGTCAGGTTGGGCTCCTGCGGAGGCAACGATGGCTCGTTTTGGAATGAATTCAGACCGTGGAACCATCGTCTGATGAGATAACTAACCGACTGAGGACAAAGCTTTGAACCAAACATCCTCATCAAGGAGAAAATAAAGGACTGATGGAGTCTCTCGGTCATTCCCTCAAAATGGCTACAAGCAAGGATGACGACCTCCTTAGGGTGAGCCTCCAGCCAGGTGACAACACACTGCAAAGCCTCCTGCAAAGAAGAAACTTTAAAAACAAAATCCAAGCACAGGAGAAGCTTTAAAAAAAAGGCACTTTAACTCACCGCAACGGTTACATGTGTGAATATGACGTGTGTGAAGTAAAGGTCACTGGATGGGTCCTGGGGCTTGTGTGCGATGCGAAGGTCAAAGTAGCGAATCCCCCTGGAGAGCTGCTCCTCCACGCTTCTGTCCTGTAAAGTGTCCCCTGTCAGCTTCCGTCAGGGACTTCTACACATTTATGACTCATTTATGTTTCCGTGACAGCGGACCAGTTCTCCGTGTACAACAAACAGTATTCTTTGATACAGTTAAAAACTTTTGGGCTCAAAATACACAAAAAGTCTCCACATAAAAGTGAGTTTTTATGTCGAACCGCATTTACCTTGAATAAAGTTTTTTTTTAACACACCTGTGTTATACTGATGTGGACCTGTGACACACACCTGTGTTATACTGATGTGGACCTGTAACACACATCTGTGTTGTACTGACGTGGACCTGTGACACACACACACCTGTGGGACCTGTGACACACACACCTGTGGGACCTGTGACACAAACACACACACCTGTGGGACCTGTCAAACACACAAACACACACACACATACACACACACACACACACACCTGTGTCGTGGCCCATTTAAAAATGGCGGGCCTGGTGAAGCAGCAGCAGAGTCCGTCCAGGAGCCGAAAAGAGTCTGACTCTGACTCCACCAGAGGAGAGTTGATGTCTAGACAGTAACTCATGGCATCGTGGCTCCCTTGAGAAATGGTGTGTGTGTGTGGAGAGGAAGCACAACAAAAGTTATCACATAAACCTTCGTTGTGTTTTTTTAACGAACAAAAACAAAGCGAATGTGCGTTTACCACACACGCTTTACATTTACGTAGCCACAGAATTTACAGACGTTTCCATGGATTTGTCCCACCAAGCTGCGCTGTTTTAAGTTTTACTTTTGTGTAAAAGCTGCGTGTAACGAGTAGAACCGTGGGTATTCCCAGCCTACCTACCGGGAATGGCCAGGTGTGTGAGGGGAACGTCCCACAGCTCCTCGGGCAGCGAGGACATCCAGTCCCCGCAGTCGGGCTCCATGTCAGCCCGTCGCTGCTTTCGCCCCTTTATTTTTCAAACTCACGACCTATCTGACCTACGTTTGAGAAAAGCCCAGTCAACAAATCGATCAGGCTCTTCTTTCGTTTCGATGAACTGGACGAAAGGAGGAGGAAGATCATTATATTTCCTCATTCCTCCGCTGTTGACTTTAGACAATAAAAAAAAAACCCGAAGGAAAACTAAACAACTTTTTACTAATATGAAATATATATATAAATAAAAAAACAGTAGCCAAACCAAACCTTTTTCATTTATCACGGTGTTTGGTAACTAAAAAAGCTAAAACGATTCGATCGATAACAAGTGTATTTGTTCGGTTTGTGCGTGACGTCACTTATCCATGACCTTTAACCCTTCAACAGCTTTCTGTATTGTGTTAAAAAAAAAAAAAAAGAAGACAGCGTCAGTCAGACATTAAAATAAAACTAATAGTACAACAAAATCATCACTCACGATTGTAATAGTCTTTCTGACACAAAATGTTTGGAATGTTACTTTTAATGTTGAAAGACTAATAGTGTTCAGGTAATCCTACACTAGTATTATTGTATTTTTGCAGTTTATTTTTTGGATTTAAAACAGATTCTTTAAGCAAAAAAGGTGACAATAAAACCTATAGTTCAAAAACAGCAACCTTTATTGACGTTTTAATTTTCACCGCAGACTAAAAGCAGCCAGTAATTTCTGCATGAACTCCTTTTTATTCACATTACAATCATAGAGCTTTGTGTGAGTGCTTTGTTTTTCTATCACCGAGAGTGAAATGTTTACACTAAGCCGATCCGGAAGGGTTAGGGTGCATCCCCTGCCTTGGGCCCTAAGGTAGCTGGAGACAGGCACCGGCAGACCCCCGCAACACCACAGGCTATGAAGCGGGTAGGAAGATGAATGAATGAACGATCCAGAAGGACAAATGATGAAAAACAAGCTATTGTAAAGAGATGCAAAGGCTTTGAAAGGGAGCACCGGCTGCAGGGGAACACAAAGGGATATTTTTGCCCACTGGTGGCTTCAAACGGCCTGAAACCACGAGAGCGTGAGCAGAGATCATGCTGTTTTTTCAGCAAACATTTTAATACTAGTTTGTATGGGACAAAAGTGAGCAACAGCCAAGTTGAAAATGATCAGGTTTATTGTCAAACTTCAACAGGCACAACGGTGCAGCACTTCCATGGATCCAGGCCGAACCTGTTGGCTAGGAGGACATGGTCAAGTTGCGTTCATGCACATGTTCACATGCATTTTGCACAAGTGTTTAGTCATCTCTACACTACAGATACGCGTGTTTCAGCCATTTGTGCCCATCCGATACTTGTGCTTCAAACGCCTGCATGAAAGAGCTCGATCGGTATTGCTTTGGTTTAAAACGGGTTATTTTGCTGACTCGTGGAAACAAACACAATATATTGAATAAATAGTGAACTGACTGTAGATTAAATGCATATCAAGCTGCTAAAAAACGGCTTTAAAGTTTTACTGCTTTTAATAGGTGCATAAATTCAGGTAAATACATGTTGTGCATCACCAACTAACCAAGTGTGTATATTCCAGGTATTTCCTGTCAACAATGCACGTGTGTGACAGCTAAGAAGAGCGCTTCAGTAGTTTCTCGTTCAGCGTGACGACGGTGGGTGCAAAGTGTCTCTCTGTGACAAAGTCCCCGGCGATGATGTTGACGGAGCCGACCCGGGACCCCGGGGTCTGCTCCCTGACCCAGCCCAGCAGCACGGAGTAGGTGGACATCACCAGGTCCTTCAGCGACTCCGTCGGGTGTGTGCAGATGTATTTCAGGTCCACCGTCAGGTTAATTCCGGTCACAAACAAACCCTCTGAAACACAAAACAAACCGTTTCTGCACACTGAGAAGACAACGGCTTCACAGCGCTGGTGGGAGGGGGCGGGCGGGTACCCGGCCTGTCCTGCTTCTTCCTGTGTTCGAAGGCCTCGATCAGGGTCTCCGCTTTGCATTTGTTGGCCCACCTCTACGGGATGTGCGGCCACAGATCGCCATGGCAACTGGCGATGTTGTGTTCATAGGACACGATCACCGAGCGGCCGACGGACCACAGGTTTCGAAGAGTTAACACTTCCTGAAATCAGACGAGTGACAATCAGAAGGTGGCCAGAGGAAGAGGATGGCACATTCTTGTTGCTGTAAAAACCCCAAATCCTCCTCCTGAGATCGTCCCACTCCATGTTACATTCATTTAACGTCGCGTTTCTCTGCATTTAGGACCAAAGGTGGGAGGACGTCTCAGGCCTGGTTTCTATTCATGTCCATAAAAATCAAAAAGAATACATAATATAAAAAAACAAACATAGATAAATGTCAATATTGAATCATCCAAAAGTTTAGTTCTTTAGTTCAAAGGTTTGAAGTGTGGAGACCTCAAAAGCACAAAAAACCCTAAAAATATTCAACTCAGAAAGAAGAGAACTACATTGAAATGATATTCAGGTCCAAACACACCTTTAACGCGTGTATCACACAGCTAAAGAACAACCCGGGTGAATCTCAGTGAAAATAAAGCGTTCTCAGCAGACACCAGCTGAGGCTGTAACCAGACGTCCTACTTGCAGCTTCCCCGGCGTCCCCCCAGCGTGCTCACCGTTTTGGGACAGAGTTTGGAGCAGAAGATGTTGCGTATGGTTGTGAGCAGCAGCGCGTGGAGCTCCTGGCTCAGGCCCAGGAAGTGGCTGAAGGAGAGGATCAGCACCTCCTTGGGATGCGCGTCCAGCCACTCTCTCATCTCCATGAGAACGCTCTGCCGGGAGAAGACAGGCGGTCAGACTGCAGGGCTCCGCGACTGCAGCCTGACAACAGCAGGGGGGAAGAGCAGGCTTTCATGGGGCTCTGGAGATGGAAAACGCTGCCCCGCCATTTTAGCTCCCACCGTCTGCAGCATCTGCTGGTGCTCGCAGAAAGCGGTTACCATGGCGAAGACGGCCACCCGGCAGGACGGGCTGTGTTTGTAGACTCCAACCTGCAGCGCTACAGGTGCCCACGTCAGCAGAGCAAGAAAGACAACCTGCACACGTCAGCGCAGAAAATACCGCACAAAAACCAGGCGGAAGCACGGTGGCTCATAAAGGAGGAGGACAATGGTGCCGGTTGTACTTTAAAGGCCATTAAAACGCACATGGCTCTTCTAGTTGAAGTAGTGTGTGTGTGTGTGTGTTTGTTTTAATACTCAAACAACCACCAGAGAGCCAAAGAGGCGGCGGCACCCAGTCCCTGGCCCCCACATGCGGGTACCTCACCTCCACGGTGAGGGTGGTGTAGACCCCGTGGTAGAAGTACAGGTCGGTGGAGCTGTCGTTGGGCCGGTGGGCGATCCTCAGGTCGCAGTACCTGACCCCACAGTCCAGCTGCTGCTTCATCGGGTATTCCTGCAACAGCCACGGCAGGTGAGGCGGCGGAGGGGGGGTTGCCGTGGAAACGGCCGGCTGACACCCTTTCTCACCTGGGTGATGGCCCACTTGTAGACGAAGGGGCGGATGAGGGGCTTCATGTACTTGTCCAGCTTCTGGAGCATGTCTGGCTGGGTGAGGTCGACCGGAGACCTCTCGTTCATGTCCAGACAGTAGGTGATGGCGTTGTGGCTGCCTAGGTGGGACAGAAAGCAAGATTGAAATGGAGGAATACGGCTGTACGGTACGATCCCGCAAGTATTTTGGGTTTTTATTGTTTGTTAGCACTTTATCTGTGGTTTGATCCGTTTTCTCATTCAATCTAACAGGGTTGCTACAACAACCGCTGAATATTCTATAAGCTCCCAAACTCTCAGATCAATAAAGCTCACATTTATCTCTTTGCCTCATGAGCAACAACTCAAAAATGTCCCCACTAACGCCCAAACCTTTGTTTTTGCCCCCAACATGAGCATCTAACAGAAGGTCCCAGAGATCGTCGGAGCGTTCGCCGGTAGGAGCCTACCTGGGATGGCCAGGTGGGACAGGGGCACGTCCCACAGGGCGCAGGGCAGGTGGGCCATCCAGCTGTCCATGGGCAGCTGGCCCAGCTCCCCCGGGCTCGGCGCGCTGCTCCCGCACACGGACATGCTGGCTGCGGCTGCGGGAGCGAGCGCAGAAGGCTGCTGTCATCGCGTCTCTTCCCGGGAAGCATCAGGATGCGGCTCCGCGCTCCATCCTGTTCGCACACTTACGTGATCAGACGGCCGCGTTGGCCCAACCAGCCGAACCGGTCCGACCTCCGCCGAGGACCAGGACGAGGACTGACGGCGCAGGCGTGTTCCGCGGGAGCTCGGTCATCCCACCGCGCTCCCAAATGTCATGGCTGAACAGCAAACATGCGAGATGAGATCCGGAGATCCGGGGATCCGGAGATCGAGCCCCCAGCCGGGTCCACCGGTCCGGCCCAGCCAGGCGGGCGGATGCGGCGCATCTCAGCTCTTTTCCCACCTGCACCGAACCTGCTGCATGGCTCGGCTGCAGCGGGGTTGTGCGTTCACCTGGCGTGTGCGTGTGCGTGTGTGTGTGTGTGTGTGTGTGTGTGTGGCAGCTGCGGCAGCAGAGGGAGGGCGGCCCCGGGCCTGCAGATGGCAGATGAGCGGATGCGGGAGCCTCTGCTCTTAAAGAGCCCTCTGGAATAAGGCTGCCAAGGAGGCCTGTTCTCATCCACCTTCAGTTCACCTACACCCTGCACACGTGACCAGGCCTCCCCCTGGGCTGGTTACTAAATCCTGCAGCTCGGAGCAGGAAAAGAATGATGGCGACACACACACACACGCAAAACATACAGTCATGGGAAGATGCTGTGGTGTACCAGAGAAAACACACACCAGGAGGTCGAGGACGCTCACCACTCCAAGCTGGCGTAGAACCCCAGACCCAGCCCCAGCCCCAGCACGCCTATCAGTCCTCCAAAGGGCCCCAAAGAGTGTGGTTTGTGGCAGGGAGAGTCGCCGAGGCTGGTTCCTGTAGCGGGTCGGGGACCAGAAGAGCGCAGCCTCAGACCAGCAGGGCTGGCCGAGGGGAAACATCACCTGTCAAGGCCTCTTTCATCCTTTGATGTTTTTACCCGGGTATGACCCTCTTTGCTGTGAGTCAAGGCCTCCATCCAGTAATACTCGGCAACAGCGCTGGTCTTTGCTACCAAGGTGAGGACCTTGAGCGTCCCAAGGGAGACGCTGTTGGTCAGGTCTCCCTCAGCTTCACTAACCAGAGCAGTGAAACAGACGACACCTGTCTCCCAACACTTTCCATCCAGTGTGGGGGAAAAACAGATTTCCATCCACAAACGAAAAGCAAGAAACATGAGGTAGCGTCATGTGATGCAAAACGTCAAAGAGGTTAAAAGTCAAATATCTACTACTGACCTTTCGCCAAAAGGGTAACTATAAAAATGTATTGTATTGAATTGAATTGGTGCTAAAAAACACAAACATTACATAAAAAGGCAAAAACATCCAATTAGACGGATAAAACTAACAAAACGAGTATACTTGAGTCCATATTAAAGCTTTGGGGCTGACTTCCGCGTTAGTGTCGTTCCTGCGGTATTTGGGGTTTTACTGCCACCTCGTGTTCAGCCCTCAGCATGTGACAGGGAGAAGTCCTCAACGCCACCACTAATCTAGAATTAAGACCAGCCTGCATTAGTAAAATACTGGTGGTTACTGGGATTTTTTTAAGTTGGTCAAAGCTGTATCCGTATAAAGGCAAAAAGAATCACCTATCTGGTCTCCATCCAGAAAGGCCCCTCGTGTAGTAATAGTGTGTGCAGCTAAGTTCAGAATGAAGAGCACTGTTACATGTGAGCTGGAAGCACAAGTGTTTATTACAAAGTTGAGTAGAAAATGTCGTTCTCACCACAACCATGGCAACCTCAGACGACAGACGCTAAAAACGAGGGCGCTCTCCTCGCAGAGCGCCCCTGGAGGACCCTCCTCGCGCATCACTAATGTCCCCGGCTGCTGGGTGGAGACGTGTCCCAGAGGGGCCGTTGCCGCTGCGCCCCAGCTACTGTCACCTGTGCAGGGCGTGTCTGGAAGCCAGCGTCTGTTTGCCTCTCCTGGGAGGGTCCGGCGGAGGGCGGTCAGCCTGCTGCCCGTGTGGCCCTCGGGCCTCGGGCTCCGAGTCACTCAGCTCCAGATCGGGACAGTAGCCGTCGCTGTCCTGGTACGACCGGCTGCCTTTCACTAGGCGCTCGGGCACCTGCTGGGGCCACCGTCTGTCAGAGGCCAGCAGGTCCTCCGGGGCCCTGGCTAAGCTAAAGGTGGCGTCCTTGAAAGGCCTGCCCAAGTGCTCCGAGGCAGACTTGTGGAAGCCGCTCTTACTCACCGCGTTCTTGGGCGCGTACTGGTCGCAGGGCGGCTCGCTGGACTTGTTCTTCTGAGAGACGATCTTCTCGTAAAGCCCGTTAGACGCCCGGGCCCGATCTTGGCCCGCTTTCCTCCGGCTTTTGGAGGAGTGGCCGAGCAGGGCAGCGTGCAAAGCGGAGGGTTTGCCCGTGGACTTGAGGGCAGCGTTGCTGGAGGAGGAGGAGAGCTGCCCGTTGCTGGGATGCTGGTCTCTCCGGCCGTTTCCGTGCAGCTGAGGCTTCCCCTGACCCAAACCCTCCCCCGGCTGCTCCGCCACGTTCCCGCTGTGGTCGGGGCACAGCGGCCCGTTGGCGGACTTGAAAGCGGGGCTTCCCTTTCCCACGGCCGAGGCTTTGGGCATTTTCAGCTTCAGGGTGATTCTGGGAGGAGGGTGGAACAACAGAGACTCCACGGGGCAGGAGGGCTGCAGGCCTGGAGGGGGGAGCGAAGACAGGCCCAGACTCAGCGCTGGAGTCAGACGTTCCCGCCGGCGGAGAGAGAGGAGACTCACCGGCGGAGAGCTCCTGGTTGAGGAGCGTCACGTGCAGGTCGAACATCTGCTCCTGCGCTTTACTCTGCAGCAGCTTCAGCTTCTCCCGCCGACTCACCATGTAGCACAGATTCCTCACCTGCGGCACAAACCCGCAAGGAATGAGGCCACGGTCGCCCAGCCTTTGATAAAAACGCCCCGCTGCCTTCCCGCCCTGGCGCCACATCCACGCACGGCAGTCATATTCACGGTACGTCTACGTTTGTCGCTAAAACGATGCGCACGTGGCGGCGTAACAGCTGTAACAAAGAGCTCACCCTCTCCAGGTCCTGCCGCAGGTGCATGAACATCCTCATGCGCGTGTGAATGCTGTCCTCCTGAGGCTGCAGCACCACGTTCTCCTCCTCCTCTTTAGGGGGCAGCAGAGCCTTGTTGAAGTTGCTCTTCCTCTTCAGCTTCCAGTACTGGTAGATGAAGTCGGCCGGCCGCTCCGACAGGCCCAGCTCCCGGGACACCTCCCCCAGCTGGACCAGCGTGTAAAAGTCCTCCTCCAGCTCCTGCAGCCTCTGGGCCCTCAGGCCCACCTTCTCGGCCTGGGCGGGGGGCTTGGAGCGGGCGGGGCTCAGGGTGGCCTCCCCAGCTCTACCCTGGCTGTGCTTGAGGCAGTAGGACTTGAACTTGACCTCGTCCCCTTCGTCCAGGATGGTCTTCAGCTCCAGGCTGTGCTCGAAGGCACAGGTCACGTGGAAAGGAGTCGTGCAGTTCTTCACGGAGCACTGGGGGAGGAGCCAGACGCGTTATTCTCTTTAGGTGATTTTCACAGCGTAAAAGTAAAGAAGGCAGATTATTCTCGGTGCCGGAGGGCAGAGAGGCGCTCACCTGGATACAGGCGCCCGTTTTCAGCTTGCACAGGCTGCAGATGAGAGACCAGCGGCTGGGTGGGATGTGGGACACTTTGGTGATGGGTTCCATCCTCTCGGGACAGGCGATGCTCACCTGCAACGGGGAGAAAGTGTCACCTGTGGACCGGCGGCCGACGAGGACGCCGGCTGCCTGAATGGGACCTCTGGTATCCACAGAGCACAGCTGACGTGCGCCCATTTGGTGCCTGCGCGTGTGGCCTTCATGGCGCCGCCCTTCTTGGGACAGAGCAGGCACTGGGGGCTGATGCCGAGCACGCAAGTCCTGCACAGCCAGTTCCCAAAGGGCACCTTGACAATGCCGTAACAGGCCTGGAGGAGAGCGAGACAAGAGTGAGAGGAGCTGGTTCGTCTCCCGGGCCACATCCGGCTCCTCTGCCGGACTCTGGGCTACCTGGTGCACGCAGATGTTGCACTTGTCACAGAACACCATGTCGTTGCCCTCCTCGCTGTCGGGGGAGCGGCACACGTCGCACACCACGTCCTCGTCGTACTCTATGCCCAGACCCTCCACCGTCTCGATGGCGTGGTTTATGTTGTCATGGCAATGCCTCTCCAGGGCCTCCATGGTGCGTTCCATTGTCAGCTCGTCTACAGGCTCCTCCCCTTGGAGAGGAAACAAACAAAAGTCAGGACCCGACAGGCGGTTTCCAGGGGCTACGCGCTGGCGCCGCTCCACTCCTTTACCCATCCTTTCCAGCTCCGTGTTGAGCGCGTGCAGCCAGTAAAGGTCCACGTCGTCCAGGTCGTAGCGACACATGGCCTCGGCCAGCCCTCTGATGTTGGCGGAACCCCGGTTCTGCGGACTCCTGGCTCCAGCACTGGATGTACTTCTTCTGGTGGCAGTAAAGCACCTCTTTTGGCCTCTCTGCGATCACTCTGAGCACAGAGACCAGCGTCACAACCTGCCGCTGCCCCCACGCTACACCGGTCTGCACCCCGCCCCTGGGGCAGTACCTGGCCGATGGTTCTGGGATGGTGTCCGGGCTGGCCGGCACCTGGACCCCTCTCTCCCACTCCTGCCGCCAGGTGTCAGCCAGGAGGTAGTAGTCCTCTGGGGGGACGTGGCTGGAGTCCGGCAGCTTCATGGCACTGATCAGGTCTTTTCTGAACACCTTCAGGAAACAGCAAAATTGGCTTCTCCCACGTTTCTTTTGCAGGGTGTGTTTTTCACTCGCTGTTACAACATCTTCCACTTCTCCTCCACAAACGTCCTGAAGACGAGAACTTACTTCAGCGGGTCTTTTGGGGTTCGAGGCAGGCGTTCCGGGTTTGCTGCCATTCTTGTTGGAGGAGCAAAAGGAAGTTGATGGACCTGAACAAGGGGAAATTGAAATAAATGCAATGGCAAAGAAAGTGGGAAAAAGAAAGATGCTTCTTAACCAGACTCACTTTCATTGTCGGAAGTGTCGCTGCTGCTGGAGGACCTGAGCCGTTTCATCCTGGACCATCCTGAAGGAGGCAAGAGCAGAAAGGTTACCAGAACCTGAAATACTCAAGAAAAGGCGCGTCAGAAACGAAGAAGAACGCCGGCGTTTGGAGCAGCGCACAGTAAAAAAACACTCCCATAATTCCACAATGATTTAGGTTTTACTAATTAGGAACACAAATATTTAAACTATAAGGCGTTACTGCTAAGCAACAACTGAACACACTTTTATCAGCTTCGTTCGCCCATAACTCCTAATAAAACTGTAACCAACTGTGGTTTGATTTTGAGTCTGCCAGAAAACACCGCGCTGCCTGGGCTAGTTCAACCTAAGTTCTTTTCACCCCAAATTGCTTGCTGGTAAAAATGGAGTGAAGCCCAGCGGACAGGCTGGGAGGTTAAAGGTTTTCAAGGGTACAAGCGACTTTCCCCATGAAGACGGGAGCGCACCCGGAGCCACCGCTGCTCCGGCCAGCGTGAGGGCCCCTGTCCTGAAGGCTGAGCCATCAGGAGGCGCTGAAAGGGCCGGCGGTGAGGCCGGTGAGCAGCACCTGCTGCTGACAGCAGCCACCAGGCCTGGAGGAGGCCAGCACCGGCCAATGAAACCAGCCAGTCCAACTGTTTGGAAGCCAGGGTTTCCACAATACAGGATGTGAATGTTGGGAAGTTGTCAGATTATCACGTGAACATCGGAACTCCTATGTTTTGATCTTTCAAAGATCAAAGGTGGAAATACCTCTGAAATCCGGAGAAAGACCAAAATGTGACCACCTGTTCCTTGGTCCACCGCCAACAATTCCTGACAGTTTCACTGAAATCCTTGAAGAACTTTTTGGCATCATCTTGGGAATCTTGGGAAGTTGTCACATGACCTCTTGGCAGACGTATAAATATCATCATCTGAACCAAAAGGGCGTGTTTGAGAACAGGGCTGACACACAGGCACGCTCATAAGGCGATGCACCGACCTTTACTTGAAATACCCAGCTGCACAACCGCCTAATTATGGCTTTTCCCAAAGAAAACAGCGTGTTGTTTGTGTCCCAAATCTAGTGCAACTTACACACATGATGACATTTTGGCTTCTTTCAAACATACAGAAACTGATTGGTGATAGAAGGGGGCTGCAGCCCTGTTGCTGTAAATATATTCCAGCCCACTGCTCTCCTGACCTCCACAGAAGAACATGCAGACCCGAACGACGACCTCGGCTGTGGGGGGCCACTTTTCTGAGATTTCCTCCCAGAAACGGGTCCCGAGCAGCCATTCGGGTCAACCCGCTGACTTCCGTTCAGCAGGTAAACTGCGTTGTTTACGGCTTCTTCCCACCTTTCAAAATGCTTTTAGAGAGGAAAAAAAGGAGAGGATTGAAGTAAAGGAGGCTGCCCGTCCCAGAGAACCACGTTGGCGCCAAACTCGCAGAGGCAGCCGGGCCTTTGGCGCTGCGGGCCGGGGAGGAACCAAACATGGGCGCCAGAGGACACAAAGATGTCCCTTCCTGGAGCGGCTGGAGCCCGCAGTCCCCGCCCGGCAGCGGCCCCGCATCCCGGCGGGTCCTGCTTCGGTATCCAGCACCTGTCCGCGCCAGAGCTGGTGGAACTAAAGCCACGAGGAAGCAGGAAGAGTCCGGGAGGAGAGGAGCGGGCCTCGCTGGCCCGGATCAACCGTTGGGGGCCAAGCCTGGCACACTGTCCATATTGTTCACGCTCCCTCCTCTTACCTTCAGCTTGTGCTCTGCTGTCCGCTTTATTCCAGCCTCCTATCGCTCCGGAAAAGTCCTCCAGCTTTCGCCAGGAAACACGGGGGCTCCGCGTCCGAAGGCAGGGGTAAACGTCCTATTTTTGCCCCGCCAGTGGGAACCTCCGGGGCAGCGACGCCTCCACCGCCGCGGCACAACAGCTCTATTGTACCGCGCGTCCCGCCGGGTCCTAAACCCCGCCGGATCCCTCCCCGCTCGACCCTGCGGGCGCTCGATTTGCTCACCGGCGCGTCTCACTCCAGTCCACGACATGTTCCAAAACTAGGTCATACGAGAAGACAAAGTTAAAAAAAAAAATAAAAGCAGTCTGTTGTTCTGTGGTCTTTAATGCAACGCTGCAACATGTACAGAAACGTATTCACGGCATTAAAGCGTGTGCTCAAATATAAAAGATTTACAATTACAAAAATGAAGCAAATAACGCTTATTCAGGAGAATGTCTGAGAATGATTTCAGACACCAGGCTCACTTAATGATTCCATTGGCTAATAAAAAATCTGAGTAGAATGGGGTTTTTTTAAACTGAGAAAGCCAGAAATATGCTTGAAGTGCAAGATATGATGAGTAACATTCATTACTGTTAGCAGCTGAAACTGATTTTAGGAGCTGGCTATATTTTGCTGATATCACTGATGACGGGACCAAAACAGCAACTCGGGACGGTTTAGACTAATCCGATGATTGGCTCCCGCTTGTGTCCCGACCACGGACTGATCCCAAATCCACCAATTTCAAATTATAATAGGCACACACACAATTTACTGACAAAATAAGACTCACTGACTCAAACAAACAAACCAGACTAACTTGTCTACATCAAAAGCAACATCATCTGAACACTGAGTCCATTTCACACTAAACTTTGGCTTAAAAGATATGAATAATGATGACGTTGGGTACAGCATATCTAAAATATTCACATTTTAAACAAAGCATTGACCTAAACAAGATACACAAATTAAGAACACGTAAAAAATATCACTTGTATAAAAAAAATCCCCTGCGGACTTTTGTGCTTGTGGTATTTTTATCCCTCTTTCAATCATCTCGGACGCAAATAAATTTAGGAATGAATAATATTTACAGCGAAACAGTTACATTCACCATTGACAACAGCAACACAAGAGATCACATTTACAGCAGTATAAATATTCACATCCCGCCAAGATATTCAGTGGTTTTCAGCTGGTGAGGTCAGCTGACTCACGTTTGGTGAGACGAGCTTGTTTTTCTTTGTTTTTAGATTTATCAAACACAGTATTCTGATTTTTTTCGTTTTTTTTTTTTTTTTTTTGCTAAATGTCTGATGATAAAACCGACACCTTTTCAAACTCTGATCTTGTCTGACATCCCCCCCTGGACGGGGTGGGCTTCTAAAAAGGCTCTTTTTCTACCTCTGATGAGCTGCTTCTTCTCTGGCACTGGCTTCACAAGCCCATCTGCATGTCAGCAAAGTTGAAGAAATTGTCCACATCTCTGGCCGACGTATTTTTGTTGTCGGAAATGAAAATCTGTGAGAAAAAAAACACAAATATTGTTGATCTTAAGAACTGCCGAGCATCACAACAGGAAGGGACCATGTGACTGTGGTACCTTGGTCCCGCTGAAGACCTCCGCAGCAGCGTTGTTGCAGGCTTCCACGACTCCGTCACCGTTCAGCTCCAGAGCTATGACAGGACCTTTAACAGCAGGAGATCGGCGTGAAAGCTCTCTCACATTCACACACACACACACACACAGAACTGCACTAAATACAGCTCTTCCACCAGGAAATGCTGACTTTCAGTGACTAAAACACCGTTGAGTTGCAACATGACATCAACTTCCTCCCTAAAAAAGGTTTAACAACGTTTTCTCGACTTATTCCAACAGCCGAAGCATGTCGGGCTTTAGTGATTTACCACAAATGTGGACTCCAAACGCTACAGCACTCGTACCTTTGTTGGTCCACTCAACAAGATCATCCGCGTTGTTTTGAAACACTCTCTTCACATCTTCAGGGCGCATCGAGACCTCCTTCGTCTGGATCAGCACCAAACCTTTAGAAGTCGCCTTCGGGAATGAAAAAGACACAGATTTAGAAAAAAAAAAAGCTCATTTAAATAATATTCAATAGACAATATTGTGATGTTTCACATGCTAGCTTATATTAAAAGGCATAATGTTAACTGGGTTTGGTTTTTTTTTTAGCCAAAAACAGCTCTATTTGAAAAGATAACAGAAAATGTTTTGAAGGATATTTAGAAGTAAACGTTGTCATTAGTAAATCAGAAACCAATCAAGAACTTTTCCTTCCTGCACAGTACAATAATTCTGAGCGTTCAGTTCATTTCATTTAGAACAGAACACTTGATCAGAGGTCTGGGTTTGTGATCTCCATGTTTCCCCTCTTTCACCACAAACTGTTATCCTGACTGTTCTTCCATCCTTCCACCCTCTAACTTGCTTATTTTGGGGGTTTTTTCCCCTTACCTCGTCGATCATTTTACGAGCATTTGCAGTGGTGTAATCTCCAGCAAAGAAAACAACCAGACACGACTCTTCGCTGTCCTTGCGCCTCCCCCCCTTGGTCAGGGGGACGATGCTGCGTGCCGGGTCCGCAGAGACTCGCACCGACTTGAAGTCGGACTCCGCGTCCGGGGCCGGGACGGAATCCAGAACGGACGCCGACTCCGGCAGCAGGCTCCAGTTGTTCTGCTCCGACACCGGCGTGAAGTCGTGGATGTTGCTCCAGTTGTTGTTGAAGATGCTGAGGCCGGCGTCCTTGAAGTGGAAGGCCAGCTCGGGGTAGTAGTACTGGAAGCAGCCGAACTTCATGCCCGTGGACGACTCAATGATGGGCTGAGTGGCGCAGCACAGGAACACCTCCATCTTTTTACAGTCCCGCGTACGGAACTGCTGACAGGCCACCACGCACTTGATGTCCTTACAGTCTCGGAAAAACACGCTGCCTTTGACAGGTCCCAGGACAATTCGACAGTTGACACAGTCGTCGATGGTGACCGTTGCCGAGTGGTCAAACACAAAGATGTTGCAGTTCTCACACTCCTGGATCACAAACTGTTGCCCGTTCAGTTTTCCGGGCAGGCGGCCGACGGTGGCGTCTTTCAGGCCTGTCAGCATGTAGTCTTTGGGATCAACCTGTGTGGAAACACAAGCGGCAGCGTCAGGAGACAAACACAACAACGTCCTACACATGGACCTCTCAATGGCGCAGTAACAACAGGAATATACACCCGCTGTGGTACCAGGTTTTAGCCTGATCCAAATACACCTGGTAACATTGAGTCATTTTCACAAAATAAAAACAGGGATTATCTTGATGCAGTAACTTTTGTATTTAGTAAGAAAAGCGTGATACATAAGAGTTACAATCTCTTCAGTTAACCAAGTCAGGAAAAAGTGGCAGATTTAGAGTTCACACGCTGACACCCTGAAATATCGAGCTGCGGTAAACCCGGGACATGGCAGTGGTGCACCAGGGTGTTTTCTGGTCTTTACAGCTCTGCTGTGACATTTTGCGGGTTTGAAGCAGGAAGGAGTTTGCAGCCAGCTCACGCCTGATCGGTGCGGCCAGCAGAGGAAAAAGCGAACAACCGAGTTTCTCTAATCCGGTAACGAGATCAGGCCTGTTGTTGGGGGACTTCCCTCTTATAGTGGGCAGTTGCCGAGTGTTTATAAGAATCGTTAACCCATTAAAATAAATCTTTTTATGGGTTAATGAAAATAAATCTTTTTATGGGTTAATGTTCAACAGGTCGCAATCCAGGAGGCAAAATCCCTATAAATGCAATTGATAAATTACCGTTCACCATAAGAACGTTTCGCTAACCACACCTTAAAATGATGCACACTGGTGTTCGCTACCAGCAGGCAACAAAACCCATATTCTGAGTTTATTTGGCTGAGTTTTCAACTTGGCAGGTGGTTTATTTAAAGCCTTTCTCGGCTCCAGCGGGTTACCTTCTCCCTCTTATCCCAGCTGTACTGCTTCGGAGCCTCGTCGGTGTTGTTGCCAAGGGGAACCGCGTTGCTTGTCGTCGTAGTTTCGACAGTCGTGGTTGTCGGCGTAAGGTCCTCTTTTTCGGGTGACTTTCGCTTGGATTTCTTTGAAAAACAGCATCCCATTTTGGCGTTTTAGTGGCCACCAGATAAAGCGACGTTTTCAACCACTGTGTTTGGTTCGAGCACCGGAGAAAACGTGAGGAAGAAGCTTACGTGCACTTAAGTTGACAAGATTTCATCCCCCCACCCCCTCCTTTCGTCGTCACGTGACCCCGTTCTTCTTCTACTGTCCTCAGTCAGGTGGTTGCAAACTCCATGAGTGTGTGACCGCCCCCAATTGGTCAGGAGTAACAACAGCTGAGTGGCATTGGCTGACAGACAACGAAAATTAAGGATTTAAACGAAAATTAATCAAACAAATGTATTAAATGCGTTTGCTCTTAGAGTTCTTTAATCATAAGATCGATATTAATTAATGATTGTGAAGAACATAGAAATGTAATTAATCTTCTAAATAAGTTTAGGTACTAAAAACAATTATCTCTGATGCGTCAACTGACTTAGGAAAATCATCCTTGACTACTTAAGCAATTAAACTACTTGTATAAATCTTTATTTATTACATATTGTTTTATGTTGCCTAACTAAATTAGGCCCTGGCCCTGGCCTTGGGTGTGTTTCTGTTTACCATGGTTGAACCAGCTATTCTTTCGATTTTCTTTTTCCTTATAAACACACAGAGCCCAGGTTCTTTGGTGCGTAAATGCAGACATCATTCCATCATTCTGTTCTTCACCTCAGAGCTTGATGAACCTGCTAAAAGGGCCCCAGGGCTGTTGAACCCCCCCCCCCCCACACACACACACACACTCATACACACACACACACACACACACACACACACACACACAACCACACACACAAACACACACTCACACACACTCACACTCTCACACACACTCATACTTTGTCCATTACTGTATTTACACTCAGTTACCCAGCAGCTTTCTGCTCCACTGTGGACCAACACACACGAACCCCCCCCCGCCAGTTCTCGTTATC
This sequence comes from Tetraodon nigroviridis, assembly GCA_000180735.1. NCBI lineage: Eukaryota > Metazoa > Chordata > Actinopteri > Tetraodontiformes > Tetraodontidae > Tetraodon > Tetraodon nigroviridis. Next base: position 173,041 of record CAAE01014641.1, on the reverse strand, counting down.
TCCAGAGGATATTTGCTGGTACTTTTCCTCCAGCCTGTGCGGATTTCCTGTTTTAGCACAGAAGTGCAGATTCATCAGTCTCCGGCGGCTCTGGATCGGGGAGCAGCAGGCTTGGTTCTGGGTGCTGACACCGGGGGGGGGGGGCTCTGCTGCCGCCCGCTCCCTGCAGCCTGCCGCGCCTGTGCCCTTTTAAAAGGTTGAGCTCGCCGGTGTGCAAGCCCAGTACTGCCTGGTTTTCCACCAGCTTGGCTCAGCTGCGGGTTCCTCCGAGCAGCAGCACCCCGCACCCCCGCGGAGCTCCGGGGGGCCGGCGCGCCGAGCACCATGCTGCCGCTCTGGATACTGCTGGACGCGGCGTCGGTGCTGAAGGCGGAGGACGCCGGAATGGAGGAACTTACCACCGAGAAGGAGGCAGAAGAAAGTCACCGGCAGGACAGCGTGAATTTACTGACGTTCATTCTACTGCTGACCTTAACCATTCTCACCATATGGCTCTTCAAGCACCGGCGCGTCAGGTTCCTGCACGAAACCGGACTGGCGATGATCTACGGTGAGCTTGACGGGATTATTCGCACGCACGCACGCACGCACACACAGGCTGTACAGCAGCAGCATGACCAAAGGCTCATGAACGCAGACACACAAATGCAGAAATGCGTCAGAGAGCAGCAGAGGCAGACGCTGCTCTGCTCCCTGATGCGCTTCCAGAAGATGCGGTTTGCAGGCGTGTGTGTGCAGCTTCACCTCCGGCTGACCGGCAATCAGCCCCTCTCCTCGGCTCCGTGACATTTCTGTCAATCATTTCAAACACACTAATAAGAAAACACAAGTATTTTGGGCCGACGAAGGGAGATCCCACCAGTAAACACACTTGTGGAGATGGAAACGTTCCTCTCTTATTGCCAACGAGGGTTTGGGGTCTAAAAGGGTCCTTCTGCTCCTCCAGCAGTAGAAAGCCAGCCTGCCTTCTGTTCTCTGGCTGATAAAAGCGGGCCCAGGGGCCACATATTGAGTTAGAATGTCAGGACTCCACATCTGTATTTGTTTTCGGAGGCATCTTGGAACCATCCCTGTGGGTCGCGGCTGCACGAGCAACTCATTAACCAGCATTTTCAGGAAAACAACAGACTTTGACTTGTGTTTATTTATTTTTTTAAATAAGCCCCAAAGGTCTCTACGTGCTGACTGCACAGGGCCAAATATGAGCTCTAACAAACGCATCTGTCAGAGGGACAGATGCGTTTGTGTCTACAGGAAGGAGCAGAAACGCTCATGTCTCACTTCCCTGAGAGGAGGAGGAGGAGGCGGAGGAGGAGGAGGGCCGTGGCCTTCGTACTGTGGTCGGGTTAGAACAGCTGGAAAGAACCGAGCCTTCACTTCTCTGCTGTTACAGACGTTAGCAGCAGAAGTGGGCTTCCGGGGGAACTCCAGATCACCACGCTGCTGGTTTTCAGGCTTTCCTCGCCCCCCCCAGGTCTGCTGGTCGGTGTGCTCCTGCGTTACGGTATTCCCGCCACCAGCTACCACAACGGGAGCCCGCTGAGCTGCGTCACCAGCGTCAGGCCTTCCAGCACGCTGCTGCTCAACGTCAGCGGCAGGTTCTTTGAGTACACGCTGAAAGGGGAGATCAACTCCAGGGAGATCCACAACGTGGAGCAGAACGACATGCTGCGCAAGGCAAACACACACTCACACACACACGCACGCACGCGTGCGCGCACACACACACACACGCAAACACCTTAGCCAGATTTAGCACCTGTAGTTAGGACTTCTCTTCTTTTTCCAGGTGACCTTCGATCCTGAGGTGTTCTTCAACATTTTGCTGCCTCCAATCATTTTCCACGCCGGCTACAGCCTGAAGAAGGTGAGCAGCTGCCTGGTTCCCCCCCCCGGCTGGCCGTCAGGGCCCCCCCGCAGTCCTGCAGCGGATGTCTTCAGCTTCCTGTGGCATCTGGAAAGGACTGACGGCAGCGGAATCGGCTGCTTCTGCTTTTCACTCCCATTTTTTGATGTACAGATGAGAACAGGCTCTTCGGGAGAGCAGAACCTCACTGCTTTGGGGGCCCAACCTTTGCTCCTCTGCTGAGTGATTGAAAATGTCCTTTTTCTAAAGCCGCTTGTAGGCAGCGCGAGCCCAGGGATTATTTTTGACATCCAAATGTTCCAAACTGTAATTTGCAGCTGAAAAGAGAAAGATTTCAGTGAACTCTTTCTTTATCTCCATCCTCCGGTTCCATCACTGAATTATCAAAGTCACAGGATGAAGCCTGAGTCGACGTACAGATCTGAACAGCATCAGACTGAAGCGTTGGCTCACACTTTCACATTTAAAAAGATCAGAACGTTTGAACGTCTGTAAAAAAAGAACATATTTAAAAACAAGATGGAGGAGAACGTGTAGACTTTTGGAGTATATCGAAAGAAGTCATCTTACGTCACGTTTTACATGTGTATTTTGAGTTCTGACTCCCATAACAACAACCTCAGGTCTCTGGGGGGCTGGAGGGTGGTGTGTGTGTGTGTGTGTGTGTGTGTGTGTGTGTGTGTGTGTGGGGGGGGTTCTGCTTCAGTGGAACCTGTCGGAACGCCCTCTGCCTTCTGAGGCGAAGGCGCTGTGAGGTTCTCTCAGACATGAATATTCTGGGAACCAGTCTGGCCGGCTGCTGCGTCTCCAGCTTTCTTGTTGTCATGCACGACCGTGCACGGCCTGTTTGTTTTACAGGCAGCAAACTAACCGGCTGAATTCCATTTGTTTCTGTTTGGCCGGAATTAACTTCAAGGCCCATTTGAAGTTTTGACTGTTGCTTAGAGACGTGAAGAAGGGCCGTTGTTGTCGGAGGATGCTGGAGTGACGCCTCTTCTTCCGGCAGCGCCTCTTTTTCAGGAACCTGGGCTCCATTCTGACCTTCGCCTTCCTGGGCACCGCCGTCTCCTGCTTCATCATCGGGTGAGTCTCCCGCTCGCTGGTGTCGGCCACGCGTCTCGCCGTCGCGGGGGTGACGCCGCGCCGCCCTGTTTGACCTTAGGAACCTGATGTACGGCGTGGTCAAGCTGATGGAGGTGGCCGGACAGCTGGCCGACAAGTTCTACTACACCGACTGCCTTTTCTTTGGAGCCATCATCTCTGCCACGGACCCGGGTAAGACGCCGCCGTGTGTGAGGCCCCGCTGTTGAGAGCTTAACCTGTGTGTGTGTGTGTGTGTGTGTGTGCAGTGACGGTGTTGGCCATCTTTAACGAGCTCCACGCAGACGGGGACCTCTACACTCTGCTGTTTGGAGAGAGTGTGATGAACGACGCCGTGGCCATCGTGCTTTCATCGTAAGGAAACCGCAAGACAACCGCCACAATCATGGCGCAAATTCAGATATATTTAGTGCCTTTTGCTAAGTGTTGTCCACCTCGTAGGTTGTTAGCTTGTTGTGATTTTGGCACCATTTGTGTAAGTCTGAGCTGTTGCTTCCCTAACATCGCAGGTCTATTGTTGCCTACCAGCCCAGGGGGGCCAACACACACATGTTCGATGCCTCGGCCTTTTTCACCTCGGTGGGCGTTTTCCTGGGGATCTTCAGCGGCTCCTTCGCCATGGGCGCCATTACCGGAGTCGTCACTGCTCTTATATCCTTTCACTGGAAACGAGAAGAAGAGGAAGAAAAACATCGTAGTCAGCCTTTTGAGTAGGAAATTCAAAAGTACATTCATGACGAGGTCCTAAATAACAACTAAAGTAAGAATTTGGATTCATTTTAATGTTAAGAGACATGATAAGTTACTGGCTCACTCCTTTGAATAGTACATATATGGTATAATCATTGCTAACACAATAAAAGTGGGATCATTGCACCAAAAAGGTGAAAAAAAAGAATCAAAAATAGATGGTGATGGTTTTAGGTTAGTTTCCAGAGGTGACAGATGTAGAGTCCCGTTCCCATAGCGAGCATGTGATTTTCGTTAGCGCTCGTGGTGGTTGTGGCACCTTTAACCCCATGGTCACGTGACCAAGTTCACCAAGCTGCACTGCTTCCCTCTGCTGGAGACGGCGCTCTTCTTCCTCATGTCCTGGAGCACCTTCCTCTTGGCGGAGGCCTGCGGCTTCACAGGTGAGTCCAGCTACGGGTGCATGCTGGGAGCGTGCAGCCGTGCTCGTGATGAGCGGAAGCAGGAATCCAAAGCACAAGCGTGCACACTTGTCACATGGCCGCTTTTTGACATTTAGGACAGAAACCAGTCCGAAAGCTAAGATCCCACCCTGGTTAGATGCTGGCATTTATTATCATTTTAGATTTCATTCCGAGTTGCAGCTCTCCTAATGTTATTATGGGATGTGCGGTACTTCAGAGATGATAATCTTGATGTAAAATTGAGACATGTCTGCTTTACACCAACTCCTTGTGTTAGATTTTAAAGACATCTCCATTCAAGCAGAATGCTTTTTCATGTTTTAACAAATACTTTAATTTAGTTACGGCATAAATAATAAATAGGCAATGAAATAATCCCCCCACGTTAGCCCTTGTTTACCATGATCAGCAGTTTAACCTAAGCGTGGCTAAAGCATCATAATCTGCTCCATTAATCGGCCCTGATGGGGGCTTACAGCCGATCACATGAACAGTGTCAAAGCGACAACACCGTTCTGCCACACACACGTTACACCGTGAGAGGGAGGAAAAGCTAATCTCTTCCTCTCTGTGTCCTCTCTGCCACCTGCAGGTGTGGTGTCCGTGCTCTTCTGCGGCATCGCGCAGGCCCACTACACCTACAACAACCTGTCCGAAGAGTCCACCAAGCGCACCAAGCAGGTAGCCTCTCTGGTCCCAGCTCACAACCCCGTCGGAGCCTCAGCGGGCCGCTCGGCCTCGCCGCCAGATGGCTCAGCGAATCAGCCCGCTGTGACCGCAATCAGGGTTGAGCGAGCACACCCATCCTGACACCACGGCTTCAGTTTCCCTGGGGGGGGGTCAGCTCCAGGGTGCAGATTAGAGTTTGGATCTGTGTTCGGGCACATTTTGGTTGTTTGGTTTTAAAGAAGGCCAGACTAGCATAAACGTGTCAAGGTCGAAGCTCCTTCTGCTTTCAGAAGAAGAAGAAAACAGCTAAAATCCTTTTTTCTCTGAGGAAGGAGACAGAGAGACTGCCAGAAGCTGCACATTTGCATGCGTTTGACCTTGTCTCTGACGTCTTATCTGCGTTGGTGATGGGTGTTTTGTTTTCTCTGCAGCTGTTCGAGGCTCTTCACTTCCTGGCTGAAAACTTCATCTTCTCCTACATGGGCCTGGCCTTGTTCACCTTCCAGAACCACATTTTCAGCCCCATCTTCATCTTTGGGGCCTTTGTATCCTTTTTTCTTTTTTGATGACACGACACACAAGGGTGCTCCTCTTTCCTTTTTTTAAATCAAATATTTTTTCCATGGCTAGATTTAGGTCACAGTTAAGGTAGATGTGGAGGACTCCTTGACGTTTCTGTCAGGTTGCCATATTCATTGGGAGGGCGTTAAACATCTACCCGCTCTCCTTCCTCCTCAATCTCGGCAGAAGACACAAGATCAAGGGGAGCTTCCAGCACATGATGATGTTTGCTGGTATAAAGAGCCCGTTTGTCCCTTCCCTCCTCACGCCGCCTTCGTCTGTGACTCAAAGCTCAGTTTCTTGTCACTGATGTGGATCTGATGAATTTTTCTCCCACTGCTCATTGAGAACTGAGACTCTACAGCGCCCCCTAGCTGCCGCGTGACTCTGATTAGGAATGAATAGCAATTAACAGTAAATGCATGGAGAAAAACCAAGATATTCTTCCAGTTCTCACTGTAATCATCATCAGTTCAACCAAACGAGGCAGAAACTGAGGCAGTCGGAGCCCTGGAGTTAGTTTGCTCTCATGGAAGTTTCCCCTTGTCCTCACCCGCTGTCTCTGCTCATCCCTGGAGTCACTGTCCATGCCAGAGCTGCTGTAATTCACCTCTGCGGTCAAACCGGCCTCCGGCAGCCTCGGAGGCTTTGTTTGTTCCCAGTCTGGGCTCCCAGCCTTGGTCAGTGCGTTGATGTGCTGATGCTGCTGCACACAGTGACTCTGGCTGGGCTCCAAGGTCACCGCCCAGCCAGACCAAAAAAAACCCCAGATATTAAAAATTCAAATGGATTTACTTTCAGCAGACACTAATCACTGCAGCTCTTATTGTGTCTGTGTGTGTGTGTGTGTGTGTGTGTGCTCTCCAGGTCTACGTGGAGCCATGGCCTTTGCCTTGGCGATACGAGACACAGCCACCTACGCTCGCCAGATGATGTTCACCACCACGCTCCTCATCGTCTTCTTCACTGTGTGGGTGTTTGGCGGTGGAACGACGCCGATGCTCTCCTGGCTTCACATCAGGTACAGCAGTCATACACCGGTCCTCCCTTTCTCATAATTACAGAAAAAAGGTCTTTTTTTAAACAACTGACTTTAATGAGCGCATCAGCCGGGTGTCAGTGGTTTGTCCAGGAGATGGGGCCAGAGGTCCCCGGCCCTCCTCTAACTCCGCTCTTTCATTTGGGACCCGGGTTGTGTTCCAAAAAGGCTCCTGGTGTTTCCCACGCTGGAGCGTCCTGCTCTTTAGTTCACTTCCTAAATTCTTAAAATCAAAATCTGTCCATCATCAAACACACCGCAGACGTTTTCGTCTCTCCCTGCGGCTGGATGACTCAACGTAGTGCAGCTGTGTGTGTGTGTGTGTGTGTGTGTGTGTGTGTCTAATTTGTGTGTGGTGTCTAATAATGGCAGTGCTCTGAGAACTCCTTGGCAGAACAGCATCTATTGTGTTTGGCGAAACATTTAGAGCGGTGCCAAAATCTCCTCTGTGAACTCGTTGCCATGGTAACGGGTACAGGGCGGACATATAACAGCCCTAATTTCATGTGAATTAATTTACACATTGTTAGACCTGGGACACAGAGTTGTAAAGATGACACAGAACAATCTGGGAGGCCAGATTACGTTTAAAACCTGAACAGGAGAACAAACTGAAATTGTAGAAATCAGAGTTTTGTTTTTATTTTTTATATATATCACTTTTCCCTAACTTATTTTTCGCCCTAACTCTTAAAGTAAAAGTTGTATTGTTTTCCATGAAAGCAGTCAAAATTTGCTTAATTTACCATTAAAATATGTTGTCTTATTGTGATTAACAAACATTTTTTATTTAATATTTTAAGCTTTGATTTAAGAAAAAAAGAGGTTTGCAGGTTTTATGTATATTGACATAGATGACTCTAGTAGAGGTTGCATAGGTGTGTCTGTGTATGTGGACTATATTTACAGTATATGCAGCTTTTGCCTGAGCATCTGCTGAGATTCTGCTTCCAGGTTAATAGATTTGTCCCCAAACAGTGTAAAATTGCTGCCAGTCGTAACCCAAAGTAGTTCCTGGTCCACTGCAGCCCAGGTTCACGGTGTTTGTGTGATGCGTTCACCTGCGTGTGATCACCAGGGCTGTGTTTGTGCTGTCAGATGAGCCTGCCTAACCCTACACACAGATAAAGATAATGCAATTACTTCCCCTCCTGTTCTGAGTTATTGTTAACCCTGCGTGTTGATGATGTGGCAGCTTTGGAGTCAGCAGCGAGCGGCGTCACCATGGAAAATGGGAGTACTCCAGGTGCTGTACCTGCATGAACCAGCTCCTTGGAGGGTGTCCGGTGGTGGGCTAGTGTGTTGGTTTTAACTGGGAGCGTCTCCCCGGCCTCCCTCCTGTCCTCTTCAGGCCGGGGCCCGTTGGGTCGGTGGGAATGTCTGAGCTCTAACCGCTATAAAGGGGATTTCTCGTGTGTGTGTGTGTGTTGGGGATTTACTGCATGATGCAGGCATTTCTCTGCGGTGTGTGAAAGCCTGGGTGTGTGTCTTTGTGTGTGTTAGTGTGTGTGTCCCTGCAGACAGTTTTTCACACGGCTCTGTAAAGGCTCACACTGTCTGCCACCAACAAGTGGCACAAGTGTGTCACCTGGTCTGTATGTGTCAGATAGGAGAGCCATTCCTGACTGGGTATTTTAGTATCCTGGATTTTTTTTTTTCCCTTCGAGGACATTGGAACACTTTCAAGAGAACACTTGCTTCGCCTTAAATGGGGACTTGTGAGCATAAAAACATACGCAAGCCTTCATTTCTTATCAGAGGAAAAATATGCTGGGCTGTTCCTCTCGTCTGCTCCTGCCCCCCTCCTCTTATTAGTTATGCTCTAATCTCCCGGATCCCTCCCGATGCAGCACCGGCAGCCTTTTCGCCTCCCTGCTTTCGCTGACCTCGACCTTTAACCCCGAGGTTCCTGCATACGTGCGCAGTTGTGTGTGAGGGAAACCCTGCTTCTGGAAAGCAGGAAGTAAAGGGAACCAATCTCTCCCAAATTCATCTGAGATTAAATAGAACCACACACACACACACACACACAGTGATCTACCCCAGATCGGCTCATGGAACGCTCCCCTGGCTTGACCTCCGTCCTCAAGGATTAGAGTCGACTGTGGCTGGAGCTTATACGAGTTAAAAGTGTCCCTTTTTAAATCTGTGTTTGGTTTAATCCACGTCGGTAAGAGAACTGATCGGCGTCCAGCTGCCAGGTTTCGAACTGAGCTCTGCTGTAGAGGAATGGCGATACGTTTCAAGAAATCCAAAGCTTACTTCTTCAGCGCCACACAGATCCTGTCAGCAGCTAAGCTTTCCACACACACACACACACACACACACACACCCCCCCACACACACACACACACACACAGTAGTCATTAGGTTCACTTAACTATCAAAGAACACCGTATCCCGGAGTCATGGGAGTAGTTTGAGCAAGTTATCGATTACCATCTTCTTCCTGTTTGTTGGTCTCTGAAATTGTGGTTTCACACATTTGTGTTGTGTTGTTTGGGGCCTTTATTGATTTCTGTTCAAACACACCCAAAACCCCCCCCACAACTGCAACACAAACCATAGAAATGTGGCCTCCGGAGCTCTTCTTTAGCCTTGGTGTGTCACGTGGAGTTTGGGGTGTTTGACCGTCTTCCTTCCTCAGAGTGGGCGTGGACTTGGACGAGGAGCTCGAGCTCGGCGGAGGCAGCTTTCAGGTCCTGCGAGGGGTGAGTAGGAAGACACCCAGCGGCTCGAGCTGCTGTCCTTCTGACTGTCGAAACTGTGCTGCTTCTGCATTTGTCGGTCTCAGCACGGACGCATTCAGCAGGTCTGACAACAGCGTGTTGCAGAATGTGCTGAAAAAGACAGAATGTCCTCACCGTATTTCACAGATAGGGATAAAAAAGAGGAAGAAGAAGAAGAGAGGGGCCTTTACAAATGTTGGCTTCCGGGTGTTTGGATTTTTCCATGAGGACATAAAAAGTGCAGCCATGTTAAATATTACACACATCCAAATCAAGGAGACGCATGGTTACACATTTAGATTAGACAGGTTTTTATTATTTATAAAAGTGACAAAATATCAGCATTGCAATGATTCTAGAGTAAAGCAATGTCTTTGGAGGATGTGTGTGTTAAATGTTAAAGTAATCTGTATTATAAATGTTTATATGCTCCTAACTAATATACTAGGCAATATTTAATATGTGTATTTATTATGGAATTTGATTTTTTTTAATATTTACTTGGATGCATGAAACATAATATGTTTTCAACAGATTTTAGATAAAACAATTTAAATTCTGAGTTGGAGGAAAGGTTTAACATCCATGCGACGGAATTATTTATTCCCCGATAGGAAATGTGTGTACACAGGAATAGTGACAGGTTTTGCTGTGGTTGGTTTGTTTCTTCAGGATGGTGCACAGGAGGAAGAACGCAGCAGAACCCAACAGGAGAGCGCGTGGCTCTTCAGACTGTGGTACACCTTTGACCACAAGTATCCTTTCTACACCCGTCTGTACACCATCCGTGCCCTCCGTCAGCTATAAAAGCCCCAGTTAACTGTGCTGTCGCTGGGGGTCGGGGCCCAGAATCCCATACACACACCCATTAAAAGGCCCTTGCGAACGCATGTGACGACACCTCGTGAATAGAAAGTGCGGCCGTCCTCCCGTCTCCTGCCGCTCAGCCAACAGTCGGCCCCCCGGGTGCTCGATTGTCTCTCTGCCTTCCAGCCGAGCAGCTGCGGTTTTACGGTGGAGACTTTCCCTCCGCTGAGGCGGGAACCCCTCAGGAGGCTTCACCATGGTGACGTTTAGCCTCTGCGGTGCACCGCTGATGGCTGCTCCCACTTTCACAATTATGTTTTCTTTTCTTTTCTCTTTTGAAGTCATTAAAACCAAGGCCCTCCTCGCAGCCGCCTGGCTCACCACGCCTGATTTAAACGTTGTTCTGCTCAAAATTCACTATTCATTCCTGGATTGTTTTACATCCGGATGTGCTGATTCTGCTCACTGCTTCACTCCCGTGTCCAGCAGCCTTAACTAAGGTGCAGTTACCTCAAACCCATGCTGACCCACAGCGGCCCCCCCCTCACCTCCACCCTGCCGGCCTACTGCGGACCACTGGCGAGCTGCCTGACGGGGCCCCGAGCCTGCGAGGTGAGCACGCTGCCATCACAACACAGAAACCTTCACAAACCCATCACGACCAGCATATTTTGGTCTACTCTCCCCATCAGATCTGTTTTTTTTTTAAATGCTCACCATAAAAAAGCCCCTGTCTTTTCTTTTTGATAGTCCACAAATGCGTTCCGTTAAATCGGATTGGGGGTTTTATTTCTACTGAAGCCTCGGGGGGGGGAGGGTTTCCATCTAAAATTGTCAGTGCCTGCCCCAGAAAACAAATAAAGCGAGGAGAAAATGAAGCCCTTTTCTGCATTCTGAGGCCACAATAGCCTCTTTCAGCGGCATCTCAATAATGACTGCTATGGCACTGGCTCCAGGTGGAGGTTTAAACTGGCAGAAACCTCCGGCCACCACTGATTTATACTGGAAAATTCCATCTTTCGCTCCGTTTCAAGCGTTTTCCAGCATCCTTTCAGTGCTGTGCTTCGAAAAACACATTTCTACATATATGGGTCTATAAAAATAGGCCTTCAGATTTCTCGCAGGCAGGCTTCCTTTTCAAGGCTCATTCTGTTGTTTTTTTAACGTCATTTCACCTTTTTGTCACCAAATGTTCAAAGGACAAATGAAAAAATGTGCACTTGATTGATTTTTAGAACCTTAGACAGGAGCTGCAGGGACTGGTTTCAGACTTTCATTTCGGTGTGATTGAGCCTGAAAGTGTGTGTCCTGACTGGGGGCTGGTGTTACAAATCAGAAAACGACTTCATGCTCCATATCTGCTCGACTGGGTCTTTTTTTAAAGAACAGAACGGCTAAAACAGCTGAGCTAATTCCCATTTGTCCCTGCTGATGGGAGGAGGAATGGTACTTCATGTTATTTACTGTATCTGCTTATGCTGAGATTGTTCCCTGATAGTCAAATGAGAGGAGACTGATGCTGGAACCACTTTATATTACGTCCATTGACCCAGCATGACCTTCTCTGCCTGTTCCCGGGGCCACGAGCAGATTATTGACTGACAGCTAGCCAATTAAAGCTGAACATGGGGTTATGGCTTTACAACTATCAATAATGTTCCAAGAATGGAAATTAGGGGCTTTTAAACTGGCACTTTTCTATTAAAGGAGAGACTTTATAGATCGTGTAAAAGTAAAAAAAAAAGAGGGGAACAGTAATTACTCCTTATCTGTGTGTGTCTGTGTGTGTGTGCACGTGCATATCACCCCATCTTCTCAACCTCTGTGGTTTCCAGAACCAGGAGCAGCTGAAGGATCATGATTCCGACTGTTTCTGTAGCGACAGTGACCTGACTTTGACCTTTGGTGACGCGGCCCCGGCGGCCAACGGGGCCTCCGGCTGCGCGTCGGGCGGGTCGGGCCGGAACGCAAATGGCAAAAAGATGAGCAGCACCTCAGAGGAGGCCCTGGAGCGAGAGCTGGACCCCCGGGATCAGGAGCTGCTGAGCCGTGGTACCCGATTGGTTTTTCCCATCCAGGATCATATCTGACTTGCCCTTTTTTTTTTCCTCCTCTCGCTGAGGCCAGAACCGTCCCTGCCAGGTCTCCCTCGGGCCCTCGGAGATGGCAGTGTGGAAATAGGAACTGGAACTGGAGGGGACCAGTGTTCCGAGATCTCTCTCAGTCCAGGACCACGGCTGAAGGAACATGGACAAAGCTGCATTGTGCTCTTTGATACACGAGGAAATGACTTTTTGTTTCCTTTAAAATAAATAAATGGGACGTTTTTCCTGTGGAATATTGGGGCAATGTCCTCCCGAAACATTTAAACATCCTTTAATCTCCAAACTGTGGATGTTGAGCTGAAGAGAACCAATGAAACTGCCCGACCTCCGTCCCTTAGGCCCCAGGCCACATCGGGGGTCAACGGTGGAACCTGCGATCTGATGTGTGTTTCTAAAAATGTGCCATCACACAGCAGCATGTGTGGCCTGAGGGATGGAGAAGGACGGTAGAAACGATACAGGCTCAGCCTCTCGTGGTGGAAGGATGAACACACAAACGTGGGGGTGTGCTGGACTGTTCGTTATATGACAAAAAGGAGGGATTTCATAATAAATGCACTTCACAGAATAACACCAGTAGCACGAAGCCCTTCACTGTAGCAACAAAACACACTTCAGTGTTACAATTCACACAGTTCAGAAACAGACACTGGGGTTTATCTAGAAATAGAACCAAGCTGAAAAGCACCCAGGTACCCAGGCTAGTTTTTTTTTTTTTTTTTTTTTGAATTTGCTAGAATGCTGATTCACGTTCACGGAACCTAAACCGAGCTGACATGATGGTAAATGGTGGTTTAGCATTTCACGCTGCTTTGTTTTTGATCACAACAAATGTCAGCAGAGGGAAGTGGTTAGACCAGCCATCTTTTACGGAGAAGCACTTTTTAAATTCACTTGGATCCACGATGCAGCAAGGTAATAAATACATAAAACTATTATAAGCAAATTACTATAGCAAAACTAAATAAAATGACCTTAAAACTAATTAGCGATATAAGCAACACAAACAAAGTGTTGCACTTTTAGAAAAAGACCACAAAAACTATCTTACCTGCAACTCAACCACGTTTATTGGGACTTTTTTGCATGTTCTTTCCACAATAAGACATCTGGGCCTATTGTTGTTACCATCATGGATTAGTCAGCTGCTCCTTTGTTTCTTTTCACTGGATGGGATGTGGACATTTTGGCTGTGCACGTTGGACGTGAGGGGTTTGCGCATGTGTGGAAGCCCCACGTTCTTTTTTTTTGTTTTGACTCATCGAGGAGCTCAGAGAGGAAATGAATCTGGTTATGTAAGCAGCTGCCGGGCCTCGTGCACTCTGGGTTATTTAAAATCGAGCTGGGGGTGAGAAGCAACGTGTCTGCGTGTCTCCGGCTTTGAGAGTCACTCCTTCATTTGACCTTTCTGACTCGTCACACGACTCCCCCCTGGGATTAGCGCACCGCTGTCCCTAAAAGCCCGGCACTGTTTCTTTTCCTTGTAATTGGCTCACGCGGTTTGGTCGCCCTTCAGCGCTGACTCCTTGACCTCAGCAGAGGAGCAGAACTTTCTGTTCCAAACAAACAGAACAGTCATAGATGCACTTGGACGCTGATGTAACTGAAGACCTCAGGTCAAATACGAGCCCAACGCTTCCCTCCAGCTTCTGCACTCGTCTGCTGTCACCTGTTTTGCCAACTAAATTTACACGGTGTGTGTGTGTGTGGGGGGGGGGTGTTCGTGTTACTGCGGCCCTGTTGTCAGCATGCCTACATGTTGTTTCGCCATCTGGCTGCTGCGGTTTGCACATTGACGCGTTAAGAGCCCCGGTGATATTGATTGTAGACCTGGGTCGCAATCCAATACGCAGATTGGCAAATAAATAAAGTCTGCAAGTGCACGTTGTTGACTGTTTCGGTTTTAAAGGATATTTCATGATGGCGAGCCCAGACTTGATGATTTAAACAAATCTCACGAGATATTAACCCCAAAACACAGTAATACCGCAGTTGAGCGGTTGGGTTATCAGCTCAACTGTGGTAAATAATGGAATTTCCACCAGCGGCTGACAGAATAAGTTTAGGTCTGTCTGAGCTTCTGCTACATTCAGTGTAAACACAAAATCATGTCACGTAGTTCAGGATAAATCCACAACTACAGATTTCTGTAGGGATGATAAGAAACGGATGAGTTTCTGTGGTAAAAACCACCTCTTCCATCACACATTCACAGGTTTTAATAAGGCTCGCCTGGTTTTTAAACGACGCTTTATTGAAGTCAGTTTAAATAGTCCCCAAAGTTACGCCCATGTTTGATCTGAGAACATTGTTCTGGCTTTCAACCCAAAGTTAAAATAGAACCAACTTCTAAAGTTGAACAATTGGATGCTGGTGAACATGTGGACCCCTCCTGCCTCCGTCCGGGGCCGGAGCGATCTCAGGTCACAGAGTTTCAGTCAGCAGGAGTGCTGAAGGTGGAAAAATCGGTACCGTTTTGTGTTTTCCCTGTTCAAAAAGTTTACTGGGAGAGGTTGGAGGCCTGTCTCCAAGAGGGGAGAGGGGAGAGGGGGGGGGGATTTGCACTCATGTGAGGTTTCATCATGAGCGCAGCTGCAGCGGTGGAGGTCCTTTGGGGGACCGGGGCCGTGGAACAACACTTTCCCAGCCAGTCAGGGAATACCGTCGTTTCTCCACTGGAACGATCTACAGGGTTAGTCAGCCAACTACCGTTTCGCATTAGTTGTGCCACAGTTTTGGTGGCGCTCTTCGTCGGAGGAGTGGAGCAGGTGAGCTCGCGGTCGCCAACCGGCCGTCTCCGCAGGAGGTCCCATCTGGAGGTTTTATGGCAGCAGGGGATTAAAAGAGGGATTAGTGCTGCTAAGAGGAAAGAAGGATGTCAGCCAGGGTCTCGCCCCTCTCTTCTTCTTCTTCTTCACACTCTCGCACAAAACTATCCTGGAACGTAAGCTGCCCGCCTCCGCCGGTGGCCCTTTTCCCACCCTGACTCTCTCCAGTCGGTGGAGGAGTCGAGCAGCTGGCCTGTGGACAGCATTCCAGCTGCTCGTTTGGTTGTTCCACCTCTGCGTCCACATTCCAGACCCCCTGGAGGAGAAAAGAAGAGAAGAGAAGAGAAGAGAAGAGAAGAGAAGAGAAGAGAAGAGAAGAGAAGAAAAGTTTGAGAACGAATAGAAGCTCCAAGTTCAGCCTGTAACTGCACACTCGGCTGGGTACAGAGAAGAAACAAAAAAAGCGCATGTGATCGGCTTTAGAATCAGAGTGGAGGCAGTGAAGCAAGAGAGCCCCCATCCCCCCATGCCCCCATCCCCCCTCCGCCCCGGCTGCTTGCGGGGGGGCCCTTCTCTGAAAAGCTCTGTCCTGAGAGCCGGCGGTGACAGGCTGTGGGTAACCTTCGGAGAGACAGAGAGAGGCCTGCACAATGACCCCCTTCTCGACAGTCGGAGGCCCCGCCAACCACCGCCAACACCCCCGCCACGCATGAGAGGAGCCAGCACTGCCAGGGCCGGAACAATGGGGCCTCTATTAACGGATTTGTCGCAAAGGATGGCAAACCGTCCCTGGGAATCTCCTAGAGGGGTGTTCGAATGTTCCAAACCAGAAAAATACCATCGATCCTCAACCGGTATCAGGCGACGAGCGTCTGACACCATTTAGGGGCCACAATCGTGCCGTCCTTCAAATAAGCACCCTTCAGGTCCAAACAGACTACCGGGCTTCAAAACAACAGCTTCTCTTGGCCATTTTGGGCCACATCTTGCGTTCCAGGACCGCCTCGTCACTCCACAAACCCATTTTAGTCCCTTTTGGAGCTGGGTTGGTACAGCCACAAAAGCCTTTTAAAGCGATTACCTCGGATTAGCAGGCATGAGACTAGAACCCAGGCTGGGTGCTCCCAACGGGCCTCTGCCAACAATGCAATCACTCCGATCATTACCCGACTTGGACTTTTCCACCAATAACACCTTTATAGGGGGTGAAATGATCCTTCTTTACGAGTGTGCTAGCCTTAACGCCGCAGATTGAAGGTGAAAAATGAAAATGAAAACGTCTTTTCAGTCATTTCAGTCTTCTGCTTTTTACCCAGGACAGGAAGAGTTAAATGTGTCAATTGGCTGGGCTCTCCCATCTATGTTCTCTGCCCTAAACTTCCTGCGTTGCGTTGGAGGACGTGTGTTTGGCCTGCACGTGTGTGCGTGTGTGTGTGTGTGTGTGTGTGTGTGTGTGTGTGTGTGGGAGAGCTGCAGAGGCTCAGACCAAAGCCTGCCCCCTTTCTGGAATGTAAAGCAGTGCTCTCCGTCTCTCCATGTGCTGGCTGTGTTTTTAATTTGCTTCGGTTAGAGCGAGGTCATAGGTCACGGATCTGTGGCGCAGCAGCAGCAGCAGCAGTCAAACGGCTACGTTTCTGTGCGGGCGTGGGCCGCAACCGCTCTTCGCTCGTTTTCAGGCCTCGTGAGCCGTTTCTATCAGAGCTCCCTGGGGTGGCGGTTTTTCCTACCTGAGTCGGGCGACGCCTCCTGGCGCAGGGTCACGTCGCTTTGTCCACGCTGTGCTTCTGATACCCCAGCTGCCTCATGACCTCGCTGCAGTAGGCCTCCACCTGGTTTATCTGCTCCACATTCAGGCGCTCCCTCCAGGCGTAGATGGCCTCTTTGGCGTCCCTGGATGAGATCAGGAAGGGCCTATCCGAAGAATATCCCTGGCCTCGGGTCATGTTCAGGGCAAACCTCTCCAGAGCGGGAAAACTGGAGAGGTTGGCGAAGCGGAACATTCTCTGCAGCTCCTCCATGGGGTGCAGGACCAAGTCCTCGTAACGGACCCGGTGGTAGTTCTTCCTCAGCCAGGGAGGCGCGTTCATCACCAGCAACATGTCGCTCAGCCAGTTGTCGCAGATGAGCTCCATGGCGCTGGAGACGTAAATCTCCGCCCGGTTGACTTTGCTGCTGGGAACCAGCAGCCGCTTGTACTTGTCGTTCTGTTTCTTGCTGCGGAGCACCTGGATGCTCTCCCTCACCAGCGCCTGCTTGGACTTTAAGCGGGAATTGTGCACAGCTCTGGGGTCTCGGAAGAGCTGGACGATCTGGAGGTTTATCGCCGGGTCTTTCACCAGAGGAACCAGCGTGCTCAGGTCCAAAACGCGCACGCCTTTGATGACCATCACTGGGTACTTTTTACATTCCCTCTCCAGCTCTCGAATGTCTCGTTTTTGGCATTTTGCGCACCGCTCCTCCTTCACCATCCCGATTTCGTGGCGCTTGTGCGCGTCGCACAGCGGCTCCGAACATATGACTTTGTTGGTCTTCCAGCCGAATATGAAGGACGTGGTGATGTTCTGCGAGCCCGCGTAAAGTTTGAGCACGGAGAAATCGCAGCGGTACAGGCCGTTCATCATGTCGCGCACGGCGCCCTGGAGGCTCCCCGCGTCCCCCGGGTACAGGGCTTGCCAGATGTGCCACATCGGCTCGTACAGGTAAAAAACGCTGGGGTGCTGGTTGAACAACTCCCCCAGAAAGGACGAGCCGGTCCTCCATGTGGCGTGCAGGTAGATGTGCGTCCTCGCCTGGCTCCTGTTGACGGACAGCTCGGCGGCTTCGCTGCCGTTCACTTTGTCTCCGTTATCCCACAGCAGCGCCACGGTGTTCTCCAGATCTGGGCATCTGGGCTGCGGAGAGAGTCCATTTCTCGCGTTTTGCGCGGATTTATCACGGTAATCTAAAACGTACGGAACGAGAAGAAGCAAACCCGAATATGCCAGGATCAAAACCAAGTATTTCTTGTGTAGCCTCCTCTTCATTTCCTTTCCCGGGGAGGGAGCTGCGTGGGCTCGGAGGTCGGCGCGGCGCGTTGTGTGCACCGGGGTTGCTTCAGTGAAGTTATGCGTCCGAGAGGGAGGATCGTGCGTGTGCGTGTTTCTGTGTGTGTTTCTGTGTGTGTGTGTGTGTGTGTGTGTGTGTGTGTGTGTGTGTGTGTGTGTGTGTGGGTGTGTGTGTGGGTGGGTGGGTGGGGGCCGCTAAACCACGCCCCATTAAAGACAATACGATGGATTATTTACCCTATTTGCACAAATGTCGCCAGAGTAATAGTTGTTTTTCATTTGTAACCTTTTCATTTGACCAATTTACTAATTCCTATAGAAAAACAACTGAAATTTGGCCACGGACTGGATTTTTTTTTTAATTTATAGAGTCTTGGTGTGAAAGTGACGTTTTAGGAACGCTCCGGAATGCAATGAATTATGGGAAATTGCAAGACTTTATTCCACTATTGCTTGTTTCTTGTCATTGGTCAGAGAAGAGCAACGCTACCTAACTCGACGTTTAGAAACAGTAAAGATTCGCGTTCGGGTCAAAAAATACAATAATTTGAGACAGTTTTAAGGCTTCCTGTCAGCCGGCGCATGCGCACTTCTCCACTGCCGGAGACGAACGCTGCGCGGTAACGAAGGAGCCAATGGAGGGCTAACTGTGGCCGCTCTTCCTCCTCTACACATTGGATTGACTCTCCATCATTGTTTTTGATGCCTCCAAAACAGTCGCCAACCCAACACGAAACCAATCCGCTGCATGTAGATCGTCTAACGTCAAAGTAACTGCGGCGCTTGAAGCCAGCATCATCATCATGGCTCACTGGACCGAATTCGAGAAGGAGACGGAGAAAGAAACCAAGAAGCTTATAAGGCGCATCAGCGGGGTCGAAGATGAGGATGACCAGAATTTTCAGCTTGCGGTGAAATTCGCTTGGTCGAATTTTAGGTAATTTGCCCGTTGGACGATGTATAATCTGCATAGCCTGTCGTGCGCTAACATGTAAACACAGATCCTGATGCTAGTTACAGCGGTGCGTTTTCTTGACAGGTTTCATCGTTTTCTGGATGTTGACAGCCATAAAGTTCAACGCAGTATAAATGGGTAAGCAGGGCAGCCTATATTTCCGATGCGTTTTAACGGAATCACACCACTTTTGCACTATTTCACCACTAAGACCGTCTTTTGTGCCGTATTTTGCGCCCCTGTCGTGAAGTGCACCCCCTGTTCTATTTGCCGTAAAATGCAGCCCCTTAACTCTCCCCAGGAAAACGTTACGTCCATTAAACACACTCTGGTAGTCTCTTCTCCTTACAGCTAAAAGTATTTGATACTGGAATCAACGAGGGGAAAAATACACAGATTGGTGCTTTTTACGGCATTCACGTGGCTCTTTTCTGATAAAGAAAACAAAGGGGGGGAAGCACATTTAATGGCAGGCAGAACAAGATGTGCAAATAACATTTGGCACAGTACGTCATGCTTTCTGATCCATTCATTTATGAAAACAGTGACTAATTAGTTAGTTTTTGATGCATCGTTTTTAGCCAACACTGGGACATTGGTGTGTGACTTACCCTAGAACAACAACATGCCAACAGCGTGTCATTTTGATCACACTTTAACATCTTTATGCCTTGTAATGTCTTACAGAATCTATGATAAACTTATGGTCCATTCAGACCTAAGAAAGGCTGAAAGCTGGGCGAGGTTGACCGAGGAGTTCCTGAACTCACCTTTACCTAACACAAATGGAACAAAGGTATAGATGCCTCAAATGTGATATATGGGGAAACTCCAAACAAAAATGACAGTTTTGTAAAAATCTTGTAGTGCAGGATGTTTCCTCACAGCCACGGTGTTGTGACTTTGACTGGTAAAACGTTGCATCACAGTTTTGGCTCGTTACAGACTGATGTACACTACAGTGTGCTGTCGCTGCTGCTGATCTTATCAGGATCCCCCTCGAATACAGACTTCACAGAGAGACCCAGGGTCAAGGAGGCCGGTGAGCAAAACAAACGCACGCTAGGACGCACAATAACAGACGCGCAAACCTGCACAAGATGCCTCATTTGAATGTGCAGACCCAGAGGACACCTTTGACTGGGCCAAGTACCTGATGGAGGGTGAGGACTTTGAGACAGGACCATACCCAGACACCCCGGTGAGTCAGCTGTTTCCGCCCCCCGAATCTACAGTAAATCTGCACTTAATAATGTCAAAAAGAACAAACTTCTGTTTTGACATTATCTAATCTTCTGCGCATAATGGATCTATTATTGTTGCTAAGGTACCATGAGCTGGACTGGGAAGCATTTAGCAGAAATGAATCCGTTGTGGCTGAATTTCAGGAGTGGTCGGAGGAGGAGAGGGAGGACGATGACAGCCAGCAGCCAATCAGCAGGGAAGACTCTGGGATCCAGCTGGACAGAACGCCACAGGAAGACCAAGACACCAGCAACAAGACGATACCAGTGACGTGGACAGGTGCCAACTGGTCTAACAAGAAGTGATGATAAAACCACTTTACCGAAGCATTGTTGATTGTTGTGTGTGTGTGTGTGTGCGCGCGTGCATGTATTTGAGCCCTTTTCGAGTCTGAAAATACTTCCATGTTCTTTAATCCTAGTGGGGGAACCTGATGCCCGGGCATGGCTTGAGCAGCACATAGTGACGCCCTATTGGGTGACCCAAGCTCCTCGTTTCCCCCACAGCTTGCACTTACACTCTAACCTGCTCAACGTGTGGTAAGAAACTAAACTGATGTATGTTTGTTGTACCGAGCACTCCATTTTCCAATTTTTGTAAATATGACCAAAAAAAGCGATTAAAGGAGTATGTCTCCTCTCAGGGACCAGCACTTGTATAACACGGATCCGCTGTACCTGCCAGAGGAAAAGGCCTTTGTCACAGAGACCCAGGTGATACGAGAGACATTGTGGTAAGATAAAATGTTGTTTTTATTAGTCACATTTAATCTATGCTTCTGCTCATGTTGGTTTTTCTGGATTCTGTTATTTAGGCTGTTCTCTGGAGTTAAGAAACACTTTATATTCCAGCAACATGACGGGAAAGTATCCGTAAGGAACAATGTGGTGGTCACTCATCTGACCAGTGTAAGTCAGAGCTCTGTCACTGAAGGTTCTTTTTTTCCGTGATTGTCACCAGTCTTTTCTTTGTTTGCGCTGCAGAATTGCCTGCACTCGGTGCTGGAGCACATTGCTGTGTACGGGCAGGCGGTCTTCAGGCTGCAGAGGTTCATAGATGAGGTGACCGGATACAGCTCGGAACCGTGCCCGCCCAGCTCGGGCTCCTCCTACAATTCCAGGAAGGGTTCTGAATATGAGCCGCCGTTCAGGACCTACCAGGCATTTGTGTGGGCGCTCAACAAGTATTTTACCAGCTTCAAAGAGGAGCTCACCACAATCGAAAGAGAGCTCATATGTAACGGTAAAGCCGAGATTGTAAAGCATTTAGCAGTGTTTTTCTGTGCTGCTGACTTGTTAGCACCAGTTGTTTGTTAACTTTGGGGCTTTTGGAACTATTGTTCAGCGGTAACACTCTTAAAAATGTCATAATAGGTATTTAAAAATGGCCAGCGAGGACGTGGGCGAAGCAGTGTTTAATGTGCTGACTGATGTTGCAGATGAGACCATCACCCTGTCTGCCGTTCTGGAGCGGCTCAACCCTCACCTGGCACAGATCAAAGTGCTGCACCGGGTCTTCTGTACCGGGGTGGCAGAAGTCCCACCCGGGACTCCAAACGTGGTGCGGGCCTCCCACTTGCTCAACACCTTGTACAAAGCCATCATTGAGTACGACAGTGTCGGGGAGGCATCGGAGCAAGTGGTGAGCTTGTCCCGAGTGCGACAGGATGCAGAGTTAGATGTTGGCTAACTGGCGTGCTGTCCTCATCGTCTAGGTGGCCCTGTTATTCTCTCTGTGGACAGAGACAGTCAGACCGTATCTGGAGATTGTGGACGAGTGGATCGTTCACGGCCACTTGTTTGACCCTGCAAAGGAGTTCATCATCCAGAGGTAGTGCGTGCTGCAGATGTCGCCTCGTGTTTTTTGTGTGTTTGTCATAGTTGTGCGTTCCTGAGATGCATATCCAGGCAGGTGGCAGCGCATCTGTTGCCACAGCTTTAAAGTATTTCAGGACCTTGTAAGATTTAACACAATCAGAAATTTTCTTATGTCTGATCTCTTTTCTCCAGCCAACATACTTTTTTTAGGATTTTGACCAGTTGTCAGGGCTTTTTTCTGTGACTCATCACTTCCTATAGTTCCCCTGCAGAACCTAAAAGTGTACAAGAACCAAATGATTTCCTGAGTGATTTGCATCTCTAAAAATGCAGAAATGTGCGATGTTTTACGGAAATGTGTGATGTTTCACATTACTTAACAGCAACTGCTGATAAACAACTGTAGCAGAGAAAGTTTACCCTCGACATGGATTATTTGCACTGTTTTGCACATTTTTATTAAATTTAAATAAATATTGCTTTTTTAAATTTTGGAATTAAGGTTGGCAGCATGTTTCTTTTTAAAATGAATAACAGCAACTCCTACTAATCCTATTTTTCCACAGGAACAAGGATGTCCCAGTGAACCACAGGGACTTTTGGTACGCCACCTACACCCTTTACAGCATATCTGAAACCGTGGAGAACGAAGAGAAACTGAGCGATGCGGCCAGCGGCAGCTCTGGAGGGGATCAGGGCTCCAGCACCAGGCAGCTGACCATGGTGTCCTTCCTCAAACCTGTCCTCAAGCAGATCATAATGGCCGGGAAATCCATGCAGCTTCTCAGGAATCTGGACAGCAAGGACTCGGAACAGCCGGAGAGATCATCTCGGGGTCGGTGTTTTTGTGCGGGTTTTTGTTGTAGATCTTCGCCTTCATTTACAGCAATTGTTACATCACAGATGCAGAGAGGAAGAGTTTGTACACACTGTTTCTGGAATCGGTGCAGTCCCGCCTGTGTAGCCAGGAGGGGTCACCTGCAGACACCACGACCCAACAGCAGGCCACTACGAGGAGCCTCGTGAGGATGCAGTCCATCGTCGCACAGCACCTGGAGATTGACAACGTCCATGACCCACTATTGGCCACCAACTTTGCCAGGTGGACCACACCCACATTTCAATGGAATATGTATTTATTTTTAAACAAATTCAAAACGATTAGTATTTTTATTTGTGACTTTTATCCAGAGATTATTTTCTGAACTTGTGCGTCGGTTTTCAGGCTGTACCTGGAACAGAGGGACTTCCACGAGCGGTTTTCCGGAGGCGACTTCATCGTGGACCGCTCGTCTCAGTCGGTCACCTGCCAAACGTTTGAACTCACCCTGCGCTCGTGTCTCTACCCTCACATTGAGAGGAGGTACATTGAGTGCTGTGGAAACCTAATGAGGACTCTGAAAAAGGACTACAAGTAGGTGTCACGGGCCCACAGCTGGAGCCTGGATCCCTGCAGGGAGCTTCAGCTCTGTGGTCTTCCCCCAGGATTCTGGAATATCTGCAAGCTATGAGGAACTACTTCCTGCTGGAAGCTGGGGACACCATGTACGACTTCTACACGGCCATCTTTGACAAGGTGCAGGAGAAGGAAAGCTGGCAGCAGCCCTCTTTCCTTAATGTTCAGTTACAGGAGGCGGTGGGACAGCGCCACCCCGAGGACAGCAGCAGGTACTACCCATTCCCTGCGTCTCATTCTAATTCATTCATTAAAATTCTATTTAAAACCATGGTAATATCAATATATCAAAACATCAAATTGCAGGTTGTCTGTCTTCTTGGAGCCCATCGACCCTGCCAGGAAAAAGCATCCCGTTAACAATCTGGAGGTGCTGACCCTCAGTTACAAGGTGGACACCAAGGCCGTCTTAGCAAAGTCTTACCTTTGTTTTGAATGTGCGGCACTGACTCGTTATTTTTCCTCCAAAGGTGCCCTGGCCCGTTGACATTGTGATTAGCTCCGAGTGTCAGAAGATCTACAACCAAGTGTTTCTCCTTCTTCTGCAGATCAAATGGGCCAAATATAGTTTAGATACACTCAGGTTCAGTGGTGAGGAAAACAGACTGGATGCGACAGGGGATTCTCTGATTGTATCACTGCTAATGGGCGACGTCTGTTTCTTTCAGATCTAACAGATGCCACTAGAAAAGTGGAGGAAGGTTCAGCGGAAGAGGTTAAAGGCAGAGAGGCCATCAAAGAGCAGGTTCACCGAATGTGCCTGCTCAGGGTCAAACTCATGCACTTTGTCAACAGTCTCCATAATTACATCATGACCAGGGTGAGTTGAGGTGGAGAACCGAAGACCTGGATGATCATCTGCATGTTTTAGCTTAATTATGTCTATTTTGTGTTACCCTGATAATATTTTTGCAAATCAATAAGGAGTTAAAATGACTTTGGTGTGTTTAGCATATGTAGCCAAAGCATGACCTGTTGAAGTTTACATGGTGCACTGTAATAAAATGTAAATGGAGATATATTGGTTGTTATAAAGTTTAGTCTGGCTATTTAGTGTGTACCACAACTACTATTATTTGAAGTTTTTGTGCATTTACTGACTTGATTTATTGCAGGCTTCAGTCTATTTATTATAAAACCTGAGAATCTGAAGTGTTACATTTGTCTGCGTTATGGGTTGGCAGATTCTACACAGCACAGGGCTGGAGTTCCAGCACCAAGTGCAGGAGGCGAAGGACCTGGACCAGTTAATCAAGATCCATTACAGATATTTGGCAACAATCCACGACCGCTGCTTGCTGAGAGAGAAGGTAAAGAACGCCGGCGATCCGCCACTGAAGCAGCTCTAGCCGCTAAGCTGCTGTGTTTTGTTTCCTCAGGTCAGTTTTGTGAAGGAGGCCATAATGAAGGTTCTGAATCTAGTCCTCATCTTCTCTGATCGATGGCAGGCTGGTTTTGGGGCCTGGAAGTAAGAATCTTTCTCTAAATACAAAGGAAATATGTCATAGCCAATGTGATTTATGGTGTGAAATGATGTTTCTCTTCAGGATTGAGTCCATTGACAAAATGGAATCGGACTTCAAAAACTGTCACATGTTTCTTGTGACAATACTCAATAAAGCTGTGTGTCGCGGCTCCTTCCCTCATCGTGAGTAAACTGGTTCTGCTCTTGAAGTCCCTCCGTTAAAGTAAATGTGTTGACGTAATGCTCATTATGTTCTCCCCTTGGCCCATTTTAACCGATAAAGACATTAAAGAAGAACCTCTCTGTTCTTGTCTGCAGTGGAGTCTCTGGCTCTCTCGCTGATGGCAGGGTTTGAGCAGTGCTGAGCGAGCGTGCACGTGCTGCTTTTGATGCGCTGGACTCACATGCACTGGTGGCTCCTGCTCTGTCTTCTGCCTGTCGTCTCCTCGCTGTCAGCGTTCACAAAACCTCCATCAACTTTGTAGAAAAATACAAAAAAGAAGTGTATGTTTTGTAATTAGATGTTTTGTATGACATGAAACTGCTTAATGAAATTGTGTTTATAAAAGTGCTTAATAAAAGGATATAAAGTTGTCTAATGCTCATGAGCAGGTTCGTGTACACTCTTACAACTGATGTGCTTTTTTTTACCTTGACAAATTTGAAGATACTTAGCTTATTGTAAAATTTATTCTAATTTCATTTTCTCTTGAGAATTGTACGTCTGTAAGCCTTTAACAACCAGCTCTTGCTGTGGAGACACAGCGTTGTGGGCATCAGCGCCACGATGAGCAGCGTTCTACAGGAACCCAGCGTAAAGGGATTTCTGAGTAACATCTATTTTAATCTTGCTTCAATCAGGTCTCATTAGGAAAAGCTGCACATATTCAGAACTCAGGCGAGCTGTGTCCAACTGGACCTGCTCACTGTCAAAGGCCCAGCTTCGGGGTTTGCCCGGTTGAGTCAGACTTTGTTTTTTCTTTCCATTCACAAATATCTGGTTGGTATATTTAGGAAGGATTAGTCTTATCCTCTTACTCTGGTTTATCTTGGAGTGAACTCAGCCATCCTCAGGGACTCAGTGGTTGGCAATTTAAACACCTCGACCGGCGTTTGCATGTTGTGTTGTGTGGGTTTAAAATGGTCACTTTTTACACATTTCTAAGGAATTTTTTGCTGGTTTTCAATCAAATTTGTATATACAATTAATATTCACTGTAGGATTTTAAACAAGTTTAAAATAAAGACAATAAATCATCCAAAAGGTATTTTCCCAAACATTAAATGTGAACTTTGATAAATGTTGCTTAGTTTGAACATTACTTTGGAACATTTGGATTTGTTTTTTATGCTCTAATACCTGATTTTAGGTTTGATAAAGTCACACAATACAGGTGTGGTGTGCGTGTGTGCGTGCGTGTGTGTGTGTGTGTGTGTTCATTGTCCTGCTAGGCCTCCATTCTACTGTACATTCCTGGCAGCGCTTTCATCCTGCGCTCGCGCCCGCTTTCATCCTGCGCTCGCGCCCGCTTTCATCCTGCGCTCGCGCCCTAGCGGAGCGGCGCCGCAGCGCGGCCGCGAGCCGAGTTTCCTGTTGCGCTTCCCTGCTTGCGGGACAGGAACTCCCTGCTCGGCTTCTCTCCCCGCCCATGGTCGCAACTCCAACCCAGGAAAGATTCCTCTGCTCGACGACGGGCAGCGAAAGCAGCGCTTTTTGCTCCTTTAGCCCTCGACCTGCTCGCCCGGACGCGGCTTACATGGCGCTGGGGCTGCGCTTCTGACCGCACAAGTTGTCCCAGAGGCCAGCGCGAACTCCGGGTGAGTTTCACAGCTTTTCCCCTCCCCGACCAAGTTAGCCTCGGTGGGAACCCGCGCTCCGGGTGACACAGTTTGGGCGTAGCTCTTTTACCCATTTGCGAGGATATTTTTCAGGCAACAACTCAAGCCCGGGGACTGTCCAGGGTGGGCGGCCGGGCCGGGCCGGGCCGGGCCGGGCCGGGCCGGGTCGGGCCGGGCCAGGGCAGCGGCCCGGCCGCGTCCTGCCTGCAGGCCCGGGCTCCGACCTGGCCCAGGCCGCGACGCGGAGCTCGGACCAGCTTGGAGGACCACCAGCGGGGTTCTCTCTGGCTTTATCACCGGCCTTTATCACTCCTGCCGACACCCACGCGAACATTAAACGCGAGTTTGCGTACACACACACACACACACACACACACACACACACACACACACACACACACACACACACACATACAGGTGCCGACATGGGTGGATGATTAGTGCTCTTTATCTGTCCTTCTGCCTTTTGCGATTGTTTCTTCGGGAAGTTTTGGAGTAGGATTGGCGTCTTCGGGAGTCCCCTTTTCCTGTTTCCACCCTCCAGATGTTGCTGTGGCTGTTTTCACCATTAAGTGCAAAAGTGAACTCGAAACTCTGGAATTCCACAGCATCTACCATCCACCTTCTGTCCGACACAACAGGACAGAGCCGAGTCCCCTTCTAGTCATTTAAGTCGTAAAACTGGCTAAAAGACACAAGAGAACATTCAGCTTGACCAGAAGAGGAGCAGTTTCACTGTTAAATCTACATTCTGGATGACTGAGCTGATGTTCTTTAAGAACTGGTTAAAGAATTCACCCTGGTTAGCGCATCGGGATCAATAGGATCCAGATATTGTGGTTTTTTTGCCAGATATTATCCCACATTTCATTCACACTGTGTTTAAGTTGCAATTTTGGTGTTTTAGTACCGCGATTCTCCCATTTCATGCCTAAAGAAAGCACACAAATCCGTTCTGATTCTGCTCCAACTCCTCTTCCAGACCTTTGGAAAAGCAGCAAACGTGCAGCAACAAGGCTGGTACTGGTTAAAATACTCACATCAATGATGTTTACTTTAAATATAGACATCCCTGACCTGATATATCATGATTATGGATTTTTTAGGAAATGAGTCGTTTCCCATCAGCCTTATTTTTGCTTTTGGTTGGTAAGATTGGAGAACAGGAAGGAAAGCAAAGGAGTGATACTGATGAGACGTGTCACACTGATGGTCAATCTGCAGATCATCTGGTGAGAGCGGCTATCCCTCCGTGTCATTCAGTGGTTTTTCTTACGTATTCTTATCTATTTTGACATCCTGAATAAAATTCAGTGTGGCGTAATTGGTGCGGTGAATGCTACTGAAACCTAATTCAAGGGTTTCTCTTTCCTACTTTAGGTCTAGAACTATTTTGAAAGGTGTTCAGAGGTTTGTTTTGCTTCAGTTTCATAGTTGTGTTTTTTTTCCTTACAAGAAGGTGAAACAGGTCTGGAGGAACATAAGGAGGAACATAAGGAGGAACATAAGGAGGAACATAAGGAGGAACATGAGGAGCACAGCCATTCGGCTCAAAAACGAGATCACAGAGAAGGTGGAAAAGTATCTGATTAGCAATGGGATACTTGATTAAAGAGAAAATGTAGTGGTCAGACGTTCCTAAAAGGCCACCGAAGCTGGTAACTTTTTAAAAATGGTGGTCAGATTAGAATTCGCATGAAAACATCTTTAAAAAGTTTCCAAAGTGATAAAGGAAACCTGCCAGACACGGAGGCAGCGCTATGATGTGAACACTGGGGTTGGCATCAGAGCCAGCTTTGGTCATGATTGTGCGGCGGACGAGAGCGGCGTCCTACTGCTGACGGGGACGTTCGAGGGCAGAGCAGAGGGATGGTGGCGATGGAGAAGACCTCTGTTAGCAAACACAGCAGCGGAAACATAAATAAACAAATGAAGCTGGCACCTGAGGCTGATGTGGTGAAGTGCGGAAGTGTGGGTGACGATGTGAACCGCAGGAGCCGAAGCTTCTGAAATGGTAGTTTTAAGAGTCAGAAAAGAGGGGAACTACCCCCAGAATAAAGAGGAGGGGTGTGCTGAGGCTGTGAATGTGGACCTGGCGGGGGGGCGGTGGCGGGGCTGGGGCCTAGAGGGGAGTGTGCAGACGGGGTAAACCTGACGGAGCTGCACTGTTGGCGATGATCTTCAGATCTTTAACATTTTTTTATTCTCAAAAAAATAAAGGACAGAAGGTTTGTGCGGAGCAGAATGAGGAATCGTCGGGCCCCCACCCCCTCAGACTTTTGGCTGAACCATTGAGCAAGATCTGAAAACTGCTTTGCATATCACTTCCCCTTTGGGTTCCTCTGCTTTTTTAAAACCTGCTCACAAGACTTCCAGACTGTTTTATAACCACGTCTGCAGTTGTCAAGCTTTGTTGTGTCCTGGTACTAGGAAAAAACCCAGAAATGCAAAAGAAACTGCACTAGTTGGTGGAGTTCCTAGATTTGAGAACCTCTGGTGAAAAGCGCTGACGTGCTGAAGCCCGCTTTGCCCCCGTTAGCCTGCCGTTTGCAGAACAGTCCCTTTTGTTTCTGTTCTGAAACGAGCAGTGGGGTTTTGTTAGCAGGTCTGCAGAGCGTCGCTCTGCACCAGAGCGCGTCTGGGCCCGGCTGCTTCTGTTTGCATCAAGGAATGGTAAATATTTCTGAAGGTTCTGGCACCTTTAAGCATTCTGTACTCTCAGATGTGGCTGACACCGGTGGAAAAGCTCCACTTTTCTGTGGTCTCCTCTCCGACCTGGTCCTGTGTGTCCTGTGACCACGGGCCTTTTGTGTCGCTGGGTGTGTTTTTCTCCTCTTTAATTTAACCCTGACTGGTGTCCTTCGTCCTCGCCAGCACCATGACATCTGCAGTGACTTTGGAGGACGCGCTCTCCAACGTGGACCTGCTGGAGGAGCTGCCTTTGCCAGATCAGCAGCCATGCATCGAACCCCTTCCCTCCTCCGTCATGTACCAGGTCAGTGCTGAACACACACCCCCCGGGAAACTCCAATTGCAGCAATGTCAATCAGGCAGGGTAACTGGCAGCTTTCGGTGCGTCCGGTCGTCCTACAGCTGTACAGCGGCGGCGTGCTTTGTAACCAGCGTTTTCCATCTCCCCTCAGCCCAACTTCAACACCAACTTTGAGGACCGGAACGCCTTCGTGACTGGCATCGCTCGCTACATTGAGCAGGCTACAGTTCACTCCAGCATGGTACGTTTTTGCTGTAAATGCACCGTCAGAGGTTTGTCAAAAACTGGATTTGGTTAGAGTCTCTGGTTGCTTCTCTGTTTACTTGTCCTCGTTTAAACCTTTTGTTCCGTTGAAGCCGGGCTAATGCACTGGCCTACCCAAGTGTGCACCTTAAGGATGCAGTGGTTTTCCTGTAGATTTCTCTATGGGTTTGGCTGATTTCAGTTCTCTTTGTTGAATTAGAATGAGATGTTGGAGGAAGGGCAAGAGTACGCCGTCATGCTTTACACCTGGAGGAGCTGCTCACGCGCAATCCCGCAGGTAACCAACCAAAACATCAGCTTTCTGTAGGTGGCTGCAGTTTCCACGTCCACAGACTCTCCAGGTCTTACAGACTGGTGTCAGGCTGAGGGTAAATCTGACAGATGATGCTGTGTCTCAGGTGAAATGCAACGAACAGCCCAACAGGGTGGAGATCTATGAGAAGACGGTGGAGGTCCTGGAACCAGAAGTCACCAAGCTGATGAATTTCATGCATTTTCAGGTATTTAGAATCATGCGTCCAGTGGGGATTTTCTTTTCTCTCCTTCTGCATGAGGCCGGCCTGATGACAGACCTGCTGTGGCCTCTCCTGCAGCGCACGGCCATTGACCGCTTCTGCGGAGAAGTGCGGCGCCTGTGCCACACAGAGCGCAGGAAAGACTTTGTCTCCGAGGCCTATCTGCTGACTCTGGGGAAGTTCATCAACATGTTTGCTGTGCTGGATGAGCTGAAGAACATGAAATGCAGCGTCAAAAATGATCACTCTGCCTACAATACGGTACCCTGAAGACCTGTTTGTGTACTGTAAATACGCCGTTATCCAAACAGACACTAGATGGCAGGAATGCTCAGTGGCGTTTATTGCTTTAAGTGGAGGTGTGCGTCTAGCAGACTGAAAGTAGATTTTCGCTAAGTTACTGTAGTTGCTGTTATATTTTGCAGTACTTTTATCATTTGGATTGACGTGGCTGTCTGAAAACTGTTTTAAATGTGTCCTTTGCGCAGAGCTGCCCAGTTTCTCCGAAAAATGTCTGAGCCTTCGTCCATCCAGGAGTCTCAGAATCTGTCCATGTTCCTGGCAAACCACAACAAAATCACTCAGGTTGGCCACAGCTCTTCTTTTCGCTGGGCTGATTAATGCTTGACGATGTTGATCATATAGTCCGTGTGTGCATGTGTCCATTTTGTTTCATGTCTCATCCTGTCAGAGGAACTTATGGTGTAGTCGAGTGTACTTTAACCGCCTTCTCATTCATCCTCCGCCAGTCCCTGCAGCAGCAGCTGGAGGTGATAAACGGCTACGAGGAGCTGTTGGCAGACATTGTCAACTTGTGTGTCGACTACTACGAGGACAAGATGTACCTGACACCCAGCGAGAAGCACATGCTGCTCAAAGTAGGTCTGCCTGCCTCAAATCACCATGGCGACCGGTCCGCTCGCTTTAAACACACATTTGAACTGTGTCTTAGGTCATGGGGTTCGGCTTGTACCTTATGGATGGGAACAGCAGCAACATTTACAAACTTGATGCCAAGAAGAGAATTAATTTGACCAAGATTGACAAGTTTTTCAAGGTAGGAAAATTATTTCTCCAATTTCCCTGTACCATACAAGGGTGGTGATTACCATTCGAATTGTGTTCATATTGATGTTTTATTTGTTGTTTTTAATGTTGTTCAACATGGCAAAACCTACAAATGACCTACATATGAGTTATTTCCTTTCTGTTTATTAGCTTATTAAAACTTTGATGTCTGCACATTTCTTGTTTTCTTTTTTTAACGTTCTGCTAATGAGTTTGGTCCATCCATCCAACCAACCATCCAACCAACCAACCAACCAACCGACCGACCGACCACCAATCTGTGCTGATCAGAGGTCTTTAGTGGAATCTCAGACCAACCCTAACTGGTTTTTTTGTGGCCACTTGCAGCAACTCCAGGTGGTTCCTCTGTTTGGGGACATGCAGATCGAGTTGTCTCGATACATCAAGACCAGTGCTCATTTTGAAGAGAACAAGTCCAGGTAAAAGAAAATGTTCCACATGTTGTTTTAGGCTTCTCTCCCCTCCCCTTCAGCTGCGGCATCAGGCCAACCTAAAGCGTTTACCTGCACATTGGGTTTGTTTTTGTGCTGCTAAAACTCCTGCAGGGGTGCGGCTCTCCTGATTTGCTTGCGTTTTATCGTAGGTGGACCTGCACATCTATATCCAGCAGCCCTCAGTACAACATCTGCGAGCAGATGATCCAGATCCGCGAGGATCACATGCGCTTCATCTCGGAGCTGGCGCGCTACAGCAACAGTGAGGTGGGTACAAGCACCGAGGAGCTGGCAGTTTTGGTAGTTTTGGAGAGTGTCACAGTGTGGTCATCTGTCTCTGAAGGTGGTGACTGGATCAGGCCGTCAGGAGAGCCAGAAGACAGACACTGAATACAGGAAGCTGTTCGACCTGTCCCTGCAGGGCATGCAGCTGCTCTCTCAGTGGAGCGCGCACGTCATGGAAGTGGTGAGGAAATGCGACCCATGCACTTTCATGTTGTCATGTTCCGTGCGATGTCAAATCTCTGAGCTCATTTTCGTCTCCTTTCCACAGTATTCATGGAAGCTGGTCCATCCAACGGACAAGTACTCCAACAAGGAGTGTCCTGACAACGCTGAGGAGTACGAAAGAGCCACCAGATACAACTACACAAGCGAGGAGAAGTTTGCTCTGGTGGAGGTCAGTGATGGTTCAGCGCTGTGTCATGCAGGTCGGTTTTGTCACTGACCGGACCGCTTGCGCCTGGCAGGTGATCGCAATGATAAAAGGACTGCAGGTGCTGATGGGACGTATGGAGAGTGTGTTCAACCACGCCATCCGCCACACCATCTACTCGGCCCTGCAGGACTTTGCCCAGGTCACCCTGCGGGACCCCCTTCGACAGGCTATCAAGAAGAAGAAAAATGTCATCCAGAGGTAGCAGCGCCGCCGTTATTTCATGGGGCTTTTTGTGAATGTTTTTTTGTGCTGATGGGTAACAGAGGAGGCTTTATCCCACAGCTGTAGGATGCATCTGCCTGTAAGCCTCTACTCAAAAACAATTCATGCTCTTTTTGCGCTGCCCTCTGACTGCAGCGTCCTCCAGGCCATCCGCAAAACTATTTGTGACTGGGAGACCGGTCGGGAGCCGCACAATGACCCTGCCCTGCGGGGGGAAAAGGATCCCAAGGGTGGCTTTGACATCAAGGTTCCTCGCCGTGCAGTGGGGCCGTCCAGCACACAGGTGTCCCATTATCCCTTTGTTTCTTTCCTGTTTTCCGTTATTCTTCCCTGTTGCCTCAGCGGCCTTTCCCAAGGTCGTCCTAACTGTGGCTAGTCTGCGTTTAACCAGGCTGGCTGAGCTCTGGCAGCTACTAGTAGCGATCTGGCTGGTAGTTTTTGCTCCTTCCCCCCCCAGAGTCGACAAACACCAAAGCTCTTCTCCCACGTTAGGCAGATCTGTTAACCATCTGTGCAGTTATTTGTCCCACACGTTTTCGTATGGGCCTCGGTGACACAAACTGGAGATTTATCAGCTTAATTCTCAGTTCCAAGAAATAATCTGCTTTCACCTTCTCCTTTTTTTTATCTAAGCAGAATCAACAGATTTTAACACTAATGCTTTAAATATCAAGTGGTGTAGACCAGAGGAAACCCCAAGAATATTTTAGTGATGGTGCAGAAGCAGATACACTAGTGCCCGGTGCTCATGCATGTCTGCTGTGAAAGACCAGCGACATTTTTGTTTTTCTAAAGGTCTGATGTTCCCATTTAAGGTCATTCAAGTCTGTGAACACAATAGGGCGGTAATGTTTTTAAAATTTCCGTCTTTATTTATGTGTCCGATACGTCTGTGCAGCTCTACATGGTGAGGACTATGCTTGAATCTCTGGTAGCGGAAAAAAGTGGCTCAAAGAAGACTCTGCGTAGCAGCCTGGAGGGGCCGACAATCCTCGACATTGAGAAGTTTCACCGGGAGTCCTTCTTTTACACCCATCTGTTAAACTTCAGCGGTAAGAAGAGCCTCCTCAAAGTCTCTCCTGTGGCTCAACTGTTGTGTTTTCCTTTTTAAAGCTGTATTTTAACATTCAACAATGTTTTTTGGTAAATGTTGGTATCCCCTGTCCAAGCAGCATCACGCTTGGAAGGATCTTGGTGTCTATGATAGGCTAATTTGCACAAAAAGCTGCATTAATCGCTGAACAGAACCCTGTTTGTGACTTGGAAAATCTGTGGGAAAGTTGCTGTTTAGACTAAAGGCTAAAATATGACAAATTCCTGCAGAATCTGTAGGATTTGACTGACTTGACTGTGTCTCAGACTGTAAGCCGCTTTGGACAAAGGCGTCTGCTAATGACTGACATGTGAAACGTCATGTGCAGAGACCTTGCAGCATTGTTGCGACCTGTCCCAGCTGTGGTTCAGGGAGTTTTTCCTGGAACTGACAATGGGACGCAGGATCCAGTTCCCCATCGAGATGTCGATGCCGTGGATCCTCACTGACCACATCCTGGAGACAAAGGAAGCGTCGATGATGGAGTAAGAATAGCACACAGCATCTTTCTGTAGCCAAGGAGCTTTCCAGGAGATGGTAAACAACACTTCCAGGAAAGCTTTTGTCGTTTGACCTCAGAAGACAGTTGTAGTTGTGTGAGAGTCCGTCAAGTCCTCTTTAATCAAAACAACTGTGTGGCTTCCAGGTATGTGCTGTACCCACTGGACTTGTACAACGACAGTGCACACTACGCCCTCATTACCTTCAAAAAGCAGTTCCTATATGATGAAATAGAGGCTGAAGTAAGTACATAACAGTAGCAGCACAACTGGCGGATGGTTTACCCTCTGATTTACAGCCTTTTATCCACTCCGCCTTCGTAACTAGATTACTTGTTGTGTCTTACATGTTAGGAGCTATTTTGTTAATAACAATTTAATTCCTACCGTTTTATGATCGATTGTTGAGATTTTAGTAGAGTCTTTAGAGTGGGAAAGTACTTTTCAGTATTTAGTAAAAATGTCATTTAGCCAACACACTTATGTTAAAGCTCTTTCATTGTTTCAGGTGAACCTGTGCTTCGATCAGTTTGTGTACAAGCTGGCTGATCAAATATTTGCTTACTACAAGATTCTAGCGGGAAGGTACGTACTTAGATGACCAGTACGTGGATTTGATAAAATACAAGAAACCGTAAATAAATTCTGTTCTTTTTATTCCGCCAGTCTTTTGCTCGACAAGCGTTTAAGAGCCGAGTGCAAGAACCAGGGGGCCAACGTTCCCTGGCCGTCCTCCAATCGTTACGAGACCCTCCTGAAGCAACGCCACGTCCAGGTATGGACCCGGTAGCCTTCCTTCATGCCGCCAGCTTCACGACAGCAGCGCCGCGTTGTTGGCCCCACTAACGGTGTGTGAACCTCAGCTTCTAGGCCGCTCCATTGATCTGAACCGACTCATCACTCAGAGGGTGTCAGCGGCCCTTTACAAGTCTCTGGAACTGGCCATCAACAGATTTGAGAGTGAAGACCTCACCTCCATCATGGTATTTTCTTCTTCGCCCTCGAAAACAGGCACCATCAGTTTCAGGGTGTCAGTCGGTTGTTTTTCACCGCCCGTTGTTCTCCCATCTGTTGCGCTTGGTGACAGGAGCTGGAAGGCCTTCTCGACATCAACCGCCTCACTCACAAGCTCCTCAGTAAGTTCTTGACCCTGGACAGCTTCGACGCCATGTTCCGGGAGGCCAACCACAACGTGTCGGCCCCCTACGGACGCATCACGCTGCACGTCTTCTGGGAGCTCAACTATGACTTTCTGCCCAACTACTGCTACAACGGCTCCACCAACAGGTCTGCCGCACAACCGGAGCTCCGCTTGCACCTGAGGAGCACAAATGGCACTTTGGTTTTTATTTTTTCTCTCTCTCTCTCAGGTTTGTGCGCACAGTCCTGCCCTTCTCTCAGGAGTTCCAGAGGGACAAGCCTCCAAACGCTCAGCCCCAGTACCTGTACGGGTCAAAGGTCAGCAGTTTATGCGCTCCCTCCACGTTCCTTTCATCTGTTTTCACTAAGTGATAAGGTTGTGGATATTCAGTGCCCACATAAAGTCAAGCATTACAAGTTTTTCCTTATTTAGCAGCGAGTTGGGAGGAGAGAGACCCAAAAACTCAGATGTATATGGACAAATCCTGGGAATCATTTAAATTTCCACTTAACACAAACAGGATTTCCCTTCACTTCAGTCTCTCGTCTCCTAACTAGATGTCCTAATTAGATAACTCGTACCAGCCAGCGCAAGAGGAGAAAATGGTGGAAGGTTTAGAGATTCCTGAGCTGTTGACGTGGATAAAAAATGTACGGTTTTATTCATGGGTGGGTGCTGCTCCCAGAGGATAGTGAGGAATGTAACCAGGTTAAGATGGCTTCAACCATTCAACATTTTATTTGAATTGCTTTACATATATTTATATTTTTGGGATTTGGTAGCATTTTCTCCCAGTAAATACTTCTCATGTTTTTTTTCTTATCCGACAACGAGACAATATTTCAGAAACGACTGACCCCAGGTTAGTTCAGAGGAAACGTGTCTTGGATTTCCATTTGGTGGACAGTGGCAGCGGTGACGTCCGCGGTCCGGTTTCTCATACCGGCTGGGGGCCAGACAGCTTGGCCGGCACGCCCAGCTCGTAGCCCTGGCTTATCACGCGGCTGGAGAGCTGCGACGAGAGCAGGCCATGTGGTTTGCTGCTGTCACCGCGTCCCGATCCAGACGCGCCCTGATAGGCTGAGACAGCGGCCGCGCGGCAGCCGTCTGCTCCCTGGCCGGGGGCGGAGCAGATGGTGCGGAGACATCCCCACAGCAGGATGGTGGCGATGAGCAGGAGCAGGACGCAGCAGGTCAGCCAGACGCCCGTGGCCAGCTCCCAGCCGGCCCTGTCGTGACCTTCGCCGTTTTGGCTCAGAGTGCTGAACACTTGGCACTGGTCCCGCACCGGGTTGGCCGCCTGGCACGTCACACACAGAAAGTACGCCGTGCTGGGCAGGAGGTTGGCCAGGTGTGCGCTGGTGTGGCTGACGGGGATGCGGTCTTCGTGCATGAAGCTCTTGCGTTTGTAGCCCATCAGGATGCTGTTCCAGTTGGGATGGTACATGACGCTGTAGAAGGTGTCCACGCAGCCGGGGACCGGCGGCCAGCTGACCCTGGCCGAGCTGGCCGAGATGTTGTAGACGCTGACTCCCATGCTGCTGGAGGCAGGCTGCCTCTCGGGCCGAGCTGCTGGTCCCTGCTGCCGCCCTCGTTCAGAAACCCAACGCTAAGCTGTTGGTGGGAGACGATATGAGGAGACGGTGTAAAGGCAGCAGCCACCACTGACGGGAGGAATTCAAAGGCGTGGGATTTCATGCCGTAATCTTCCATCTGTTAACCCCGTAGGGGTGGTGCTGCATGCCAAGGGTTTGTCTTTGCAGCATTTTCTGTCACAATTTGAAAGATGAACATTTAACAAAACAGCTGCTTTTTTGCTCTTGTTGGAAATAATTCAAAAACGTATCCAAAAGTCATAGCGGAGTACAATCAGACGGGTAATTAAGTGCATGTAAAGTTAGGCAAAGGGTAATGTTTAACAATGCAATGGTTATTGGAATAATTTGTTAAAAATGAGCTTACTAAAATAAACAAATAACCTCTTAGTTATAAAAAAGGGTTAGGACCTCATTTTGTTTGGGGCATTTGGAAAAACTAAAATTAAAGTTCTGATTTGTTTATTTTTTTATCCTCTCTCTGTACTCTGACACTCGAAAATGTGTATTTAGTCTGGGAAAAGACAAGAATTTTGAGGTATGAGGTCTGAATTTAAATATAAAAGTTAAACTGGTACGCCAGATTCAATCAGACCCAATTTAATGTTTATTTGAATAATAAAAAGTGTCTTTTTTAAAAAAAGGTTCAGAATAAAACACTTAGCCGGCCCCATCCAGACCATATGTAAAGCCTAAAAATTGAAAGAACCATAATCAAAGGACAATAAGAGGATATTTGAAGGATTATCTAGAACAATGTGCGAGAGTAGAGAGAGATTAGCATATGCACAGATGTCCAGTAAATTATATAATGCACAACGATCTGTGCTAACAATGGTTTTATTAGTGCTCTGCATTTGAAATATTTATTAGAATTGTTAGATATTTCAACTGATACTGTTAAAGTGATCTCAAATATTAACATGAACCCAATGGGATGTGAAGCAGAAGGATGCTTTAGAACAAAGAATAGATGGGAAGTGGATTAATCTGCTGCTGAGTCCACGTTTCTTCCCCACCGGTGGAACTAACCCAGAGGGTGTGGTGCCCACTGGGAACGGAACACAGATGCTGCCCTGGAGATACTGGCAGATCTTTAAACAGCTTTATTTTTTTTTAACTCCGTTTGAAGTTAAACACGTCTTTTAGTGCACTGGCAAGAATCAAGCAGGAAGCATCTGTAACCCCTAGCAACCAACACTTGATAACGGACCGTGTTGATGTAATCTAGAGCCACTGGTGGTACCAGGCCAGACCTGGCAGAAATCACTGACGCCTGGGTTGAACTTACCGATCTGCTCCGCCATCTCCGGCTTCTCCGTCTCCTCCCGCGCTGCTCCAGACCCCGGCTGCTGGTTTCAGATATCGCAGCGTGTGTGTGCGCGCGTGTGTGTCGGCGCTGCCACAGCCGCGAGTGTGCAGCTGGATTACAGCAGCGGGCGTGTGGACATAGGGAAGCTGAGAGGGGAGGGACAGGGAGCCGGGCTGTGGTGCAGCACATCACAACGGGTCTCCATCCGCGGTTCATTTGCAAACTGGTTCTGGTGTTTTTCGGAGTTCCTTTCTTCCCCACAGCGTCTTCAGAATGCAATGCTTTTCTGGATGGGCAGATAGCATCCATCCATCCATCCATCCATCTGTTCAGCACTCGACCGCGACCCCAAACGCTCCTTTTCTACTGCCGCCTGACTGCCTGTCCTCTTCTATAATTGCAGACCTTGAACCTGGCCTACAGCAGCATATTTGGTTCCTACAGGAACTTCCTGGGTCCCCCTCACATCAAGGTGATGTGCAGACTGCTGGGCTACCAGGGCATCGCCGTGGTGATGGAGGAGCTGCTGAAGGTGGTCAAAAGCCTGGTGAGGGACGCAGGTTTAACCTTGTGCACAATTCCCAGGCCTCTCCACGCGAACGAGGTCTTCCTCTCTGCGCTCGGATGAGGTTGAAGTCGAGCTGCGTGGGGAGACGAAGGGAATTCGTCTCCCTCACTCCTGTGTGCTTCTGCTCTTCTCTTCCGCTGCACAGCTCCAGGGCACCATCATGCAGTATGTGAAGACTCTGATGGAGGTGATGCCCAAGATCTGCCGGCTGCCTCGCCATGAATACGGCTCTCCAGGTGGGCGAGCACGCACGTTGGAGCTGCTTTAGGGTGCATGCTTCGGCCCTGGCCCTGGCCCTGGCCCTGGCCCTGGCCCTGGCCCTGGCCCTGGCCCTGGCCCTGGCCCTCTGGATGTGGACCACTACATACCCAGCCATCAGTGTGTCTTAAGACATCTTAAGATTGTCTTAAGACACATATTTTGAGATGTCTTGGCCAGCCAAGATGTGTCTATAAGACACATCTTGAGACGTCTTCATAGTTCCAAGACATCTCAACACGTCTTGAGATGTCTCAAGATGTCTTAAAGTATCACTCTAAAGACACTCAAAGTCTTAAGACATCTTAAGACACTCTGTCTTCAAGACACAGAAACCTGTTTGGCGTCTTCAAATGTTTGTCTTAGGATGCCCTAAGATGTCTTAATTTACAAAAATGTCCTAAGACGTCTTGATTTCAGTTATTAAGATGTCTTAAGATGTCCTGAGACACCTTGATGGCTGGGTATGTACCAAAATTGCCCGTCCTTCACTGACATTTTCACACACCAGAGGAGCAAACTGCACCTTTAAAAACTGACTCCTTGTGAGGAAACCTGTTCAGGTAGATAAGCTGAGGTCAAACCTCCAAAACGTTGAGTTTAATTGGCAAATGTTGGTACTTGTTGGATGAAGTAGAAGAAAATGAAGTAGTAAATGAGTCCTGCGGCTCTGTGACAAATGAGCGCCTCGGGTTTCTTCACAGGAATCCTGGAATTCTTCCACCACCAGCTGAAAGACATCGTTGAATACGCTGAGCTGAAGACCGTGTGCTTCCAGAACCTGAGGGAGGTGGGCAACGCCCTGCTGTTCTGCCTGCTGAGCGAGCAGAGTCTGGTACGCACAAGCCCCCTCGGGACCACGCGCATTCAGGGGCCTTTTCCAACCTGCCGTTTTGACTTGTTCCGTCGCCTCTCAGTCACAGGAGGAAGTTTGTGATTTGCTGCATGCTGCACCTTTTCAAAACATCCTCCCCAGAGTCCACGTTAAAGGTAAACACCTGAGGCACCAGTGTCTGACGCCAACAACCCCACCTGTGACTGTAAACAGGTGTAGCAGACGAGTGGAGGCTACTTTCCTGGATCCCCCACCTAAGAGATGTGTGTGTATTCCTCTGCAGAGGGGGAGCGCCTTGATGCCAAGATGAAGCGTCTGGAGGCTAAATACACCGCCCTGCACATGGTTCCGCTGGTGGAGCGCCTGGGGACCCCGCAGGTACGGCCGCTCGCCCCGTACGCCCGCCGGCTGCCCAATTAGCATTCAGAAGCGCAGCTGCTGACTAGTCTTTGCGCACTCTGACCTTGTTTTGTCTGCCGCCACCAGCAAATCGCCATCGCCCGGGAGGGCGACCTGCTGACCAAGGAGAGGCTGTGCTGCGGTCTGTCCATGTTTGAGGTCATCCTAACCCGCGTGCGCGCCTTCCTGGACGACCCAATCTGGCGTGGGCCGCTGCCCAGCAACGGTGTGATGCACGTGGACGAGTGCGTGGAGTTCCACCGTCTGTGGAGCGCCATGCAGTTCGTGTACTGCATTCCAGTGGGAGCGCACGAGTTCACAGTGGAGTGAGTGCACCAGCGGTACACACCTGTGAGTTCCTGTCACCCGGGAGCCCCCACCGATCATCTTTGCTCTGCAGGCAGTGCTTCGGAGACGGCCTCCACTGGGCGGGCTGCATGATCATCGTGCTCCTCGGACAACAGAGGCGATTCGACATCCTGGACTTCAGCTACCACCTCCTGAAGGTGCAGAAGCACGACGGCAAGGACGAGATCATCAAGAGTGTGGTGAGCGAGGTTTAAATACTGTCCTTTAGGAAGGCAGATTATCAGGAAAACATGTCTCGGATTAAAAACAATAGATTTAGACTGTGGGCATTCTCTGCTGCGCTAGTCTTAACTGGGCCCCGGGCGCCCCCCAGTGGCCACGTTCAGGGAGCGATATTTAGCGACACCAAACTTCACACACACACACACACATCCCTCTTTTGCTCTTCACCACAGCCGCTGAAGAAGATGGTGGACAGAATCCGTAAATTCCAGGTCCTGAACAACGAGATCTTCGCCATCCTCAACAAGTACCTGAAGTCCGGAGACGGGGAGAACATGCCGGTGGAGCACGTCCGCTGCTTCCAGCCTCCCATCCACCAGTCCCTCGCCAGCAGCTGAGGACCCGGAGCCGTTGCTGATCCTGTGGCCAAGCGGTATTAAAGATACCGATTCCTCGTTGCTTTTAGATCTTTTGGAGCAGAGGACCATTGATGTAACAGAGATTGGCCCCGTTTGTCCGGAGGGTGCTTTTGAATTCACTTGTGCCTTACTAGAAATTAGTGTATTTCGCCTTTGTGAAAAAAATTGTTTTATACTTGCGGATGAACGATCGATCAGGGAAGGAAATGAGTTTTATGGGCTGAGTATTTAAGGGACTGCAGTGGTGCATTATTAAAGGTAACCAGTATATTTTAGATGGGGGTGGGTCCAATTTTGTATTTACGGTTGTTGAGACGTACGGTTGCATGCAAAACATTTTACCGCAGGAGGAGCCTAACAAAGTTCACGCTGCGCATTTATTCAGTGCCTTATTTCAAACGTTTTAATCATTTTAAGTGAATAAATATGTAACAAATCTGTTCATTTCACGAGCTCTTATGTAAATCCTACAAAAAAAAGTTCCAACTGGCAAACAACTGGTCGCTTTCAAGTTATTTCTGGAAAGACTGGAGGGCCGGCGGGTCCGGGTGGAGGATCTGATGGGAGCTGGGTTTGTCGAGAGCAGGTCAGTGCGTGGACAGATGTGGACGTGGGACAGCGCTGCTCATCAAGCTAACAGTGCTACACAGGAGTGGAACCATGGCCCAACGGAAAGCGAGCAGGTCACGTTCTCAGAAGTAAGGCAAAAAAACCGCTAAGAGCAATCCACCGCTGGGTCCTGGTCCCGGAACAGCCGATTGTCTCAGCGGGACGCGTCGGGGGCGCTCCACCGGTCCGGAGGAGTCACCGCTCCGTTTCTCGAACCCATTCTCTCTCCTCCGCCTCCTCGCCGGACTCGTTGCGCAGCACCTTGTAGGTGGCGTGCGCGGCCAGGCCGTTGGCGTTGGCGGGGAAGGCCCGCTCCTCCTTCCTCATGGACACGGCCAGGTTGGCCAGGCTGACGCTGACGTCTTTGAAGGCGTGCAGCAGGAAGATGCCGATGATGATGGTGAGGAAGCCGCTGAGCGTGCCGATCACGTCGTCCGGGCCCATGTGGCCCCACTCCTTGAAGAGGATGGCGGAGCAGAGGAGCACGGAGGTGGTGAAGAAGACGTAGTAGATGGGCGTGACCAGCGAGGTGTTGAAGATGTCCAGCGCCTTGTTCAGGTAGTTGATCTGCGTGCTGACGCAGGCCACCAGGCCCAGGACCAGCACCCAGGCCAGCGGGTGGCTCGCCACCTTCTTCCCCGCGATGGCCTCCTTGATGGCGATGCCCAAACCTTTGACGCAGGACACCGACAGGGCGCCGATCACCGAGCAGATGGTGATGTAGACCAGGATGTTGGTCTGACCGTGGCGGGGACCCACCACGAAGATGAAGATGAGCGCCACGATGATGACCAAAGTGGCAAACACGCAGAAACCTGCAGGGACAGACGGGGACCGGTGAGGCGGAGGAGCGTGCGCGCCCGTCTGGCCAGGGGGAGCCGGCGTACCTGGATCCACCAGCTTGTGCGCCATGTCCTCCAGGCTGGTGATCTCCTCCTCCTGGGGGGCGTGGATCACCATGGTGGTGGAGCCCAGGACGCTGAGCAGGCAGCCGAGCTTCCCGTGCAGGTTCAAGCGCTCGGTCAGGAAGTAGGACGACAGCACCGCGCTGCGGTCACATGATCAGCCAGCCGTTAGTCCGGGTTCAAGCGCTCGATTTAACCGCGCGCTTCGATTTAGAGCCGGGACGCTGGAAGCTCCTGCGGGCGGGCCGTACCTGACGAGCACGCTGAGAGCGCCCAGGGGCGTGACCAGGGTGGCGGGTGCAAAGGCGTAGGCCGCAAAGTTGGCTCCCTCCCCAGCTCCCACTGGAAACGAGTCGGACAAAGAAGGCTGAGAACCGAGAACCAAGAACCATAAAAGAGCAGCAGGTGCTCCTCAGAACGTGCACGCCCGCCAGCACCAAAGACCAAAGCTCAAAGATCACACACGCAAGAGGACACACACACACACACACACACACACACACACACACACACACACACACACACACACAGAGGAATTTGGTATGCACATGCTGACACACGAGAAGCTCCAAGCACTTACTGGACAGCAAGCCGGCCCACCACAGCCACTCCTTCAGGTAGGCATGGCCGCCCTGGCCTGAAAGAGAGGACAACGCGTCAGAGCGCCATCGGGCCACGGCCGGCCAACAGCCCGAGGAGAACGGCGGCAGGGCGTTTGCCTCCGCTCTGGGTGTTGAAAAACCAGCCCAGGGAGTTCTCGGGCTGGGCCGCCAAGCCTTTTCCTCGTTTGTCAACTTGTGAATAAGCGGAAAGCGGCGGAGGGCGAGTACCAGCCCGCATGGAGCCCTTCCTGGCCAGCCTCAGGAGCCCCTTTTTCTTCAGGATAAAACTGCCTCCGATGAAGATGCTGGAGCTGACGGCCAGGGCCAAACCCACGTAGAAGTCGTACTTGCCCCGGTCCTGGCCCATGGTGGAGCTGGATGTGTTGTGCTGCTCCGCTCTCACATCTACCAGCTGGCAACACAACCACTTACCCAGAACCTCGCAGTCCGGGCCGGTCCTGGCACCTGGGAGGGCACACAAAGCCACAAATCCTGTCAGTCTGCCGCTCCGAGTGGAAAACAGGCGAGGAACACCGACGTACCGTCGACACAGGTGACATTAGGGCC
Organism: Tetraodon nigroviridis; assembly: GCA_000180735.1. NCBI lineage: Eukaryota > Metazoa > Chordata > Actinopteri > Tetraodontiformes > Tetraodontidae > Tetraodon > Tetraodon nigroviridis. Next base: position 128,852 of record CAAE01014641.1, on the reverse strand, counting down.
GGACGAACCATAACCTGGCGTTGGCACAGTCGCCATCAGAACCAGCAGCGAGAGCTCCTCGGCGCGTTAAGGCGCACCGGAGCTGGCTTCTGGGAGCTAACCGGTTATGCTGGTGTTACACATGAGAAGGCTTTTGAGTTTCGCTGCTTTGTCAACATATTTATTTAGGAATCCAGGAAGTCTTGCGCCACTTCACCTGTGCGCACTGGGTGTAGCTCGTTAACCTGTGAACTCCGAATGGCTCTTATCAACCTTGGAAATAGTTTATAATTAAACTAAAGACCCGTGACAACGGTATTCTCAAGAGTAACGACAATTTAAAATGAACCATTTTGCTGCAAATGAATAACCAGTAAGCCACGCTAGCTTTAGTTAGCTAAGCGGCTAGCTAGCTGCTAACAGCTAAGCCAGCAGCGACCAATCTGGCTGACCGAGTATGAGCCAGCGGCAAGCGGCCATTTAGAGAAGAAATACCTCTTCAAGTCGATCCTTTCCACAGCAGCGAGACAGGGGCGGCCCGGGGTTAGCTGCTAGCTAGTGTGGTTCCTGGTCCCGGGGCCAAGCAGCGCATAGTGTCCGCTCCCGGAGAGCCAGCTAGCAGCGATCGACGACTGGCGCAGGCGAGGCTCCTCTTCCGCTTCTCAGCGCTGCTGTGGAGCCGTGGAGCCGTGGAGCCGTGGGCCCTCCTCAGGCTGAAGTCCAGCTGCAGCAGCGCGCAGATAACAGGTGTCCACGCACACGCTGATAAAAGCCGGGATGTGGCCGCGCCAGCAGGCTCCCAGCAGCCAGTCAGCCTGCCGGGGTCGGGGTCCGGGTCGGGGTCGGGGTCCGGGTCGGGGTCGGGGTCCGGGTCGGGGTCCGCGTCCTTTCCTGCAGGGTGTGCGTAAGATTGCTACCAAAAAAGACATCAGAAGTCAGAATTCGGCGCATTGGGCTGCAGAAGGCGCTGCGCCGAACCCCAGATCGACCTTTCTTTATAAATTAGTTTTATTCCTGAGATTTTCAAGGTCTAAGGTGGCTGCTTCGTCTCTCCAATTTTATGCTTGGAAAACTGTAGTTTTTGCACAAACCATGTGCAGGAAAGCTTCGGGATTCTAGTTTCATCCATTATTAATTAATACTTTACACTTGCGTAATAAGCAGATCAAAAAAGGACACTTTGGGACAATATACATTAGTATAAAAAATATTAGCATTTGAAAAGTAAAACCATCTTAGCTTACAAACGACATACAAGTGAATTATTACAACAGAATACAAAAGGCAGCTTCACACATTTAAACGTCCGGCTCTGTTGAACCTGCTCAGTCCAACAGGGAACCTTCTGAACCCAGCTGAACAACCCAGAGGTAGAGGTGGTGTGTCCGCGTGCACGTGCTTTCACACCCATGCACGTGGGAGCCCAGTTCAGGCCTAATAAAACCTTCAAAACCTTGGGTTTATCTCCCGTTGAACCATCAGCAGCTTGATAAGCTCTCCTTGCTGTCACATGACATACAGCACAGCAGAATATGTGGAAAACACCAATCATCCTTTTTTTAAGCTATCACACGTGGAGGTAAAGGAGGACGAGTCCTGAACGTCCGGAGAAGTGAGGTCCCCTCCGCCCCATCACTCCGTCTTGGTTTTCCACGTGATTGAAGCCTCCTGGGAGAGGCGGAGGAGCAGGACCCCGACGCTGCTGGTGGCCAGGCCACAGAGCAGTGCCAGGCCGTCGGGCAGCTCCAGGGACGTCCATTCCCTGAAGAGCAGCGCGGAAGCGAGGAGGACGCTGGACGTGAAGGTCACGTAGTAGATGGCCTCAAAGGTGCTGGAGCCGAAGCGCTGCAGAGCTTTGGTGAGGAAGAGGAACTGTGTCAGCACGCTGGCGGCCAGCACGGCCAGCAGGGCCAGGAAGAGGGCCAGCGCTCTGCCGCTCGGGGGCCCCCCCCGCCAGCACGTCCGGGGCCACCAGGCCCAGGCCCTTGCTGCTGGGAACGGTGAAGCTTCCCAGGAGGGAGCATATGCAGACGTACACCATGATGTTGGAGGAGCCGTGAGCCGGAGCAATCCGCACGATTAACACCAGGAGGAGCAGGAGCACCAGGAGGACGTACGAAACAAACACTACAGGATGAAGAAAGAGAAAACACACACACACACACACACACACACACAAACTTGCTGGGTGACTCAGTGAACAGCACGTTGCCTAGAGGCTCCCTAAGGTACCTGGGTCCAGCAGCCTCTCCTCAAACTCCGTCCTGGATGTGACAGCTTCAGCTTTGGGAGCGTGAAGGATGAGCACAACAGAGCCGGAGCAGCACAACACGCAGCCCAGTTTTCCCAGGAAGTTTAAACGCTCCTTCAAAATCCAAGAGGCCAGCAGAGCTCTGCAGGTGCACACAGAAGATAAAATGAGTCAAACCTTCACTTTGGTGTCAGTAATAGATTTTAGCAGCCCAGAGAGAGAAAGGCAGTTTAGTTTGTCTTAATGCTACAGGACAGTATCCAGTAAAAATGTTTTATCAGCCAAGGCGTACCCAAATAAGACTCCCAGTGCTCCCAGTGGTGTCACTACGACGGCAGGAGCAAAATTGTATGCCAGGAAATTCCCGATCTGACCTATAGCCACTGTGATTGGTGCGCAAAAAAGAAAAATCAGAAAAAAACCCCACCAAAACAAACAAAAATCAGGTCGAGCCTAATCGAAGAAGTCATCTGTGTCCGCCAGGTGGCGCTGTACTCACTGGACAACGTGCCGGTCCACCAGACCACGTCAGTGAGGTACGATCGTCCTATGGAAAACATAATAAATGGCAACTATGGTCTAACAGTCAACCTAACAATGTCCTTTTTAAGCAATGTTGCCATGGAGATAAATATGCCGGAATATACTCATGTGGTTTACCTCTTTCCCGAGAGCGTAATATTCCTTTTCGCTGGAGAACAAAAGTGGACCCATTGATGAAACTCGCAGCTACGGCTATTAATATCCCAGTTAGGGGCAACGGAACGCCACCTGGGGCCATTATTCAAAGAGCCAACTGCGTTTAATTTAAGGAATTTAAGGAGAATTTAAAGACCGAAAATCACACTTCTGCTATGGTCGGAAGCGGCTCAGTGCGCATGCGCGGTTGTCGGTCGCTGCGCATCCTGGTATCGACACAGACGCCATCTATTTCATTTAACCACGTAGTTTACCTATTTTTTATCTGATTTATATTAAATTTTACCTCCGACATTATCAAAAGAAGTTAGATTTTGGCAACCTGATGATTTTATCCTACGCCTATGTGGAATGGTAACTATTAGAGCAGGCATGCCGGGGGCCAGCCCCTTTGTCAAATGTTAGAACCCATTGTGGCCCACGAATCAAAAAGTTTGGAAAAAGGATTGGGTTTTGGATTGGGATTAACCAAAACCTTTATTCCAACCCTAACCCTAGCCCTAACCCAAGGTCTAACCCTGCCCCAAGGATAGGTTAGGGTTAGGGCTTAGGTTTGAATTTTGTGTTAGGGTTGGGATGAGGGTTTGGGTTAATTCCAACCCTAACAGCAACCTTAACCTTAACCTAACCCCAGCTACAAACCCAACCCTAACCCTAGCCCTAATCCCAACTCTAACCCTAACCCTAACCCTAACCCTACCCTGTCCTTGGGGCAGGGTTAGGGCTGGGGTTGGGGCTAGGTTTAGGGTTAGGGTTGGGATTAGAGTTGGATTTAGGGTAGAGTTAGGGTTGCTGTTAGGGTTCCATCCATCTGCTCCTGGTCCGGCCCCTTTGTCAAATGTTAGAACCCATTGTGGCCCATGAATCATGAATTGTGCCCTCCCCTGTATTAGAGAGACTTCTCAAATCTGCAGAATAACAAGAGAGAAGTCTCATAAGACTTTGAATCTAAACATAGGCTTTTTTTTTTTTTAGTTCTACAAACAAGTTTAATGGTTGATTTGTACTCCTTTCAGTACTCTTGTATAGGTGTCAATGCACAAACGTGGGCTTTTAATGAATAAATGCATGTTCCAACATTTTAAAATAACCTGTTGCTTAATAAATGGCCTGTCAATAACACTCTCCCCTTCGGTGGGGAACACCGCCCCCTAGTGTCCGCCGGACCGCTTATTGCGGCTCAACCCCGCCCCTTCTAAGTCCCGCCTTCAAGCCAAAGGAAGCGCGCGTTTGGTAAAACCAGGCAGCACAAGCGGGCGGAGTAAAGTGGATTTCTGAACTGATCAGCCTGCCTTGGAGACCCCGCCCAAGCGGGCTGTCCGAGTACAGCATTGTTTCATTGCGCCTCTGAGCTTCTCAGCGAAAGGGAGACGTAATTTGTTTCCATGCCTCCTACGCCAGCCTGCAAAGTGTCAATCAAGTCCATTATGAATGTCTTATTTCTGCAAAGCTGCTGAGGAGTCGAGAGAAGCTTTGAGAAAACATCGCAGGTGAGTAACAGCTTGGAAAGGCTGGCATGTTACACCTTACACTGCAGCACTTAGCGGAAAGCGATGACTTAGAACGGTCATGGAAACGACGACACAGACGTTAACAACTGTTTGCATGCTAGGTTAGCCTGAGCTAGCTATTAGCTTGCAATCTGTTAGCCTTAGCGGCTAAGCTAACGTGAACGTTACACAGCAGTAAGTATATACTTTTGAGTAAAATGATGCCGTGTCAGTGCATGTTATTATTTGCCAGTCATTCCGCTAGTGTCGTAAATAATAATCAGTTTTAAAGAACCTTAGAAACGTAAGCCGAGTCTGTCCTTGGTATAATTTAATGTTGCTGTGTTTTCATTTCCTCCCTAAATGTCATGTAACGATGGAGTTCTGGATAGCTTTTCGGCTCTGTAGTTTTTTTTTTTTTTAAATATAAAAAAGGCAGTATAGTATTTATTAAGATGGAAAACAAAACACTTCAACCACCTAAGGACAAATTATTATGTGTAGCCTTATTTATAGAGACACTCACAATAACAGCGGCAATATTCAGGCGTGACCTACTTGCTGTCTTATGATAGTCTGTGTATTATTGTCCCATTAGCCTAAACATAAGGGACCCCTTTCTTCCCTAAATTATATAATGGCTTTGGGCCTCCCTCCTCTTTACATTTAAGAATCGTGCTAATCCACGTTAGTGGCACAAAAGTTTTATCTTACCTCTGCCAAGGAGGTTTTTGGAGGGCACAGCCAGCGTTTATCTGTCTGTCTGCTGATGCCGACATATCTCAAAAAGTTCTGAAGCGATTTCAATGAAACTTTCAGGAATTGCCGATTACAGGCCAAGAAACAGATTAGTGCATTTTGGCGATGTTGTGGATTCCAGTGGGACTTTGATCATAAAGCAACTTACTATGTAATGTAGGGTAACCGTGTACCATGGCGGCCCAAATATTAAACTACAGGTGTAAGTCACAGCAGCTGGCAGTGAGCTGCTTCTAGATGATTTTATGTGACGTTAAACATGGCAGTGATGACAGTGTCAGAAACCTTGTCATGTCTTTCAGGTTGGCTGCCTGTGCAGCTGAGGAGGGAAGGAAAGATGCCTTCTCCCTCCTTTACCCTCGATGCTCAGCTCAGATTCCACGACAAGTGGCTGAAGATAGATTTACAGGTATGTCGTCTAAAAATTCCCAATTCTTCCTGTTTTTCTTTCTCGCTGACTTTACCCATCTTTTAATGTTCATTAACATTGTCTTTAGCTTAATCGCGGCACATTTTAACCAACGATCTGTAGAAAGATGCACACTTTGACGCATCGTGACACCTTTCTGTTTTCCAACTCACCTGTAAAAGAGACTTTGGTGTCTGTCGGCTCACATCGGCTCAAGCACCCAGGCTGCTGCTGCTCAGCCTGAACACCATCAGATTTAATCAATTGAAGCATCGTTGGTGGTAAAACCTCGACACACATTGGATCACCAAACATTTTCCACTGGTTAATGGGCTGTACCAAGTCCCTGATGATTATCCTTATCTCGTCTATGTCCTCGTCTGTCATCACGGCATCAAGAGTAAAGGAGGCTAAAACAGTTGAGTCATTCCAGGATCATTTCATGAAGGAATCTTTACCTATAATATTTCTCAATAAAGGCAGGTGTTTTTGTCCTTGGGAATGCCCGTGTCATTTTCTCCAGGGATGCAGAGGCTCCAGATACCAACAAACAAACACACAAAAATAAAGACGGTCCTGGTTTTGGGGCCATGGTATTGTCATATCTGTACTTTCATCCTTTCTGCTGTCAGAAAAGAGATTCGGGGGTGCAGATAAGCTCTTTGTCTGATCAGATTGTGAAATTTGTTCTTACTCCGGCAGCGCGCTTTCTCTCCGCAAGGACTGAGTGAGATGTGGAATGAAATGGTGATAGATGAAGAGATAACCTTCAACCGAGAAGAATCGGCTCACACAGGTACAGCGTTACACCTCCAAAACCCGACACACGGAGCACAGAACAGCGGGTCTGTGAGATGTTTTGTTGTTTTTGTAATGCAGAGGATTGCACCGATTGTTTCGGAACTCAGAAAAAGGATGAGCCCAATGACAAAGAAAAGAAAGAGGACGAGGACATGCTGACATCCGCACATCACTCCATCATTGAGACGTGGGACTGGGGACGGCAGCCAGGTAAGAGGGGCTTCCTGAGGAAAGCTGAGGGCTGTCAGGCTTCAGAAGGGGATCCTGCACCGATCTTTCCATGTGGGGTAATAAACAGCCCTGCTGAGGGTTTCCCAGTGCAATGAGACGGACCATTTCATCTCAGGACCAGTGCTGGGTACCTGCTCCTCCGCCTGCTGGATGCCTGCATGCTTTTTTTGGCTTCAAGGCAGGAAGTCCTGCTTTTAAACGGTTATTTTCACCAGTATCGTTACTTGGTGGGTGAATGGGGCTTCTGATTGCAGCGTCCTGCCTCGCATGCAGCTGTGTTTACTGGTCGGACTGGGCGGGACAGCGCTTTGGGGTTTAAAGATAAGCCTCGGGTGGGGGGGCGGGTGGGAAGGAACCGGTGAATTCAGACTTTTCTAGTCCGTACTTCCCTTTTTTTTCCCCCCCGCACTTGTTGCGCTGACTGGAGTGATTGTTCAGCAAATGTGGCTGGAAGGCCACATGGACCAGTGCTCTGACATCGAAGCTCAGAGAGCGTAGCTCCACACTTCCTGTTTTAAAACAAGCCCCAGGAACCACTTTAACAAATTTACCCCTTTAATTTTACTACTGCGAAAATTGGTCCAGGCAGCCAAGTGTGTTGCTGTGGTTCACACAACCTTTTCACACAAGCATTTTCTTATCCCAGTATAACAAATATTTGTGATTAAGTTGCGCCGGATTAATAATAACTGAAGTAGACCATCGTGCTTTAACATGTTAATTGTAGAAACAGAAAAGTGCATCCAATTCTAAAGTCATTACACATTTTAATTAGCTTAAAAGAAATCAGTAATTAACAGTTGAAAGGCTGACCTCTTGAATGTCCACATTCTTTGAATAATAGCTGAAATATAGAGAAAAAAAAACGAAGAGCTTAAGTAAAAAGTCTTAGAAATCCAAGGTTTTCCTTTGTTTCTGCAAGAAAGAGGGTACATTCTGAAGTTCTTGCCCTTGTCTTTGCGCAGATGAGTCTGAGCTGAAGGAGTGTTTGGCAGTGCTAGTGGAAGACCAGCAGAAGCTCTCCGGGTTTCTGGCCAAGAGCACCCTGTCTGCCCAGCGTCTGCGGCAGCGCCTGGTGATCCTGGAGCGCTACCTCATCTCCCTCACCCACAGCATGTTGGAGGAGAAGTACAAAATTCGCTACAAGTCTCCCCCGAGCCCGCCGCTGCCTACTACTGACAATAAAAGGTGACAGTGAGAAATGACCCTTCTATTTATTTAAGTTAAGCCTGCGGTTGCCCGCTGCATTCGTTTAACATGTATGAAATAATTTCCGATCAGCCTGCATTATTGATATCTGGAAAACTCTGTTCTTTTTTCTTTTTTTTTCCTTCAGCTCTCGCCCCGTTAGTAAAGGTGTTGAGGGCTTGGCCAGAGTTGGCTCCAGGGCAGCGCTCTCATTTGCCTTTGCTTTCCTGCGAAGAGCCTGGAGGTCAGGTAAGAACGCCCCTGGATACTGGTCGCGCAGACTAACGCTTGCTTCCGGTGGGTTTTTTGAAAGGGTTAAAAAGTGTAGCCACAAATAGACCTTTTAGTTGTGGGTTTTAAAAGCAGGACTCTTTATTAACATAAAGGACTTAGACATATTTTGCTTAAATGGAGTTTGGAGCAAAATAGTCACGTTCTGCCATTCGATCCACCTTGATTTCAAAGTGCTTCACTGGTCCTCTAGCAGGTGGAGGTTCTGTTTTACTTGTACTTGTGGTGACGTCAGCTTCAGAGTGGTTTGTCCACTGGGACTGGGTGGGAACAAAGAGATCCGCCTCTGGGCTGCAACATGAGCAGCCTGCAGTTAAGCCCTGTCAGCCGCGCACGGATCAGCAGAAGTGGGCGCCGTCAGCTGTTATCTGTTAGGGTTCCGTTCATTTCCGGACATAAAAAGTCCAGGATGACAACCACAAATCCAAGAATAGTCACGATGCTTTCACTGAAAAAACAGTGAGCGTAGAATGTTAATTCTCCCGTTAGGAAGTGTTTTTTAGAGGATGTGTTGTGCTGTGTAGCTGTATTCCAAAGGAATGTTTGTGATTCCCAGGAGATGATGCGGATCTTTGCAGCGAGCTGCTGCAGGAGTCTCTGGATGCGCTGCGTGCTCTGCCGGAGGCCACTCTGTTTGATGAGGGAACCGTTTCATCCGTGTGGCTGGAAGTTGTCGAGAGAGCCACCAAGTTTCTGAGGTTCAGCAGTTATGATTAAACATCTTTGTACCACTGGGCTGCCTGCTGTCATCAATCGCCTGGGCTGATTCTCCTCAACGCTCTACTTTCAGTGACATACATGGAAGTGGCAGCACCAAAGGCAACATTCCTCTCCAGGACCAGCACCTGGCCCTGGCCATCCTCCTGGAGCTCGCTGTACAGAGGGGAACTCTGAGGTGACAAAGCGAATCCTCTCAATCTCCATCTCCTTTTCCACCTCTTTTTTTCACCTTGGTTGTTTGTCCTTTCACATGTCCAGTCAGCTGATGTCAGCTGTTCTTCTGCTGCTGCGCCTTTGGGAAAGTGGCACCAGAGAGATGGACAACGAGCGCTCTACGCAGGGAACCAGCGCCCCCCTGCTGCCCCTCCTACAGCGCTTTCAGAACATCCACAGCAGCAAGGAGGAGCCCGTTACTGAAGAAGAAGCCGAGGTGGGAGTCTTGCATTCTCCTGTTAAAGACAAAAAACCCCCTCTTTTCTAACAAAAATCTTCATCTACATTAGATCCTTTACTGTTTGTCCTTTAAGCCAAAAACCAATATTGTGGATTTCAGATTCTCACAGCCCCCCTGAGTCCAAATGAAGGTTTCCTGCGCTACTTGATCTTGCCTCAGGACAATGACCTAGCCATCGATCTGCGGCAAACAGCTGTAGTGATCATGGCTCACCTGGACCGCCTGGCTTCTCCATACAGTCCTCCAAACTGCAACTCCCCGACGTCACACAAGGTGATAAATCTTTCAGCAGGCAATTATGTTGGAAGTTTTTTTCAAGTCGGATGAACAAATCCCTTCTATGCTTCCATTATCGTTGTGCTGTGTCTCATCCCTCTGCTAATGTTTATAATAAATGCCAACGTTTCACATTTGATTAGATTTTATTCATATCAGCCAAAGGGGAATTCCAGGTGGAGGCACAGCTAGTTACTATGGTTTTTTTTTTTGTTTTCTGGCTCTATTTGATTCAAGGGAACCTTGCAGGAGGTGATTGCCTGGGGTCTGCTAGGCTGGAAGCTTTATGCCAATGTTAATGGACCCATTCACTGCAAATCCCTTTCAAGTCTTGGAGTCACACAGATCGTCTGCTCAGAAAAGGGGTTTCTCATCCTGTCCAGTAGCGGAGCTGTTTACACACAAAACTACAAGAGCACAACTCTGGTCAGCTCTTTGGATTATTTCATCTGGAAATAAATTGTTTACAAAAAAAAAGTAATGTAATTACTAAACTAATAATGAACTAATTATTAATACGGAGAATTTTCCTGCAGGCTCCTATGTTAATCCATAGCCTGAGCTCCAGAAAGATGGTAAAACTAGCAGCTCATCCTGACGGCCAACACTACCTGGCTCTCTCCTCCAACGGCGAGGTGTTCTCCTGGGGCTGTGGGGATGGAGGGCGCCTTGGACACGGAGACACCACGTCAGTAATCTTTTAAAATTTGAAGATGAATCACTTAAGCGCTAAAGTTGTATATTTGCAACATCACCACATGGAGAAGTTTTCTACTTGTATCCAGAAGTGCCATGCCCTTAGAAATGCTTGAATGTCTAAGCTGTAAATGCTAACCTTACAGAGTACTTACTATTATTTATATATACATTATACCTAAAAGTCAGTCACACCTGTTATATGCTCTATTTTTCAGGTATTTGGAGGAGCCTACAATGATTGCAGCCTTCAATGGGAAACAGGCTGGAAAGCATGTGGTACATATTGCTTGTGGAAGCACGTACAGCGCTGCCATTACCGTGGACGGTGAACTCTACACATGGGGCCGAGGGAACTACGGTCGTCTGGGCCATGGTATACTTTTATTGGTGTTGTAATGTATTTCAGCATTAATTTAAAGGCATCGTGAATTTAGTCAGTTGTGTATCTGAAAACGTGCTGCCTTCGGTTTGTCCTAGGCTCCAGTGAGGACCAGACAACACCCATGTTGGTGACAGCACTGAAGGGACTGAAGGTGGTGGATGTGGCGTGTGGAAGCGGTGATGCACAGACACTGGCTGTGACAGAAAATGGTATGAAAGAATCCGGCTGCACCGCTGCCCACAGGTTCTGTGAGTTTTTTTAACCTCTTAACTTGTTCGTAATCAAATTTCCAGGCCAGGTGTGGTCCTGGGGGGATGGAGATTATGGCAAACTGGGCCGAGGAGGCAGCGATGGGTGCAAGACACCCAAACTTGTGGAGAAATTGCAGGATTTAGACATAGTTAAGGTGTGCTGCGGCAGCCAGTTTTCAGTGGCCCTCACTAAAGATGGTCAGGTGTATACCTGGGGGAAGGGCGACAACCAGCGCCTCGGTCACGGCACAGACGAGCACGTTCGCTTCCCGAAGTTGCTTGACACGCTTCAGGGTGAGTAGATGTGATTTAATGTTGTGGGCAAATTCATGATTCGGGTTAGAAATGTATTATTTTTTTCTGTGGATGCCACTACAGTGAAATAAAACAGTCAAAATAGGACTCCCAGTTTTGCAGCATGATTGTGAAATTGAGCAGAAATAAAGATCAGTTAAGATCAGAATTCATCTTCTTTTATTATTAAAATACACGTGAAACCAGAGGGGGTTAATTCTGATCCTCAGGTGTTTTTACTTCTCTCGTTTCTACAAGACAGGAATTCTGTTGTTTGCTGTAGCTGTTTTCAGTAGTCATGAAGTCATGAAGTGTAGAAACAGTTTGAATGACTGGAAAGTGAAATTATTAGAAAAATAAATGATTTTTTTTTTTCGAAAAACGATGCCAAGTTAACAGTTCATGCCTAACCGCGGTCACCTTTTCTGTGTGTAATCAGGTAAGAAAGTTGTGGATGTTGCTGTGGGATCTACCCACTGCCTCGCCCTGACTGATGATGGAGAGGTGCACAGCTGGGGCAGCAATGACAAGCTGCAACACTTTGATACACTCTTCTCGAATAAAAAGCAGCCTAAGGCTCTTCCTGGGCTCAACTCAAAGCACATTGTTGGAATCTCCTGTGGCCCCGGACAGGTAAAACAGCTGTTATATGCAGTCAATATAGTTGAAACAGCAACAAAAAAGATTTCTTATATGGTTGTCAAGTTATTTAGGAGTGAAAGCAAAAAGAAATGCTGAGAGTTGCTAAACTAACAGTTTTTTTTTCTTCTTGGTCCTAACCCAGTGTGGTGGTTTTATTTATTATTTCGTTTGTTTCAGAGTTTTGCATGGTCCTCTTGCTCAGAGTGGTCAGTTGGGCTGCGTGTGCCCTTCGTGGTGGACGTTTGCCCCATGACTTTCGAGCAGCTGGATCTGCTCCTGCGACAGGTCAGCGAGGGCATGGATGGCAGCTCAGACTGGCCTCCCCCACAGGAAAAGGAGTGCATGGTGGTTGCCACGCTCAATCTGCTTAGGCTTCAGGGTAACCCACAGGTTTTTATTTTTTAAACATATGTTTTGTTAATTTTTTTTGCACCAGTCCCAAGTTGATTGCTTTGGACTCATTATATGTCCAATTTTCTCCTCAGCTCCATGCAGCCATCAGTAATCAGGTGGATCCAGACAGGCTTGGACTTGGGCTTGGCAGCGTCCTGCTAAACAACCTTAAACAAACAATAGTAGTGCTTGCCAGCAACGCCGGGGTGCTCAACACTGTCCAGGCAGCTGCCCAAGCAGTTCTCCAGAGTGGCTGGTCTGTGTTGCTGCCCACTGCCGAGGAAAGAGCGAGGGCATTGTCTTCTCTTCTGCCTAATACGGGTGAGCGCAGGAGACAAAGTCTTCTCTTCAGTTATATTGTGGATGTTCTATGTTGGGGGCCACGCAGTGGTGGAGCTGTTGCCTCACAGCAAGAAGGTCGTTGATTCGCCTCCAGCTGCTGCCGGCCTTTCTGTGCGGAGTTTGCGTGTTCTCCCTGTGTGTGCGTGGGTTCCCACCGGGTACTCCGGCTTCCTCCCACAGTCCAAAAACATGCTAGGTTAATTGGAGACTCTAAATTGTCCCTAGTGTGTGAATGTGAGAGTGAATGGTGTGTGTGCCCTGCGACAGACTGGCGACCTGTCCAGGGCGTATCCCTGCCTTCCGCCCTAAGATAGCTGGAGATAGACCCCTGTGACACCACAGGGTATAAAGCGGGTAGGAAGACGAATGAATGAATGAATGAATAAGCTGAGGTCTTCATTTGCATGTTTTTCCCAGCATTAGGAAATGAAATGAGCGTGATTCCCGGACGGAGGAACATGAAATGAGCGTGAGTCCAGCAGCCTAATGGTTGATGGAGGCTTGGACTCTGCATTGAATGCAGCCATCACTGCTGATGGAGAGCTTGGAGTGCTGCATGTGAATGCAGCTCATCATCTGCATGAGATACAGGTCAGAGTGCTAAATGTGCATGCATCTTATTTTCATCATGAGCCCTGAAGATGGCTGTGAATCAGTACATGAAAAAAAAAAAAAAATCAGTTTTCCAAGTTTGCAATCTGTATTTCTGGGTTGCTTCAAACCAATGCTTTTACACAGGACATTGAGGCCAAGAAGGAGGCTCAGAAAGAGAAGGAGATAGATGAACAGGAGGCCAACGCTTCCACCATGCATCGCTGTCGCACCATGTTGGACAAAGACCTTATCAACACGGGCATTTATGAGTCAGCTGGGAAGCAGAGTCTGCCTCTAGTCCAGCTTGTGCAGCAGCTGTTGAGGTATCTGCTTCTGTCAGACTGTTTCACTGCTCACAACATCTGTAAAATCTGGATGAAAGATACTTGTGTCTGTCTTTCCTGGGCTAGTATACATTATGGGAATTAAATTGTATACCAGGCTCTGACATTACTGTGTCCATGTGCAGTTTTAATGCAGGTGCTCATCCAAATATCTTGCAAGTGCGGTCATTTGTAGCACTATAAGTTTTTTTGGATAGTCATGCATTCATAACATTGGTAAATGCTAAAAGATTTTCTCTGCTGAACCAAATTCTGCAGGAACATTGCCTCCCAGACCATTGCAAGGCTGAAGGATGTTGCTCGGCGCATCTCAAACTACTTGGAGGCTGAGAACGTTAACAAGGAACGCTCTGCCTCTCTTGACCTGTTACTGCGCTTCCAGAGACTGCTGGTTAGCAAGCTTTACATGCGTGCCAGTGGCACGGAGAACGTGAATGGATACAGTAAGTCATGTATTTGAAACTAAAGATATTTTTTTATTTGGCCTTGGCTTTTTTGTGTTTTTGACATGTAAATGTTTTTTTTTAATACATTTTTTTGCAGACCCAGAACTTCTGGGTGTTGGTTCCCTGTTAAAGAAATACATCGCACTGCTGTGTACACACATTGGAGACATTCTACCAGTAGCAACAAGCATCGCCTCAACTGGTTGTCGCCATTTTGCCGAAGTCTCTCGGGTTATTGAAGGAGATTTAACCGGTAAGTGTACTGTTTGATCGGCACACAAATTTTAGAAATATTTGTAGGTAAAATGCCAAGAATAGTGGGATTTGTTGTTATTTTGATATTTTCCAACAGGAGTTCTGCTGCCAGAGTTAGTTGTGTCCATCATCCTCCTCCTGACCATTGATGCTGGACTGATGCAGGAAACTGGCTCCATCCCACTCCTGGCTGGACTGTTGGAGCACCTTGACCGTTTTAACCATTTGGCTCCAGGACATGAGAGGGATGATAATGAGGATCTAGCTTGGCCAGGAATTATGGGTATATTACCTCTTAGTGTATTCAAATTTTACTGATTTAAAATACTTTAAGGTGATTCACTGAAATTTACATTAGGCCGTTTTTTCCCCATCTACAGGGTCCTTTTTTGCAGGCCAAAGTTCCAAGAACAATGAGGAAGTTTCTCTTATTCGCAAGGCTGATTTGGAGAACCACAACAAGGACGGTGGTTTCTGGACAGTCATTGATGGAAAGGTTTATGACATCAAGGACTTCCAGGCTCAGTCACTAACAGGAAACAGTATCCTGGGTGAGATTTTAAAGATAAGACTAAAACATTTTAACCATTCTTTCGTATCCATCATTTGAATATTGAAGAATTATGGCAAAGTGCAATTTCCCCATTGTGGGATGAATAAACATATTCTATATATATTCTATTCTGTTTTAAAGAACATCGGAATGATTTTTTTGTCTTGATTTACAGCTCAGTTTGCAGGCGAAGACCCAGTGGTGGCTTTGGAGGCAGCGCTGCAGTTTGAAGACACCAGGGAGTCAATGCAGTCCTTCTGTGTTGGCCAGTATATGGAGGTACCTGCTGTTAAAATGAAATCCTTCGTTCTGATAATATCCTATCACATTTGTGTGTAGTCTGATGAATAATGTCGCCAATCATCCTATCATCCTTTTTTTTTAAAATTTGATCTCTATTATTTTTATTCATAGCCAAACCAGGAGACAGTCACTACTCCAGACCTCAACAGTCTCTCTTCGCCACTGATTGACACTGAAAGAAACCTGGGGCTGCTTCTGGGCCTCCATGCCTCCTACTTGGCCAAGAGCACCCCCCTGTCCCCCATGGAGATTGAATGTGCCAGTGGGTCCACTATGTGCTCTCTCCCGAGCTTCAATATGAAGATATTTATCTGCCAAACTCATTTTATCCTGATTATGTTTTAACAGCAGTTTGGTATCATTTCTGCAGAGTGGCTCCAGTCTCCTATCTTTTCTGGGGGTCTGCAGACCAGCCAGATCCATTACAACTACAATGAAGAGAAGGATGAAGACCACTGCAGCTCCCTGGGCACAACAACTCCCGACAAGGCCAAACTTTATTCCCAAAGAATAACCCTCAGTGACCACGCTCAGCCTTTCCTGCAGGCCATTGCTGACAATACCACACAGGACCATACTGTAAAGGTAACCCCCGCAAAGCGTGGTCCAAGAACAAAGGGGATAGCTTTGATTCTTTTGGAAGCACTGATTTATTTGTCTCCTATTTGTTTCTATTTTATAGGACTTTCTGTGCCAAATAGAGCGCAGCTGTAAGCAGTACCATCTTATCACACCCATCACCTTTCCCCCAGAACACCCTGTGGAAGAAGTCGGCCGCCTGCTGCTCTGCTGCCTACTCAAACATCAAGACCTCGGTAGCCTAGCAACTAATCTGAGGCAGACTGTCTGAGAAAGAATTAAGAGCTTTTGTGAAATTATTTTACATTAAAGTGGGCCTGTTCGTGTCCCGTGAACTGCTTTAATTTTTCATTCAGAACTTGAACTGAACGTGATTTGGGTGTAAATTCTCTTCCAGGTCACATTGCTCTTTCACTTGTCAGTCAATGTGCCTTGGGTTTGGACCAAGGGAAACAAAGATCCCTACCAAAATCTGTAATTGATGTGTGCCGCATGGTCTACCAGGCAAAATGTTCTTTGATTAAGGTAAGATGACCATATTATGGATTACAACATATTCTGACCTTGTGATACGCTGATTTGATTTCCTGATTATTGTTGTCCTGTTGATTTTAGACCCATCAGGAACAAGGCCGCTCTTACAAAGAGGTGTGCGCACCTGTCATCGAGCGTCTGCGCTTCTTGTTTAATGAGCTGCGTCCGGCAGTGAGTAACGATCTGTCTATAGTGTCTAAACTGAAGCTTTTAAGCTCTCAGCCACGATGGAGGAGGATAACACAGAAGCTCATTAGGGACCGCAGGAAAAAAAGAGGTAGCTTTTTTGTTTAAGTGTCCAACCTATGGTGTGTCTTCTTTACACGACAGGTGTATATTTCGGTTTAAATGTTTTTTGGTTTTTTTATAGTGCCTAAGAAGTCAGAATCGGCTGACATTGAAGAACCAAAGGTGGAGAATGAGGGGACCATTGAAGAAGAGCTCAATGTCCATATTAGCCCCACCCCCGTAGAAAGAAAATCTCCAACTAGCAAGATATCAAAGGTGGAGTATTTTCTCTCACTGAAACATGTCAGCAGATTTGTTTGCTTGAGGTTTTTATAAATGCGTGCAATTTTCTTTTCTTATTCATTTCTAGTCACACAAAAAAAATATGCATTGTGATTTTGTTTTAGATGAAAGACAGTTCAACATTCCTGTACTGTTCTCTTCCCTTACAGCAGGACAAGTGGCATCCACTCCTCAACACTGTGACCAATGTTCAGAAGTATCGATGGCTGAAACACAATGTTTCAGGCACCTTTTTTCACTGCAGTC